>CAHIKZ030001019.1:207500-230000 GCA_903632075.3 Acanthosepion pharaonis | reverse complement strand
ATGTATCATAATACACAATGACATTATGGATATATAATTGTAATGCATAGACTTTTGTGAAAATTCTTTAACTATATTTTGAAGTGAATTACAATGCCTACATATGACTGTAAGCTCATTTCGCTGATTTAATAGATCATTATTTTTTAAGAAACTTAATAATGTATAGCTTTTCATGTAGACAAAGGGGGCATAGGTCATTTAAGGACTTACATATTCTCGTTATTAAAAAAACAAACTCTGCAGTCTGGTAATTATAGCTTTTTTCTCCTCTAGACAGACTTTATAGTTTAGGGGTTTTGTTGTTGTAGGTTGATGCTATTTCCATTATTCGCTTATTTCCCGTGATATTTTTGATGTGATTTGGTTTTTATATTTACATATGTTCTATCCCTGATACTGAGCACCTTAACTCATAAGTATAGCATGCCGTAAAACTATATTTTATCTTATGAACAGATGACAACTTATGAAGAAGCGGATGAAAAGGGCTACGCATAGTAGACATGCTACAGAAGGCGCCACACCAAATTAAAACAGCGGCAGTCCGTTGCTGTTTTATAAATGCAATCTATATGTTTCATTCCATATATGCCGTAGAGGAAGGTCATGAAATCCTGTGTGTAGGTCACTTCCTGGGTAGTTGGGGTCCACCTTAAACAAATTCACGCCATCGGTAGAATCTTTCACCTTCAATCAGCTCTTGCAAGATCAAAAGGTGAATATGAGACAAGACTTCAGAATGTCAGCTTTTATTTCCAGGTAATTATATTTAGATGTGTTAAACAGCTTAGGACATACGGCCACGTCACACCATTTTTATGTGAGCAAAACTAAAGTAAGAGTTAGTCTTAAAGTAAATAACATTTAATATTTGTTTGCATAACAATTGCTTTCAATAACTGCATCAAGCCTGTGACCCATTGACATCACCAAACTGTTGCATTCTTCATCTGGGATGCTTTTGAACACACTTGAAAAGTGTGATCTCTCGTGAATATACGCGTTCCCCACTTGTGGGAAGACGCCATGAAAAATATGAACACACACACACACATACATACATACTTTGAAACTCATATATATCGGTTCTTCGTTGTTTTCTTTTACATTTCTTTTGGGTGGACTCATCTTGAGTCCGCCATATTTCAGGAGACTACACGTGTTTCTTTTCACAACGCGTATTAAACCCACAGTCTGTTACACTTTCACCCCTGCACCATGGAGGTGTTGGTGATATCACTGACTGTTGTTTTTTTGGTTTGTTTTTTGTTGGGTTTTTTTTTTTTTTTTTTTTTTTTTTTTTTTTTTTTTTCCTCACAGCTCTCACAATGTTTCTGTCATCAACTGCCGTGGATTTCATTGGCTGACCTGTTCTATATCTGTGGCTCAGTAGACCAGTAGTTTCTTTCTATTTCAGGCTATTTTTGTGTTGGCTATGCCTAATGTTTGTCCAATGTCTCTGGTCGATTTTCCTTCTTTTCTCAACTCCAAAATGACTTGCTTTTCTCCCATAGACAGCTCTCTCATCTTCATGTTGGCTTATCCATTTTAACAAGAATTACAGATGTTACAGATGAATCCCAAGACTAAAAACGATAGTGGTCATTCAGAGGTATTTAATGTTTGATGTTTAAACAGTCAATCTAAAAGGCAATACCTGGGCGACAAGAAATACCTTCCAGCAGTTTTTCCCACGCCGGGTTCAAACAAAATGTGGTAAGCCCTAAGTTGTTTAACACATCGAAATGAAAATACCATAATTCATTTTTTGATCTTCATTACATACAGAGAGAAAGTTATAAGTGTTTCAACGAGAGAAAAATATATATTTTAAAATAAATGAAGAATAAAATATAATATATACGCTAAAACAAACCCACATTATAACCAAATTTTTTGCGGTTTCTTTCTTTAATATATATATATATATATATATATATATATATATATATATATATATATATAACGTTGGACACAAAGCTTTCGCTGAATTCAAAAGACAGAACATCTGTTCATCTGACATTGCTTATTACGAGTTTCGCTAAGCAATTCCACATATCTCTTGATGAGACATCACAAAGAAATAAGAAGCCTCATTTTCTACCAAATCTTTCTTATCCATTCCCGGAGACATTGTGCCGTACCTTGCAAATAACTCACTGATAGTCGTTCTCATATTAATGGTAGTTTGTTTTATTGTCAGTCGTTTTGCAGCTTTCCTGCTTTCTCTTAACATGATTCAGTTCATTTCGTGTTTGCCAAACGAATAAAAATAAATTATTTGTCAGGTACAATTCTTTTTGCATTAATTTATACGCCGAGGCGTCGTCGCTAACGCGTTATAATTCCAGTTATTTTTCCGGGCTCTGTGAATGTGCGGATGATATAATGGATAGCCTCTCGGAATGCCAAGTCGGAGAGGCGAGTTCGTATTCCAGCCAGGTTTGTTACATAAACCTACGCACAAATATCCTTGGTGAACGTATAAATCCATTCCTCCCTCCATTCATGTAGGACTTGTATCTTGAAAAATCACTGTTATTCTCAAACAATCGTTAATACAATATTCACACGCAAAGAAGAATTATTCTAATTATCCAAGATAAGTTTTGCCTTTAAATAACCCAGAAAGGGTTGACAATCCGTAAAAATACAAATCAATCGATTAATGGGGGCCCTTTTTTAATTCTATTTTGAGAAATGGTGTTCGTTTATTTATTGTCTTGGTGGCTTTTTTCTTATTTTTCTTCTGCATGCCGTGTCTTTTCAAGACGTTGGCGATAATTGCCCTCCACAACTTCCCATGCCTTGTAACACTTAGCAATAATCTTTTACTATCCCACACACTCCTTGTTCTACCATCCATTTTTAAGTAGGCTACTCGCTGTTTCCAAAGGATTCACTATACCCTGTGAGTGTCAAATTCTCTAAGCCCTCTTTCCTCATTATGTGTCCTAGAAAATTTAAATAAGTTCACATTTTGTTTGCATTATTCTTAAATCTTCCACGTTGCTCTCCAGCTCAATCCATTCTCGGCATCTTTCTGTAGAACCACAAATTTGTTACCTCAGTTTTCTTTGTCTCTAATGAAATTTTCCTGTTTCCTAGTGATTTGTTTAGCTTTTGAAAAGCATCTTATTTTCTGTCCTCTGTTAAAAAGCACGGCAGTTATTTAAATGTTCTTACATACTTGATTTGAGCGTCCACAATTCGTAACTCCCTTCTTTGGCTGTTCTTCCTGCTGGCAACCGTATATTATGTTTTCACACAATTGATGATAAGTCCTTTCTTCTTGCTATCCTTTTTGCTACATTCTCTCCAATAGTTCCTTCTTGTGTCTATCAACCCACTGTCAGCTGCATATATTATGTTGTTGAGATTGTGTACGCAAGTCATGAATTCTAATAGGACTTCTAGTTCTCACAGGATCGCCTCGCTGTAATATTCTCTTGTTTCTAGACTGAGTTTCGCAGAACTACACCCACTCTTCAGGAGACTTGGTAATAAATTTACCATCAAGTCTTCTGAAGAAGGGATAGCATTCCGTGAAGTTCAGAATACAGACCTTCGTAAGGCTAGTGAACTGGTGGTGTACTCTCCCGTCCTATTCGACGTATGAGGGTCAAGCGACTCGGTAGCTAGGAACCGACAGCCCAGACACCAGCACATATGATTTGATTATAGTGGTGATGGCTTTTTGCAGAAACAAGGACACTTTTTGAAGAGCTGGATACAGAGACCCGATGCACCTTCTGCCACAAAGGTCCCCAACCCTCCTCATTTTTTGAATTTAGAATTGTCCTTCTCCTAGATCAGTTTCCATCCAAGGCTAAAGAACCAAGTCTGTCCTGCCATTTATCCATAACTGAAGAGAGAAGATTCATACCTTTCCTAAATCTATTAGCACGTAAATGAATGTAATGGATTCGACTAGAATTCGAATTCAGCTCTCTGATTCCTCAATCCGAGCCGCTACCCATTAAGCCATCATGCCCCTCTCTCTCTCTCTCTCTCTCTATCTATATATATATATATATATATATATATATATATATATATATATATATATATATATATATATATATATAATTATATAATTGTAGTAATTCATCGAGTCTCGAAGAATCCTCAATGGAATGCAGAAAGCACTTGACAGTTCTTTCGTCCTAATTTCGACTCGTCATCCACTACCAAGAATCGAACCTGGACCGTTACGATACAATATCATATCACTGGGTGACGGTGACGAAGAAGAAAACTAACAAGACTCGATATACCGCCGTTACTCACAAATTCCGTGGTGATACACATGCAAGTAAGAGAGAGTGAGATGTGTGGACGTGTGTTAGTAACTTTCCAGATTTTGTTAGCAGCTAGTCTCGATGAACATTGCTATTTTAGTATTTTGTCCTTTTACACAATACACTTTTATTGCTGCCCTTGTGTCAAGAAAAAATGAAAATATCGCCATGGCTAAATGTAATTAGCAGTAATGACAAACAAAAAATTACAGGGGATACTAGAGAATTTCCTCACAGATGAAGAGGAAACTTTGTGTCAACAGAAATGTGGTTTTACAGAAGGATGGTGAGAATGCCATAGACGGAAAATGTTAACATTGAGGCAGTTTTAAGGAAAGGGAAAAGAAAAAGTCTACTTAAAGCCCGAAAGAGACAGTTATAATTTCTGGAATACATAATGAGGAAAAGAGGCTTGGTGAATCTGACACTAACATGACATATTGAGAAAAAGAAGAGTAGAGATTAACCTACATGACGCGCTTGTGTTAGTAGAATTCATTCGAAACAAACAAAAGAGTGCTCAGTTGCTATGTAATATCAGTCCTCCTGTATGGCAGTGAGTGCTTGTAGAGTAATTGGCCTTGGCTAAATAGACGTAATTGGCAGAAATGCCCAATAAACAGATTTGACAAATTTCACAATAAACATTATCAGGAGAAAAAAAGAACAGGGCAAAAATAATACTGATCAAATGATATATATATAAGGCAAAAGAACAACAATAAGACAAAGCAACAGTAATAAAGCAAAAAAGTTTCACAAACTAGAAATGCTGTTAAAAAACAAGAGGGGATACAAACAAGCGACCGCAGCGTTAGGTCTACAAGACAAGAAAGAACAAAACTGTGTCAGATGAAACCAAGAAGTGGCCTATTTCACTGGCTAGAAAGAAATGTTACTATCCATTTGTGTGTATTGTCTATAGATTGGGGAAGGGGGAGTTTTTTGCAGTTATTCCTATTGATTGAAACCAACAACTATATTCACCAAGGAAAACAACAGAGATTTTATAGTCTACAGGGTCGTGTAGAGACCTCATAAGTTAGTTCAAAAAAGTAATAACTCCACAAGGATAAAAAGCGTTCTTTCATTCAGTACATATCAAAGATTATCTACATATGTGGCTGTTGGAAAGATGTATGACAAATTAGAAAAAAAAAACTCTCCATGTGAAGTGTTTCGTCCTTTAGGCCTTTATCGGACAGAATTTGTTTATGTTGGTTCGGTTGCACATGCGCACGAAGGAGAGGGGCTGAGAATTCTAATTTGTAGTTATTTCACACTTTTAGGTCACACACACACATACATATATATATATATATATATATATATATATATATATATATATATATATATATATATATATATTATAATTTTATCATATAGACAAAACCATTTTTACTCACTACAAAGATGCAACTTGGTTTCAGTGCATTTCAACTGCACTTCGATAGGTATGATGTTTGCTTGACAACCTAACTGTCAGGGTTTCAATTCTCGGTAGTGGATGCGCACTGCTGATGAGTCCCAAATATAGGACGAAACGGCCGTCCATTGCTTTTCTGCATTCTGTTGAGGTTTCTTTCGATGAATTACACACACACACATATATATATATATATATATATATATATATATATATATATATTCTAATGTTTAAATAAGCAGCTCTAAATAGAATCTCCCAAAATTAGCCTTCTGAAATAAAAGTACTCTTTGCCAAAAAAATGCCAGAGCATTTGAATATAAATCAATTATTAATTATACATACAAATAGAAGTGTGTGTGTCTGTGTGTGTGTGTAAGGTTTATGAAGAAATTTGCTTTGACAAAGTCCCTCAAATGACGAAACGCGTGTGTTACATTATTGTTTAATATATACTCCCTTTGCATTACCGTTTAATGTATGGTCCCTAATCGACGTTAAGGAACATGATTCTCGATCCCTGATAGGTCCCTTTTCTCCATAATCCCATTCTCAAGCTCTTTCTTCCGGTATCTAATAAACGCTGGTCAAGTTTCGTGCCGGCTCTCTCAAACGTGAGTCTGTCCCGTTTTCCATGACTTAATATAATTGTTCTGATGATCGCAAAAGCGTGAATCCCAGGGTCACAAATTCATATTCATACAACTGAATATGTTAGCTCTATGACTATAAGTAACACGCAGATAGATAGATAGATAGATAGATAGATAGATAGATAGATTTAAGGTGTGCTATATTTATGGTATAAAGTGCTCAATATCAGAGATAGAGCGTATGTAAATATAAAAGTTAACATTGAAGTCGACACTCAGAGACGACAAGCTGTTTCAGGCAAGACGCAATTGTCAAGCCGCCTGTGGATTGCGTCTAGCATGAAACGGCCTGTCGCCTCTGAGTGTTGACTTCCATGTTCACTTTTATATTCATATATATATATACATATATATATATGTGTGTGTGTGTGTGTGTGTACGTGTGTACGTGTGTACGTGTGTGTGTAAAATTTAAAAGGAAGGAAAATAATTAGAAATTAGATGCGTGTGTGTGTGTGTGTGTGTGTGTACGTGTGTACGTGTGTGTGTAAAATTTAAAAAGGAAGGAAAATAATTAGAAATTAGATGCGTGTGTGTGTGTGTGTGTGTGTTAGTGTGCACGTGTGTGTGTAAAATTTAAAAAGAAAGGAAAATAATTAGAAATTAGAATTCCCAGAACCTCTAGTCTGTGCGCGTGTTCACTCGCGCCAACATAAACAAACCAATTCCGATGAAGTCGTAAAAATCGAAACGCGTCACACAAAAACTTTTTTCCACTTTGCCATACATATTCCCTAAAATTGTCCTTCCTTCGTATATAATATATATATATATATATATATATATATATATATATATATATATATATATATATATATATATATATATATATATATATATATATATATATATATCGTTATCTCATATGTGGTTTTTTTTTTGACATCTGAACGATCGCAGCTTTTTTTAAAACTGAATCCTTATCATCACGCTCCACTCTAAACTTGTCTATGACGTTGTTTACTATCATCTGCAGTTATTTTGAATCATTTCAATGCTAGGTACAGAGACTAATTTGTTCTCAAGAAGAGGACGGCTTCCCAGACACTTCACCGTAGCCACACATAGGTTAACGAAAATCCCATTTAACTGAGTAATGAAAACTCATCTCAAACGATGAACAAACTTCCAATCTTGGTCTTGAAGAGTTTCTTTTTCGAGGATTTTGATTAATTTCTCAATCTGTAAGCATATTTGGGCATCTGCTTTGCCATAAGACTGTTTATAGGATACAGAGGCATTTTACACCTACGAAAATGTTTTTTGATACAGTATTCGTCTACCTGGTAATAGAAATTAATGAGCAGTGTTCAATCTCTGGTTGAGGTAGTTTACATTTACATTACACTAATGCCATCGGAAAAGGTAGGATTACTACCTGATATCATAAATGAAAGTATACAGGATTGCATGTTACTCGGACACGAGAGGTGAAGCGCCAACTTAGCCTCATTGACCCTCAAAATGCCACGCATTTCTTCTTCTATTATCCCAACAAGCTGCTAGATCATGAGATAATTGGGTTTTGATTAGACTTTTAGTATCAAAAGTATTCTTACGTCTGACAGAACTTTACTCAAGCACTTATTTCATATACAAATCTAAGCACTCTCCCACCGCCGTAAAGTTACCTCCCTTTGCCCTTTCTAATATTTTCATGGAAATTGTTCATGGGCTCTCCACTATGGTGCCTCGACTCTTCGAATTTAAGCGCAGTACTAGACTGGCGACTAAGTCTCGCCAATTTACAGTCGAGCTGGCTTGATCTAACCGTAAATTCTATCTTTTCTCACACTTCTTGCTTGTAGAACTCTCTTTCGGCTCAGTGCTTTTCATCCAACTTTAATCTGCAAAATTTTAAATGCAATGTCAATCGCTGTCTGCTTTCCTCCTGATTACACTTCCTCTGTTCTTGATCCTTAGCAACGTTCCTGTTTCTAACTCTTTCCCACCCAGTAACACATCGCGTCTCTGTGGCTTTACTGCCTTGCTTAGGGTGAAATTTATCAAAAAAAAAAAAAAAGTTATTTTCAAAACCAAATTATTATTATTATTATTATTATTATTATTATTTCCTTTGATTTCCTTTGATTAAAAAATACACAAAAATATTTTACATAGAAAAAGCCCTTCGTAAGGTGTGGGCTGTACTCTGAGAACAATTTTTTTTTATCCACTGTGCCATGTGTCAAGACACATGGCACAGTGGATAAAGGCGTTGGTTAGATCCAGTGATAGACCCAAAGAAGGTGAGTTCAATTCCTGGTTAAGGCAGTGGAGAACTTTCAGAGGGAAAATTAGCAGGAGATAACTGATAACTGACATCCATCAAACATGGCACGTGGAACTAGAACAGTCTACCCCAGTGATCGAAATAAAGGGTTCGGTTCGAAATTCCTACCACCTGAAGAAGGCCGGAGCGTACAACGGCCGAAACGTTGTGACAAATATGGCGACAAAGATGAGGACAATAGTCCGACTAATGTAAATACAGCTTTTTGAAAGTATTCAAAGATACATTGAAGTCCGCAGGGACTGCCATATTAATAAGGAGGCACTTTTTTTGTGTATGATCTCTAATAACAATGTTTGGGCGGTTAGTTTTGATCGTTCTGCCTGTGTGTATTGTGTATTCCTAAAAAATTGTAACACCTTGGTGTTAATTTCTCTAAGGGTTCTTTCTTTATTAAAATGTCCACTATCTCTTTTTGATTGTAATTCTCATTTTCTTGTCCTTACTTTCCTTAAGACATTTTTTCTTGCTCATATATTACGTCCATGGTATTCTCAGCATCCTTCTGTAGAACCACACCTCTATCAATTGGAGCCTGCTCTTCATCCAGGAGGATATTGTCCAGCATTAACTGCTGTATAAGAAATTAGATATTACTAAGTAATTCAGCACATAGTTTACTAAATACCTTTTCTAATTCATTCTTTTTTCTTTCTTCTGTTTTTCAGGGAGAAGACATCTTCTGGGAACGAGGATGAATAACGTGACATTCAGATACGATGACATCACATCCGGGATGAACGAGGCAGTTGCACTTGATTCGTCAAACGGCTCCTTGCAAAACACCACCTACGACCCCATGTTCATTTTCTATCGAACTATTATCGTCAGAATCAATATCTATGCATATCCGGCCATATCTCTGGTCGGCCTGACCGGAAACTGCCTCGCTTTCATCACATTTATGTCCCTTAAGCTGCGCAAGACGTCATGCAATCTTTATCTGGCTAGTCGTACAGTCATGGATTCGGGACTTTTGCTTCTCGTTTTCCTCTACTGGCTGGAGAGATTTGATATCTTCCTGGTGAATTCGGATACGCTGTGTCGACTCGTAACCCTGCTCTCGTACATATTCGCCTTTCTCTCTGTCTGGCTGGTCGTGGCGGTGACGTCAGAGAATTATGTCAGAATCTGTCACCCGTTTCGTGCGACACGTTTCTGCACAGTAGAGAAGGCGAAGAAAGTAATCATCGTGCTGGCCCTCATCAGTTGTGTGCTCTACAATTTCGCCATTTGGACGACGCAGTCCAGTTTGCACAACAACGTCGTTAAGTGTCACAACAACAGCGCCTACTCCCACTTGCTCTCTATCATGACCTACGTAGACACATTCGTGACTTTTTTGCTCCCTTCAATTCTGATGGTCTTCATGGTGATCTCCATCTTCTACAACTCCTTCCAGCTGTCCAAAAGACGCTCGTCGACGACGCCGGCTACCCAGAACAACCGACGCGGTCGCGGCGACAAGAAACGTTCCGACCTTCAGAGCAAAGTCACCCGGATGCTGCTTGCTGTGTCCCTCGTGTTTCTCGTCCTTAACCTTCCGCTGCACGTGTTCAGAATCCAAGCAATCTTGCCGTCGCTGATAACGGGGCGAAATCTGGCAGATATGATCACCCCATCCGCTTATTTAATCAACAATATATTCTTGTTGCTCTATTACATCAGCGCCGCCATTAACTGTTTACTTTATCTCGTCTGCGGCATCACGTTTCGAAATGAGTTCATCAAACGCTTCTACTACTGCAACCATGCGCAACAACGGACCAATGATACCGACTCGACAGAGCGCATGCGTACATTCAACGAGTTGAAAAAAGACAACGAGTACAGCTTGTCGCTAATGAAACGCTCTGGCGGAAATGAAAGCGTTTCAAACGATATGGATGTTAGTAATAGCATGGCAGCTGATAGTTAGCTGTCGTCTGCCGTGCACAACTCTTCATTAAGAAAAGGCGGTCAAATAAATAAAAGAAAATGTGTTCTTTTATTTATATTCTTGCAGCTTTCCTCGTTGAGAGGAGAGAGAGTTGTCTTGTCTCAACAGCGCAGAATTTCCGATGGTTGATCAAAACCTAGAACGCAAAATGAAACCAAAGCGAATTTCTTTAATTCTCTATTGTTTTGGCTTAAAATACCAAATTAAAACTACAAGCCAAGAACATTACAGACAAGTTTAATTTCATGCTAAAAACAGATGACGAACTATGAACAGCGGAGAAAATACGAAACTTACACCAATTGGTGTATCTATTATGAAACTTACGCTTCAGAGACCCTAATCCGAGGCGGGGGTTCTTTGAGGCAACTTTTTTTAATGCGTGAATTTTTCAAACAAAACAGATTTTAAAAAGAACAAAATTTCGTAATTCTACCGAATAATTTATTGTTAAAACATATATTTCGAGAAGTTTTTGCAATCCTTGATCACTTGAGAAATAAATGAAACACTGACTAAGCTATATTGTATACATTATAAATTCAAGTTCACCGAAAAAAATAGATTACATTGAGTTTGCGAGACATACGTAAGCTAAAAGCGTGACAATTGCTTAATGTAAGAAAGAAATGTCATATCCAAACCAGAGTAAAAAGAAGATATTTCTAGTTTTTCGTATTTTTCGTTGAAGTTGGGATATCCGTGCTGGGTGAAGCTGTGCCGCAGAAATTCTATTACAAATATTTTCGGTACTTGCTTTGTTCAGCTATCCGACTTTGATTGAATTTGTGTTTGTTGGTCAATTTTATTTCAGGTTGGTCGAAGTCTATTTCGTGACTTCAACGAAAAATACGAAAAACTAGGAGTATTTTTTTACTTTGATTTGGAAATGGCATTTCTTTCTTTCTTAATGAATTCTCACGCTTTTAACGTATACAATGTAGCTTAGTCACTGTTTCATTTAGTTCTAAAAAGTGGTCAAGGATTGCAAAAGCTTTCCGAAATCTATGTTTTAACAATAAATTATCCGATGGTCATTTTAGTGATAGAATTATAAACCAATGGGCTAAGTTCGCTACCATTGGCCTTGGAATATGCTCCAGTACCCAATTTCATATAGCCTCAAAATTCCCCTGTGATTAGTGAAGTTTCAATATTTTCTCGGATCTTGCAGCGCTCAAACTCCCAGCCGTACGGGCACGTTGAGCTCGCCAGAATTTATTCATAGTCAGCATTTTAGCAATAGGATACTTGAATCTATTGTTGCTGGTTTTGTGAATTTGGTGGCATAGTAATTGTGAGTTCAATCCCGGCACCCCAATTTCAGCAGGGCAAATCAAGAAAAAATTAGTAGTTAGTAAAATTAGTAAAATATTAGTAAATGGTACAGCATAGGTTATATTTATGAGGTATTATTTTGGTTAAACAAGTCATGATTACAATTAAACGAAAAATAATAAAAGAAAAAAGAACATGGGCCTATAAAACTTTTATTATATCCAAAGGTAAGAAAACAAAATAAAAATCAAGCAATTATTACAATTAAGCAAAACAGTAAAGTTACCATTAAAATTTGATTCATCTTCAAATCCATAAAATTTATTGTTTTTGTTATCAAAACTCTGATACTTATTTTCAATTCTACTATCATCATCATTAAATAATGTATCATTTTCTGTTCCATTGAGAGCATTGCTAATGCCACACTTTTTAAAAGAGTTCACAACAGTTTCTGGTCTAATATTATCCCAAGCTTCCTTAACCCATTCATAGACTTGTGCAATGCTGGGTCTTTTTATTCTTCCTGTAAGTGTAAGGTTGTGATCAAGCATTGCCATCCATGTGTTCCATTGTTCCTTTTAAGTCTAAGCTAATAGAAGTTGCCAGGTAGCTAATTTTAGCCGACTATCATGAATTTAAAATTTTATATGCATCTCTCAATATTGTCTGGGTTTTCAAATTGTGGATTTTTAATGAAAATGATACAACTGATACAGCACCTACAATTTAATCCATAGCTGGGGAGAAGAAGATTCATACCTTTTCCAATAGCATATAAGATGCAACGAAAAAGCGAAAAGATATTTTTAAAAAAAAAAAAAATGTGTGCCTTATTGCTAGTTTCAAGGTACAGTAATCACTTATTTCCCTTGTCAAAAAATTTTTAATTAAATCTTCAAACTTATCTTTTTTTAAATGGTTTCACTCATTTTATACAATGGTTCAATCATATCTTATGGTTTATCCTTTTTTAATTATTTAAAACCAAAACATATTTATGGATTGTAAATTTTTTGAGATCATAATGATTTTCTGATAAAACTTAAGGAATTTAACCCATTGCTGGGAGAGAAGAAGTAAAATCAAACCTTTCCCAAGGGTATTTTTTAATGTAACTCTAACTTAAATTTGAACTGAACTCACATTTCTCGTTTTAAATCATTTATTAGACCTTGCACAAAAAAGCTTCAAAACTTGGTTTGGAATTGTTAATCAGTTTTGTTATTAATATCAATTGGGTTCGTTATGTTCATTAGGTGCAAATAACCTTGGAAAATGGTTTGAATCCATCTTTTCTCCCTTCTATAACATTAAATACATTAAGACTTGTAACACTAAACTATTATCTCCAATCTAAAAGAATTTTCTGGCTATAAATAACCTGCAAAAAAATATGACAAGCCATAAAAAATGAATGAATCGATCAGTTCTCATCCATATTGGTTTTATCATAACATTTCAGCTGATGCATTCTCTGGCCTTCTTCACTACTAATTTGTGGAGCAAGGTAAGAAATGGTGTGTAATATTTGAGGACTACAACATCCTTAAAGAATTAAATAAGTTCTTTTGCATATTTAATAGACTGAACTTAGGAATTAATTTTTAATTCATTGACTTTTTACAGACACAGTATTACACTCATTTCACATTTAAAATGTTATCGCGTTTTTACAAAAAAGAAAAAAAGAAATTATTTTAGTCGACCTTAATAAATACATCAGCAGTCATTTTTGTGTTGTTAAGAGTTGAATATCAAATCAATGACACATTGAATACTTTCTGGCCTCGTTCTATCCAATCATTTCTATCTTATACTATGACATGGCACAAAAATTTTTGTTGGCGTCATGTATAAGCATATAAATTTCCTTATTCCATGCAATAGACAAATTAATATCCTCATCCTTGTTGGTTTTATCACTACATTTTGACTGACACATTCTTTGGCTTTCCTCATTGTCTGAAATTCTGACATGAATCATTTTTTTATTCCATGGCTTCTTCTTCTAATATCCTCATCCTTGTTGGTTTTATCATTGGCAGATTCATTCTTTGGCCTTCCTCATTGTCTGAAATTTTGACATGCATTATTATCATTATTCCATGTGTTGTTTGGACTAATAATCCTCATCCTCGTTGCTTTTATCATTAAAATTTGGCAGATGCATTCTTTGGCCTTCCTCATTATCTGAATTTATGCCATGAATTATTCAGACTGATATCTTCATTGTCACTGTTTTAAAATTAATAAATTTCTTCTGATTTGTCCATTGTTCTTCCTCCTTTATACAACAAAAAATTATTGAAAAAAATACTCACATGTGGAAGATATAAACACACCAGCTGAAATGGTTCATCGTTTTATCTAGCTATTGTTATATGTGTTCATTGTTAAACGGGCAATTATTTTTAGTTAAATTTTCTAGTTCTATAGTTCAGACATTTTTCATAAATTCATGAATAAAAAAATAATAGTAATGTCACTAAAAAACAAAGGGTTACTGATTGTGGAAGAATTAGAAACAAAAACATTAATAATGAATCAAAGAGAAAAGTAAAATTGTAAATGATTAAATAAGTTCTTTTTGAATATTTAATAAGCAGAACTTGGGGTTTGATTTACAAACACAATATTACACTCCTTTTTGGCTTATAAATGTTGTCACATTTTCACAAAAAAGAAATTATTTCAGTCGACCTTAATAAATACATCAGCAGTCATTTTTGTATTGTTAAGAGTTGAATATCAAAACAATGACACATTGAATACTTTCTGGCCTCGTTCTATCAATCATTTCTATCTTATACTATGACATGGCATACAAAAATTTTGTTGGTGTCATGTATAAGCATAGAAATTTCTATTCCATGCAATAGATAGATTAATATCCTCATCCTTGTTGGTTTTATCATTACATTTTGGCAGATGCATTCTTTGGCCTTCCTCATTGTCTGAAATTCTGACATGAATCATTTTCATTATTCTATGGCTTCTTCAGACTAATATCCTCATCATTGTTGCTTTTATCACTGCATTTTGGCAGATGTATTCTTTAAGACTTCTTCATTATCTAAAAAATATGCCATGAATTATTCAGACTAATATCTTCATTGTCACTGTTTAGATTTTTAACTTTCTTCTAATTTGTTCATTGTTCTTCCTCCTTTATACAACATAAAATAATTCTAAAAAAAACCTTGTGTGGAAGGCATTAAAACAAAAGTAGTTGAAATTTAATTGGGGGTCAAAATAGCTATTATTGTATGTTCATCGTAAAACAGGCAATTATTTTTATTTAAATTTTTGTTCTATAGTTCAGGCATTTTTGTAAATTTTGAATAAAATTTTTTTTCTAGTTATTTCATAATATGGTATATATAAATATTCAACAGTAGTTGATTCATATATTTTTAATCTTGTAAATATAAAATATTTTACTTGTAAATAAACTATTTAATAAATATTTAACATTTTTGCTGTCAGTTGTCATAAAAATTTTGTCAGCTCATGGATAATGGCTTGAATTGTTAATCTAGAGCTGAATTTCAATTTCAGTTTTCATATGTTTTATTCACTTACATGCAAATACCATTGGGAAAGGTCTAATCACCTATTTATCCCCCCAGCTATGGGTTAATTATAAGATGTTTAATACTAAATCATTATTATCTCAAAAAAAGTCTTACAATCTCAAAATATTTAAATATGAAGCACAGTAGAATAATGGATTAGCTTCACAGACATCTATTTTAGATTTATTTACATTCTCTGGAATATAAATATATAAAACTACCTATCACAAATTGAGGGATCATTTTGTATATTAATTCTAATTTAGAACTGATCCCCCACTTTATATCCACCTATAATTTCATGGTTGTTGATAAGCTGTTTAAAACTAATCATCATCAATCAATCAAATATTGATTAGCTATCTGTCTTTCAGATTTATTTACATTCTCTGGAATATAAACTATCTAATTAACTATCTATCTAGTGAGGATCAGTTCATATTTGATTGTAATATAAAATTGATTCCCCACTTTATGTCCACATAATTTCTTGGTTGTTGATAAGTCGTCAAAACGAATCAATTAATGAAATACTGATTAGCTACACAGGCATGCCTTTTAGATTTATTTACATTCTCCAGAATATAATCGTATAGAAATGGCAATGGCCAAAAAAGGTGAGGGATCAGTTTATATATTGATTGTAATGTAGAATCTATCCCCCACTTTATATCCATTTATAATTTTTGGTTGTTGATAAGCCATAGAAAATGAATGAATCAATAAAATCACACATTAATGGCCTATCATTTTTTTTCACAATGAACTTTTTTTTCTTTCAGGCTCTTTCTGAAGCTTATCGAAAATTCTTCATCTATCTTTTTAATTTCTCTTCGTGCCTTGAATTTAGTCAGGTGCCAAATCCATCTATCCCAGGTAAGAGTTACTTGTTTTCCATTTTTTTTTTTTATGGCTATTGTACTACAAGGTGTCATCAAAATCTATTTGTATTGACTTACACAATGCTGTGCCTATAAAATGCAAGATAGTTCTTCAAAAATTGTCCTGAATATCTGTTGCATCTCATGTTTCAGTTCAGAATTTAATCCCTTTTTTCCATGACTCAAAATGGACAAAATTGGGTCAAATTGGATTTATTTGCTTACCAAGAGATAACGTCAATCTAATGGCAGATTGCAACAAAGGGAAATATTTTACAATGTTTCTATAAGTTCTGTACAGTTCCATAGTTCTGAGTTTGATTCAACTACATCCAGCAGCAAGGTCACTAATTGGGTGTTTGGAGATTTTGAGGTCTATCCATTTATCTATCTTTCATTCAGTTCATATGTCTATCAACCTATCTATCTCAGTCTATTCATATCTGTCAATCTATCTATCACAGTCTGTTCATATCTATGTCAATCTATCTATCTAGCTGTTCATATCTGTCAATCTATTTATCACAGTCTGTTCATATCTATCTATCTATCTATTGCAGTCTGTTCATCTGTCAATCTATCTATCTTCAGTCTGTTCATATCTGTTTATCTATCTATCTCAGTCTGTTCATATCTGTCAATCTATCTTTATCTCTGTTCATATCTCTCTCAATCTATCTATCTCTCTCTCTCTCTCTGTCAATCAATCTATCTCTCTTTCTCTCTCTCTCTCTCTCTTTCTCTCAATCCATTCATATCTATCTATCTCAGTCTATTCCCATCTATCTATCTATCTATACTAAAATGGCTTCATCTATCTTCACTAATCTCTTCAGGTATCAATCTATCGATATATTTCAGCACGTTCATGTCTATCGATCTACCACAGTCTATTTATATCTATCGATCTATCAATCGATCGATCAATCTTTCTATTTACCTCAGTCTATCCATGTCTATCAATCCTAATACCTTCATCTATATTTACTTATCCTTTATCAATGTATATTTTCAGTACGTTCATATCTATATATCTATCTTCCTCTATTCATATCTATCTACCTATCTATCTAAGTCCATATTTCTCCATCCTAATACATTCACCTATTTTACTAGTCTCTTCATCTGTCAACCTATCTACTTCAGTAGGTTTATATATATATATATATATATATATATATATATATATATATATATATATATATATCTCAGTCTATTCATAACTATCTATCTATCTATCTCTGTATATTCCAACCTATCTATCTATCTATCTATCTATCTATCTATCTATCTATCTATCTATCTATTCATTGTCCGGATCTATTTATCAAGTTATTTTTTTTAGATTTATCTCTCTATCTGTCTAATATCTTCATCTATCTTTGTTAATGTCTTCATGTATCAATCCAGCTCTTTCAGTACGTCCATTTCTATCTATATATCTATCTGTCTATCTATATCTGTACATATATATCTATCTATCTATCTATCTATCTATCTATCTATATATATATATATATATATATATATATATATATATATATATATATATATATATATATATATATATATACAGGTGTCCATAAAGTTCGTGTGCACTTTAAAAATGATAACTTTATTTGTATTTGCGATAGAAAAATTTTTAAAAAGAATTAGAAAGAAGTAAATCTATATTTTAAGGTGTTATTGAAATTTTATTTAAGTTTCCACATGTCCTCCATCATTAGCAATACAAAGGGTAATACGATTTTGCAGTTCACGGAAAACATTTGCCAACTGATTTACAGTAATGCTTGAAATCACATTAGTTATTTTAGCTATACTTAAAACTAGGTACATTAAACTTTATAACATTTTTACATATTTCTATCGCAAATACAAATAAAGTTATAAATTTTTAATTGCTTTTGAACTTTATGGACACCCTATATATATATATATATATATATATATATATATATATATATATATATATATATATATCATCCTTCCTACCTACCTATCCATTGTACCGATCTATCTCTCTAGTTAATTGTTTAGATCGATCTATCTACGTATCTATCCATCCTAATACCTTCATCTATCTTTACTAATCTCTTCAGCTATCAATCTATATCTCTATTTCAGCACGTTCATGTCTATCTATATTTATCTCTATCGATGTATCTATCTCAGTCTATTCATATTTATCGATCTACCTCCCTACCTACCTACCTCCCTGTCTATCCATTGACCGGATCTATCTTTCTAGTTGTTTAGAATTATCTATCTATCTATCTATCTATCTATCTATCTATCTATGCTAATAATTTCATCTATCCTTACTGATCTCTTCATTTGCTATCTATCTATCTATCTATCTATCTATCTATCTCAGTCTGTTCATATCAATCTATTTATCTATCCCAATGTCTTCATATCTATTTATTTATCTATCTCTATCTACCTACCTATTTTTCAATCCTTTCATGTCTCTCCCCCAATCTTTCTCTCACCATAGATAGATAGATATCTCTTTCTCAGGAGCTATTTCAATCTATTCATGTAGAGATCTAGTTTGGGAAGACCAGGCAAATCCTGCTGTGACTTTTGCTGTTCTCCAACGATCACTGGCCAATGCTGGAATCCATATGCATACATCTACAGTTTGATGAAATCTGAACAATGCCGATCTACATGACAGAATCTACTGCTTACGAAATAGCACAAGCATGCTCACCTCAACTAGGCCAAAGTGCATATTCATAATCTAGAAACATTCTAGCAGAATGTTTTACGGTCGGATACAACCAAACTAGAGCTTGGGGGGACAATAGGTGGTATATATGGAGAGCTCCTAATACGACTTCTGAAAAGAATAATTTGAAACCAACCATTACGTATGTCAGTAACAGCATTATGATTTTATAGTGGTTTGCTGCAGCTGGAATAGGTCAAATAGTACACATTGACGGCACAATGGACTCTGAAAGATACCAAGCAATTTTGAACGAAAATGTGTTGTCCTCTGTTCAAAAATTACGTTTAGGTCGATGCTGAAATTTCCAACAGGACAATGATCTGAAATGAAACGTCAAAGGAAATCCACAAAAAAAATGGGTTCATAAAAAAGAAATTTCAAGTCTTGGAACTGTCAGATCAAAGTCATGATCTAAATCCAATGAAAAATCTGTAATCCAAGTGAAAGAAGGTAATGCGTGCAAGAAACCCAAGTAATATCGAGCAATTGTGGGAGTTTTGCCAAGAAGAATGGTCAAAAAAAAAAAAGCATTCACTACTGCCAGAAACTTCTTAAAATTATAGAAAAAGACTGGTTGACATTGCAACCTGTCGTAACCTAGAAAAGGTTACCGAATGAGGAATAACCAAGAGGGAGGTTGCAAATGAAATGGTAATCTTTATAACATCAACAAAATACAATACTCGCCAGCGTATTTATAAGGATTTGCGACATACCGATTTAGTGTTCATGGGTATGGTATATAACATGACCACAAAAGAAGCAGTCACCCAATATTAAAGGGTTCACTTACTTTTGCACATCTAAATTTTTAATTTTGAATGAATATTTTTATCCCAGCTTGACAAAAATCTTTGAAAGTGTTTGTAATTGACATAATAAAGGTTTTTCTAAATTAATATATAGTTTAAATAAAATCTGTTGATCATCCGGACAAACGAGAAAGGAGTACACTTACATAACACTGTATGTATATATATATATATATATATATATATATATATATATATATATATATATATATATACACTGTATATATATATATATACAGTGTTATATATATATATATATATATATATATATTATATATATATATATATATATATATATATATATATATATATATATATATATAGATAATATTAGTGGAAAATATACATACATATGCATGATATATAAATACCCATACATGTATATTTTTAGAAAAAAATATTGATAATATTAGTGGAAAATATACATACATATGCATATTTTACGATTCCAATGGAATAAATTATGACCATGGAATATTAGTGTTTAAGCCTTTTTAATATATATATATATATATATATATATATATATATATATATATATATATAAAGGTGAACATTGAAATCAACACTTAAAGGCGACAGGCTGTTTCATACTAGACGCAATCGTCAGGCCATGAGTCTAGCATGAAACAGCCTGTCGCCTCTGAGTGTTGACTTCAATGTTCACTTTTATATTTACACAGGCTCTATCTCTGATACTGAGGACTTTATCCCATAAATATAGCACACCTTAAGAGTATATTTCTTCATATATATATGTGTGTGTGTGAGCGCACGCGTTTGTGTGTGTATTTAGGCAGCTAATCTTCGTTCAAGCAGGTTTCATTAAATAATATAGATATATTATGTCTACTTTTTATATAATCCTTTCTAGTTGTAAAATTAGCTTCTTGATGTTAAGCTGAAATTCATTAAGTAAGGCGCCATAGTTATTCTTACCCTAAGAACTTTTCGATCTCCTACGAGATCATCCTCAGGGCTGAATTGCGAAGACAAACTTAAAGATTGTCTAGCGTAAAGATTAAATTTGTCTTCGCAATTCACCGCTGGAACTCACTTCGCAATTCACCGAGGAGATCAAAAGTACTTGAGTTAACAATTTAATATATATATATATATATATATATATATATATATATATATATATATATATATATATATATGTAAATATATGGATATAAATCCGACAGTATGAAGAAAATATATACGTCTTTGTCATGTTGTATCGATAATGCTATACTTATGAATATGTCCTGAAGATGGTTTATTAGACCGAAAACGTCCGACGTTGACATATTAACATTAAAACAGCATAATTGTATATAAGGATTTTTGTTTGTTTTTTTCCGTATATTTTTTCTTCATATATATATATATATATATATATATATATATATATATATATATATACAGAGTTCGATGGATACGTTGTCGTCTAAATTACGCAAAATAACACTGACATCTTATTTTAACAGATCTATTACACAAAATTATGAAATGCTAAAGCGGACATTTCTTCACTATAATCGTCATTGGAATCAATCACCGTCTCCAGACGACTTCGGAATTTTCTGCAACTCTTCTGCGCAGTGTCCTTGAATGCAGCCATAATCCTGGCTTTCAGTTCAGCTTTGGTGTTGCAAGCAGTGTTGTTGGTCGCTTGCTCAACTGCACCCTAAACATAATAATCAAAGAGGTTGCAAGTCTGGCGAGTTAGGTGGCCAGATGTAATGGGTGATGTGATCGCAGAGATTGTTTGACAGTCATGACTGGGTTCTCTTGCATGTGTGGCATAGTGCAGAGTCCTGTTGCCAGGCATAGGGTCTTCCAGCAGCCACCATCTTGACTTAGGGCTGCACTACATCCTCAAGACCATGTTGGTCTTTGTATTGAGTCAGAAATCCTGTGGAAGATGAATGGAGGCATAATTTCGCCATTACTAGTGATCACGCCAAACAGCATGATCATCTAACTCATTTCGAATCTTCTGTACTGACATCAGATTGACACCAAAACACGCTGAAATGTTTGTATTTTTGCTTCCGGTGCGAATGCCAAGTAGTACATCATACTGTTTCCAAATTCTGGTGGATTGAATTGTGCCATGGTGCTCTTTTTCTCATAAACGGTGCCCAATTAATCCCACTATACTGTGCCGGCGCAAAATCAAAAAGAAAGAATGCGCATGTGCGAAATTAAAAATACAAAATGGCGTCTACTTACCCATCTCACCCTGTATATACCCCAGGCTGTTCATTATCTATCTATCTATCTATCTATCTATCTATCTATCTATCTATATCAGGTTGTTCGTTATCTATCTATATTTTTTAATGTTACCATAAATAAACATCGAAATACAAACAACGCCAACCAGAAAATTAAGTATTTCCCAGAATGTTAATCGGAGTTACTTCTATCTTTGAATTTTTCTTTTTCTAGTTTTATTGTTGTTCATTCACGATTTGATTTTTCTTCATGAATACTGAAAAAGGCAATAACCTCGTGAATGATGTTGGAATACAAATTTAGGACGTTTTATCTAAATAAACCTGTTCCTCTCAAAACAACTCTTACTGGTTGTGTTGTCGACATT
>CAHIKZ030001019.1:200000-202500 GCA_903632075.3 Acanthosepion pharaonis | reverse complement strand
GTAGGTAGGCTACAACAAAAATGTAAAAAATATATTGTAATCTAATTATGCATAATAATTGATCATATGCAATATAAATGAACAATTCATCTATAAAATTGAAACGAATACAAAGTATATAAATACAAATTAGAGACATGTCGTAATGAATAATTCCAGTTTTGCGGCAATTTTTAACATCAGCTTGGGATTTTCTTGTTAAAAAGATTGAAGGATTTTAACATATTTAACATTATGGATAAAAAAATAGTAAATATTATATAGTGCTTTTTTTAGATTTAGCACGAACAAAACAAATTCACGGATTTGACAAAAATAGACCCCAGGATGAAAAATTTTCATCCTTTAATAGTCAGTGTTACTGTTATAGTGGAACACACCTATTCTATAATTAATACACTCTCCCACCTATAATAAGTAGGAGTAGTAAGAGTAACGGGTAAGCCGCTCAGTGAGTTGGTCAGTCAGTCGATGTCGGACGACCGTTAGTCGGATATTAAAGTAGCAGCGACCACAACTAGATTTCTCTGCGTCATTACCTATTATATCAAGTTCCTAACGTTTTGTACGTCGAACCTATTTTAGGACCGACTTAGTACAAATACAAGATTCCACTGTGAAACTACTCCATAACAGTTACTTAGTTTAATTTATAACGTTTATAAATTTAGAAAAAAAAAAGAAAATGTTGATAAGATAGCGATGTTCAGAAAGCAATGTCTGGGGACCACCACTCAAGCTTGGGTACCCTTGGTCAGTAGATCCGGGGTTGTGGATTGTGTTATGGGGTCCTCCCCTTTTCATATAAGTGAACTCTACGAGTGTTACTTGGACGGCTGCCGTTAAATACCCAGAGTTAGACAGTCAGTGAAAGAGGATATACGGAGACAGTCAGAGAATATACGAACGGAGATAGTGTGAGGTAACCTCTTGTAGAAGTCAGTTACAAGCACGTAGACTCTAAGGAAGTCCTACTTCGAAACTGTATATATCTATCTGTATTTGCTACTAACCGTGTTCCTGAATTTGCTAACAGTATTACCCTTTGTATGATTGTGTAAATACGTTTTATTTCTTATATTTAATTATTGCGTTTGTCATTACTTGGAGACCGAATTCATCTTGGAATCCACAACAGGTAGTAAGCACCGGCCCTGGTGACAAGCTTGAGCGATTGTGACTCTTTTCCATTGACGATCGCCCAAAAGTACTTGCGCCGAAGTGAATGTAACGAAACCGACTGGAATTAGAACTCAGCTCTCATTTCTTATTCAAAGTCTTTATCCATTTCACCACCCGCACATCTCATCCAAACCTCCAGCACTTGGTAATCCCAAGTTGTCCTGACCAGTTTCAACTTTGCTTATCTTCGGTAATCTGACAAAAACCGGTATTGGAATATGATATGATCGTAAGCCTTATCCCTGATTAATCTGTCTCAAATAAGAAAAAGTCGACAGCAAAAGAAGAAAGATCTATAAGAACTAAACCTTAAAGGCAAATCTCCATTTAACTTTGATAATAGGAGCTATGGGATGTTCAACTACAGACGTTGAAATTAAAACGAAATTGTTCTTCTTTAAATGAATTAAATAAAAACGGGCCTAAGTCATTTTAAATATTCACTAATTATATGACAATAAGTGCATAAATACCAAACATTTGCGTAGGGTGAAGGATCGTTTGCGAATAGAGAACACAACAGAAGACATTACCTTTCAAAAAAAAAAACAATCAAAGCAATCAGTCTATAGATATTCAAAAAGGAGACTGTAAAGAACCATGATCCCAACAGTGGGGAATTTACATATGAAAATCTAATTACGGGTTGATAAAAAAAACAATGAAACGAAAGGGGACTTTTTGTTGTTTTACTTTAAGATACCTAGCTAAAACCAATACCTAGAAACACATCGTGACGATACCCTGGAACATATCGTCAGTGACGTAATCCTGAGATCATTAGGGGTTTTGCATCTCTCACATCATACCCCTTCACCCAGTTGATCCAACTGGTATCGATCAAATACGAGAGACTATCCAAAAACACGTCATTAACTACGAACGAATTTTACAATATGGCCGATTTTGTGTCTTTCTTATCTATACAACCAGTGAATCCTCCAATCAAATACGATTCTGAAGATTCGACATTTCCTCCTTCATAAGAAAGTACCGTATATACTTGTGTATAAATTGACTTAATTCTACATGAATTTTACCCCTCCAGAAAAAAAAATTAACTATGTATAGTGCAACCAATCTAAGAAAATGCATGAATTTTAACTTCTTCAAAAAAAATTTACCTGTCTATAGAGCGATATTTACTTTTTGCATAAAGGAACTCACGATATACTCGCGTGTTTAGGGTAAAAATGCAAGTCGTTGGTTTTCTCAATCCGATTGAAAAGATTTCGCATAAGGTAAGACATTAATGACAAAGACGAACTAATATACTGCCAAACTGGTGAGAATCTGTCAATGGCGAACAAAAATGAAA
>CAHIKZ030001019.1:52500-197500 GCA_903632075.3 Acanthosepion pharaonis | reverse complement strand
AGGACACTACGGGAAATTGGGAAAATGTGAATCAAGGAAATGAAAGAACTAAATCTTAATATACTTGGAAGAATATGAAAATAGATATTTAAACTTCACGACGAATTGAGAAATGACAACCACAGAATAATATATGCCGTCGTAGAAAGAAATCAAAACAAGTAGGACGAATATTAAATGAAGACAAAAAGGAAATGTTTTCCGAGATAATAGCAAAAATAGAAAAACAAAAGAAGCTATTGAAATAGCCAAGATAGTATCAGAGCCCACGTAACAAGAGCACCGAAGCAAAACCAAATATGCCTGACAAAAATATTAGATAATTTCAAATATCAGTACAAATCACAAGAAATTGTTTTCATCACGTGGAGACTTAAGTGCAAAAACAGAAAAGAAACAATATAGCAAAATAGACGGAAAGTATGAAGATGGTTCAGACAGCCGGCGTAGTGAAAAATAGGATCATTCAGACATAGCAAACGAATAAGTAATAACTGGTTTAAATAATATGGAAAAGCCCGGAAGGAGTGTTGTGGGCGATGCTAGTGGTTTAGGCCGGAAAATACGTGTCTCCTTGTATATTTGTCTCAAAACAAAAATGGCGGACTGTGAGTCCGGTAATAATGTGGCAGGGGCGATACCACCCCTGAAATGATAATAATGATAATAAAGGAGGGTATGCTGTAAAATAGAAAAAAAAACAACAGGTGAAAGAGAGGTGTTTTCAAATAACCAAGATGTTAAAATGCTGTAAAGACTTTGAAATGTAAATGTTACAGAAAGTTAATTTAGAACACGAAATATAATCGTACTGTAAATGTACAAAGGATATCAGATTACTAATAGAAAATTACTGGAACAATAATAATTTGGAACTTTTAAACAAAGAAATGGATTTTGACACTATAAGAATCGAAGTTAAAATTAAGGATGTTTTGATCTAGAATTTATTTTTAAACAAGAGTCTCGCTAGTTTAAAAAGAGTAGCAGGATAATTAGTAGCGAGGTGATAGACAATATGGTCTTGTGGTGAACCTTGGAAAATAATAGATGAAAAAGTAAATTGTTTATTCTCGGAGGAGTTAAGTTGTACTTTGGTAGTATGTCAGTACGTTTTCACTAGAAAAAGAGATATGTCACCAGTCTGGGACGTAAGGCCGGTTCTCTTAATAAAGAGGCGAGCCAACCTGAGAGAGCAAGTGGAGAGACGTCAGAGATTGAAAAGGACGAGTTCGCTGTGTGTTGCTGAAGCTGAGGGTGAAGAAGAGCAATACCGTCGCTAACATCTAAGTACCGCTACTCCTCCTATTACTAATACTACTACTGAGAACGAAACCATCAAGGGTTGTAATAGTTGCGCTAAGAACAGACCAAAAAGGGTTAAAACGAAAGCCACATCTCTCCTTAACGAAATTGTTGGAAGTATTTGTGTTTGGTTATTGTTCACATACAAGAACCATTCAACCTAGTGCAACAATAATTATTTTTTGTGTGTGTTTGCTTTTATATATATATATAAACTTTTGTCCTTCAAAAATCGAATCGACTTGGTTATATTTCTTTTTCTGTTAACCCAATTCTTACCCGACGAACTTGCAGGTGGACCAACGCAGTGCTTCCGAATTTCTACGATCTGACGACCAGCTTCCAGGATCAAAACAATCCCGACGTGGCTTGAGGGTAGCTTTGAATTGACACTGGGAACCGAAGACTTGTGTCTAACCTGTAATACTGGACCATACCGGACCAACGGCCGGTCTTGTGGAGTGCGTGGGATCAGTGGGGTAGGATACGGTGTTATAATAAAATAGAAAAGTAACAACAAAACTATATATATAAAGAAACAACGATGAATGTATTAACAAAACAAAGGTATACATAGACGCTTGAAGATTGTTGAGTTTTATAAAACAATTAATACGAATGAAGAAAACCTTTAAACTAGTGAATTGTTTGAGTGTGTGAAGTTGTGTAGAAGCAAGTCCTAAAGAAAGGTGTTAATTGGAAGTAAATGAAGAGAAAGGTGCTGGCGCGCATTCGACCTACATCTTACCGACCCTGGGTGAAATAGTAAAAAAAAAGAGTAACAGAGAATATCACCGTCCATTTTTATACTTAGAGATCGTCCCCTAGCGACGGATTTTTAGGAAAGTAAGTGGGGTAACTCCACAGGAAACATGAATATCCAAATAGCAAACCATTTAGAAATGCCGTCTACTTTATGTGCCGGGTGCAGGTGATCATGACTCTCCGCAACCTTTTGTCCTTTGTACCACTAAATAAATTCTGTTTTTGTTATTAATCCTAAACCCTGTTCCGCCATCCATTTACTCAATCTCAGTAACTATGTTATTGCATGCCTTTAAACTGTCCTGTGAGTATCAGATTTTCCAAGCCTTCTTTCCACATAATGTACCCCAGAAATTTCAACTTTCTCATCCAGATGTTAAGTATAAGTCTCCATTTTGTTTCCCTTTCCTCTAAAACTTCGTCGTTGCTCATATATTCGGGACATGGTATCTTTAGCATCCTTCTGTAGAACCACATATCTGTTACTTCAAGTCTCTTCTTTATCTTTGAGGAGATTGCCCAGCACTCACTGCCATACAGGAGGACAGATATCATGTAACAGTTCAGTACTCTTTTTCTTGTTTCTAGCGAAGTTTTATACTCCTTAAACTCTGCTTAGCTTTTGGAATGCACCTTAAACTATCCCAATGCGCCATCGGATTTCAGTGTCACACTTTCCGTTCTTTGTTAACGTTATGGTAATTCACCCACGCACGCATGGATTCTCCCAGCTATAAATAGGAGCAGGTACTGCCTTTTGGTGGTATGAAGTTTCCAGCAGTCAGGTTTGACATTCGGACCGAACATTCTTGCTGTAACACTCTCGTTTGTATATGTACTACTGTTTTGGTTAATATATTTGTTTAACTGAATTCCTCTCTTTGTGCCTTTATTTCTGGTCCTGACAATGACACAACAGTTAAAATACTTCCTAGATCTTTAAGTTTTGGCACTTGCTTAATTCTGGTACGTCCGATTTGCATTGCGCACTATGAATTCATCCTTTTGGTAGCAACCATACATTCTGTCTTCTTGCAGTTACCGTTTAGTCCTTTCTTCTGGA
This sequence comes from Acanthosepion pharaonis, assembly GCA_903632075.3. Classification (NCBI taxonomy): domain Eukaryota; kingdom Metazoa; phylum Mollusca; class Cephalopoda; order Sepiida; family Sepiidae; genus Acanthosepion; species Acanthosepion pharaonis. The sequence goes on along the minus strand of CAHIKZ030001019.1, from coordinate 194,367 downwards.
TTTCCTTCACTACCTTCTTTTGGATTTTTTGTAGTTTTCTTTCTGTGTCTGCTATCAACACTGTGTAATCTGTATAATTTATGTTGTTATTGCAATGGCTGGCAGAGACAAATGTATTCTATCGTCCCAACATAGCATTACCAAACCCGCAATAAAATAACATTTCCTTCCTGGATGAATTAAAACAAAGCCACATGCATAAAATTTAAAAGAAATCGCCTTAGCTACATATTTTCATAAACTACAATTAACAAATAATTTGGTTTTACACGAACCAAATACATATTAAAATTTACATATTCATAGAAAAGAGAAATGTATTAATGTTTTACTTGTGAGATAGCGTGTTCATGCGTGGCTTCAGTGACTTTGCCCCAGCCATATCAAGCGACAGAACAGGTAGTTCTAGAGGTGTACATGCTGTCGTTCGAACGCGTAGGTTTCAACTGACGAGTCAACCCGCATTTTGCATATCTCAAAGGCCAACATGTTATGCTTTTCTTGCTGTTTGATATGCGTATATAAATATAACTGAGACAAAGGCAGATACTTTTGTTCTGTAATGCTAAAAGTTAAGAATACAAATTCAAAGGTGCGGCAAATCGACATGGAGAATTTTATATTCAGATAGAGATTTCAAATTTTAATACAAAAGACCTTTGCAGTCATAGCTATAAAATTTAATAATAAACATGCTGTAAAAGCAGTAATTTTAAAATAATGGTACAATTGTAGGTATTTTAATTTTACATGATTGTGGAACTGACACAGCAACCACATTTCTCCGAATGATTACAGACAATGGAACAACATGGCTGACAGCAACACTCCGAACACCGTTAGAGACTGTATGAATAATTACCTCTGAATGATTTCAGACAATAGAACAACCTCGATGAAAATCTCACTACGAATGATTGTAAACAAAAGTTTACGGCTCCCTCTCACCTAATACTTTCAAACACCAGAAAAACATTTACGACACTCCCCCACCAAATGATTGTAAAAACTGCTGCAAATTCTCTGACTTCCTCCCTCCAAGGATTTTAGATTCCGGAACAACACCTACAACACTCTCACGCTGAATGATATCAAACACTGGAACAACCTCCCCCACACCCTCCCTTCGAATGATTTCAGACACAGGAACAACATCCCTGACTACTCCCCTTTGAATGATTTAAAATAGCGGTACAAACTACTTGACACCGGAACAAGCTCCCTGTTTCCCTCCCTTCGAATGATTTCAGACACTGGAACAACATCCCTGACTCCGAATGACATCAGACACCAGAACAACATCCCTGACGCCTTCCCTCCAAATAATTTAAAACACCGGAACAAGCTCCCTGTTTCCCTCCCTTCGAAATGATTTCAGACACTGCACAACCTCCCTATTCCCTCCCTCCAAATGATTTAAAACACCGGGACAAATACCCTGACTCCGTCACTTTGAATGATTTCAGACACTGGTACAACTCTCTCTCTCTCTCTCTCTCTCTCTCTCTCTCTCTCTCTCTAAATCATTTAAAACATCAGAACAACATCCTTGACTCCCTCCCTTCGAATGATTTCAGAAACCGGAACAACCTCCCTACCCCCTACCTTCGTATGATTTCTGACACTGGAACAACATCCCTACCCCCTCCCTCCCTCCAAATGATTTAAAACACTGGAACAACGTCCCTAACTCCCTCGCTCCGAATGAATTCACACACCGTGAGAACCTCTTTGATTCGCTTCCTCCGAATGATTGTAGACACCAAAATATCATGTAGACTAACTACACCCATTCCCGAATGATTCCAGATAACAGAAATGTACCATAATTTTACTACATTAAAATAAGATGCCGTGGAGGTCCACGGCCGCCTATATAGTGGAGGAACACGGTACATAGAAAAATAATCTCTGGTACACCTTACAGCTATTGAAAAAACTCTAGAGTTCCCATTTAACTGCTGCGTGGTGTTGAGGGCATAAGGACCGGTGCAAGGGCGTCTTTCTCCTGTCTCCTCTTTCATACGGGGCTTCCCACTCTGCTACATCTCAATTTTCATAAGTTAATATTCATATAAAATAAAATGTTATCGTAACCTAATATGGTTCATATGCAATATAGGTGAACAATTCAACTAGAAATATAAAAAATAAATACAATGCATCAGTGTCGTTGAAAAAAATTCCAAGCCTCACCCAGAAGGAGTTGGAGAAAAAAGAGCTTTTCACTATTTTTCAATATAGTCCCCCTTGATATCAATACACTTGGTTCAACGATGCAATCCCATCACGGAAGAAGCTGGTGTCCTTGTCCTCTCAAAAGAACCTTCACTGCACATATGATGTCGTCATTGTTTCCAACATATCTGTGGATATGGAACACTCTAATTAAATTTATGTGGGTCGTCGTTGGAAAAGGTCTAAGCCTCACCCAAAAGGAGTTGGAGAAGCAAGACAGTTTTACACTCTTTTTTCAATGTAGTCCCTCATGACATCAATGCACTTGACCCAACGATACTTAAGTATTGCAATTCCATCACGGAAGAAGCTGGCGTCCTTGTCCTCTCAAAAGAACCTTCACTGCACATATGATGTTGTCATTGTTTTCAACATAGTGACTACGCTGGTGGGATTTAAGTTTAGGAAACAGGAAGAAGTCAGGTGGAGCTAAGACTGGGGAGTAAGGGCGATGGGGTTAACAATACAAAGACACAGATGGCTGCTTCAGCTACTGTAACCTGAGAAGTGGATTCGTTATCCTTGGGGCAAGAACACACCTGCCCTCAGTTTCCATTTGCGTTTCGACTTTATTGCTTTCTTCAGTTGTCTTAATTCTGATGCATAATACTTTCCATTAATACTTCCCCCCCCCCCGTTTTCCAGCTAGTCTATCATGATAACACCTTCAGAATACCAAACAACAGAAGCCATCACCTTTACCAACCAAACCTACCTACTTGATCTCCTTCGCGTGTGGAGGATCAGACTGTTTCCACTGTTTGCTTTGAATCTTTGATTCAGGTTCAAAATGGTGAACCAAGGTTTCATCTTGAGTTACCCCAGTGGAAATTCTCAGGTCAGCCTGAAATGAATCAGAAGTGTCCTGGAAATGTCAACCCTTTTCAGCTTCTGCTCTAGTGTCAGCATTCTAGAGACCCATCTTGCAGGCAACCTGCTCATCCCCAAGATCTCAGTTAAAACACTATGGACCGAACCAGAATTAATGCCTATGAACTTCGCTATCTGCTGAACAGTAAAACGTCTGTCATCTAAAAATCATACGGTGTACGGCATCAGTTTGTTCATCAGTTGTTGATGTTTTTTGGACGACCTGACCTAAAGACATCTTCTGTGATGTCCTTGTCCCGCTTGTATTGTGCAGCTCACTTTTTCACTGTTGCATGGAAAGGAGAGTACTCAGCAAGTGTCTGTACCATGTTCTTATGAATTTCCTTGGGTTTCATACGTATTTTTATGACAGCTCTGTTTGTGTCCATTTTTACATTTGTCGCTGACCTCTCACCTTTGTCTGAACCTCACCTGCAAAGAAATTAAGACAGAAATCTGAATGACTTTTTCTAGTCTTATAAGAAGTGGTACAGTATGATGACATCAAAAAAGGTACAGCTATGGTTCTTCTTCCTGGGTGAGGCTTAGAACTTTTCGAACGACCCTCGTATCTAAATAGAAATTAGAGACATGGCATAATAATATATCATTCCATCAGAAATAATTAAACTAATTTTTTTCGGAAATTTTTCGCATCAATTTGAGATTTTTCTGATTGTGAATTTTAATACATACAACATTATGGATAGAAAATTGTGAATTTTAATACATACAACATTATGGATAAAAAAATTGTGAATTTTAATACATACAACATTATGGATAGAAAATTGTGAATTTTAATATATACAACATTATGGATAAAAAAATTGTGAATTTTAATACATACAACATTATGGATAGAAAATTGTGAATTTTAATACATACAACATTATGAATAGAAAATTGTGAATTTTAATACATACAACATTATGAATAAAAAAAATTGTGAATTTTAATACATACAACATTATGGATAAAAAAAAATGTGAATTTTAATACATAAAACATTATGGATAAACAAAATTGTGAATTTTAATACATACAACAATATGGATAGAAAATTGTGAATTTTAATACATACAACATTATGGATAGAAAATTGTGAATTTTAATACATACAACATTATGGATAAAAAAAATTGTGAATTTTAATACTTACAACATTATGGATAAAAAAAATGTGAATTTTAATACATAAAACATTATGGATAAACAAAATTGTGAATTTTAATACATACAACAATATGGATAGAAAATTGTGAATTTCAATACATACAACATTATGGATAAAAAAATGTGAATTTTATTACATAAAACATTATGGATAAAAAAAAATGTGAATTTTAATACATACAACATTATGGATAAAAAAATGTGAATTTTATATAGTGTTTTTCTTTTTTCGAGAGTTTGCCAAAACAAATTCACGGAATTTGGACGAAAAAAATATTCCCCAGGATGACTTAAAAATGCGGGAAAAATTTTCATCAGTTGTGCTTAAATTTGTAACGTATATGAATGTAGGAAGAAAAAAGCAAATGTTGATAAGATAGCGAGAGTTACAAATCACAGCCCAGGACCACCAATCAGGCTTGGACCCCGCGATCGACGGGTTCGAGTGTAGTACACAGCGGTCCTGGTATGCACTTTAATCTCGAGTGAAGTCGATTAACAAAAAGGACATAGAAGAAGTATAAATTAAAGTCCTTACGTCATATAATAGGCACGGTGGAGTAATGGATATCGGTATAGTTCGAATTACGTGCTAATACCTTTTGGAAAGCTCTGAATCCTCTTCTTCACCCTCCAGCTATGGTAAATAGAAGGACAGACCGGATTCTATAGCCTTGGATAGCAACTTGTCTACTGTAGAAAGCAATGGCAATCTACTGCGGGAAAAAATCTGCCTCGTCAGTCATTTATCGAAAGATACATGATTGCCTAAGCAGATAACTGACTTTGGAAGGCACGGTGGAGTAATGAAGAGCGGCTCAGATTGAGGAATCAGAGAGCCGAGTTCGAATTCCAGTCAAATTCATCACTTACATGCTAATACCTTTGGAAAATGTATGAATCCTCTCCTTCTCTCCCCAGCTATGGATAAATAGCAGGATAGACTGAATTCTATAGCCGTGGATGGCAACTTATCTACTGTAGAAAGAAATGGCAATTTACTGCGGGAAAAATCTGCCTCGATCATGTATCGAAAGATACATAATCGCCTAAGCGTGTATCACGCATGGCACATAACTGACTGGTGTCAAATAATCCAACCGATATTCGTATTTGAGAAATTATCGATGATACATGCAAGCATTGTATGGGAAGAATTTAAAAAATGCTCTCAATTTTCAATTCATTCGGACGGAATGACTGAGCTTACAAACTCGGCGCACTTATTCGAATATGTTGCGATAATAATTCTTGCGTGCGAAAGGTGAAATTCTTTTTAAAAAATGTAGATGATTTTTGTTTTCCCAGAGAAGTCGATTGCAGACGAACAAACGAGGTGAATTATATCCTAATACCGGAGCATCATCTATAATGAAAACAGGAATTAGTTTGTTTTGTTTTTTTAAGTTAGTTATGTCTAAAAGTAGACATTCGGTTTCATTCACGCGTTACATGAATTTTTTGCACTCAGTCGTCGCCTATTCACAAATGTAACGAAATGAAACCAATTTTCAACAATGATTTCCATCAGGACAGCTGTGCGATAGCTCTCAAAATGACTGGCTTTGAAACGACTTATAGAATTTAATTATCTTTTCTTTTGCTAAAGTTCACCAACTACAATGCTCAAGAGCCTCTCAATGTAGAGGTTTAAAGAATAACTTGTGTGATTCTAATATAAGAGGGAGTGCAAGGAAGCGAATATTATTAGAATAAGTAGGATAGATTACTACTGACTCTTGACTTGGAGAGGATGGTTGTTTTCAGGGAAGCATCCGCAGACGAGTCTGTTCCAGAATAGCAGTTCTTGGCAGCGGTGGGGGGGGGTAAGGTATACATGCTTCCTTCTTGCAATTAGAATACGCAGGAAATGTGTTTAGACTTTATGGAAGTAGTATGGCGTATCCTAGCTTTAAATGTCTGAACTAGTGGAAGTAAAGAATGGAGCGCTCATCTGAACATTTGCCATTGGAATAGCAACAGAGTAGCGATAGGCTTACGATATTGCGCCTGTGAGAAAGAAGGTAGGAAGTTGAAAATAAGTCATCCCTTACAAGAGCACGTAAAGCCTATTTTTTTAATACTAAAATTCACCAATAGAAGGCACGGGAGCCACTCAATGTAGAAGAAATTTTTGTGAATTAAATGAAAGACATGTTGTGGTGAAGATTATGACGATAAGGAGGATAGATAACGCTTGACCTTTACTTTAAGAGGTGAAGATTTTAATGTTCGGGGAAACATCCACGTGGGATTCTGTTCAACCAAATAGAAAACTGAAATTATAATATCCCTATCAGGACATAACACGATGCAAAAAAACGTTTCATAAAATTAAATAAATGGGGCTAACAGATGTATAGTTTATTTTAGAATGGGTTTCTAAAAACGAAAGATTAAAAACATAATTTAATATAATTGAATTACAAAAATCGGCATGTTCACACAGAGAGAGAGAGAGAGAGAGAGAGAAATTCAAAATTCTTTTTAAATTACTGGGCGTCGCTGAATTGTAATAAGCTTATATTGTATTCGTAAAAGCAATCAAAAACGTTTCTAATTAAGTAATGACTTAGTTTTAAAGTATTATTATACAATGATTTAGAGCAAATATTTTATAACCGGGGTACCTGTTTATGCCTCACCATATCCTAAAAATATGAAAATTTAAATTCTCCAAGTACTTGTTCTTATTGTTAATACAGGGTGACCCAAAACAACGGGAATTTTTGAAGTGCGTCTTGCCAGACATGAGCAAATGGCAACACTGCGAGACAGTGACCTTGAGCAAGTAAACATTTCGCCATTTAGAATTCAAGATGAAATTCACAGTATCCCAGCTGAGATGTTGCAGCAGCCAATGAGGAATCTCAACAGCAGATTTCAAGAATGAATTCGTACAGGAGGACGCCATCTACAGGACGTAATTTTTAAAAAATGAAAATTCCATCATTGTTTCTTAAATGGTATGTTTTAAGGTTTCAATTACTATGAATAAAATATTTTTCTTCCATCACTCTTCGTTTTATTGGATTGTTAAAAAGTTCCCGTTTTTTGGGGTCACTCTGTATAAACATCAAGCGCTATAAAAAATAATTTCACGAAATTTCATAAAATTATATGAGTGGGGCTAACAGGTGTATAGTTTAGTTTACCAAAAAGTTTCTAAAAACGAAATTTATTAGTGAATAGATTCTGAATGTTTCATTAAAATTCGACATCTGATTTTTGCACGAATTTCCAAACGAATGTATTTTTTGCTGCAAAAAGACGCTCAAATTTCCCGTACTAATATATGGTGCAACGTTGACGATAGAAAAAAACATTTTTGACCAAAGATTTTGAAGGTTCTAAAAAGTATCAAGTCATCCCATAAGTTCTGTCCAAATTTTAACTTTTTGTTAAAATGAACGAAATTTAAAGAGTATTTTATAATGTCTAATGGGGCTGAACATTATTTTTATGTTTAAATGCATTTGAACTGATCAAATTTTATTTCAGAGAACAATAAAATTAAATTTTGTTTGATTAAAACCCTGCTAACATGGAAGTACCCAAGAATCATTTGAGGCACATAATGCTTTATGAGTTCAAGAAAGGAAACTCAGCAGCCGAAGCGGCTAGAAACATTCACTCAGTTTATGGAGAGGAATGTGTGAATGAAAGAACTTGCAGAAGATGGTTTGCAAAATTCAGAGGTGGAGATTTCACCCTTGAAGATGAAGATCGAACCGGACGTCCAGTTGAGTTTGATGAAAAGCTTCTTGAAGCAGCCCTTGAAGAAAATCCAGCTTTATCAGTTGAGGAATTGGCAGTGGTTCTCAGTTCAAACCATACAACTATTCATCGTCATCTTCAACAACTTGGTAAAGTTCCTAAACTTGGAAAATGGGTGCCTCATGAATTGTCTGAAAACAACCTCAAATCCCGAGTTGACATCTGCTCTTCTCTCTATTCTCGCCAACTTGTTTTAACTTTTTTGGATAGACTTGTGACTGGTGACAAAAAATGGATCTTTTATCAAAATGTTAAGTGTCGTAGACAGTGGCTTGGTAAAGGGGAAGTCCCCAGCCATAGCCAAGAAGGGAACTTCATGTGCAAAAGGTTCTTCTTTCAATCAGGTGGGATGGCCAAGGAATAATCCACTTTGAATTCTTACCACCTAATGCAACAATTAATGCTCAAATATACTGTCAGCAATTAGAGCATTTCAACCAAGCTTTGAGGAAAAAAAAAACCTCCTCTAGTGAATTGAAAAGGGGTGATGTTTCATCAGGACAATGTGCGACCCCACACAGCAAGAATCATGTCACATAAGATCGAAGAACTTGGTTAGGAGAAAATTCCTCATCCACCTTATTCTCCCGATCTTGCTCCTTCAGACTACCATTTGTTTCGTAGCTTACAGAATCTTTTGGAAGAAATAGCTTTTGTAACACAGGAAGAGGTTAAAACTGACATTTGTGAGTTCTTTGAATCAAAGCCAAAAGAATTTTACAGTAATGGAATTAGTAAGCTTGTTAATAGATGGAAGGAAGTCATAGATAATCAGGGAAAATACATTGTTGATTGAATCTGTAATTAAATGTAACATTTGGTCACTTGTTTTCTATATTCAAGATTCGGACAGAACTTATCTGATGACCTGATATTTTTCTAAAAAATACATTAAAAAATACTTTGATCTTTCATCTCAATAATAACACAAAGATTTTGAGGATAACATTTTGTTGTTATTCAGTTTAGGGTATTTTTTCATCAGGTATGCTCATTTCTTAGAGAATCTTTGGAGGTACCTACCTTAGTGTGAGTAATCTAACTTTCAGTAGGCAACGAAGCGGTTATCACCAACTCGTCAATAATCACAAATCATTTCGTATCACTGGCCCAGTCACTAGAATCTAGGTGAGTTCGTGCCTCACTGGTTCTCGACAAAAAAATAAAACCTCTCTTTGGGCAGAGGGTGACAAGAATTCTGTCTTCGGGTAGAGGGTGACTCAGTCGGAGTTCTGTCTTCGGATACTGACTTGGCTTGGAAAAACAGACAACTACTGTACCAGACCCCGCTTTTGCGGGGGCTGGGTAAATTTTGAACGGTGGCCCGGTTGAAACATGACCTTGAGTCGAATCTAGTCCGCAGTGGGGTGACCGGTAAATACTCGACTCTAGTGGACCATTGGTCAAATAATAATTTCGCAAAAAACTTCATCGTTGCTTACATGTTCAGTCCATGGTATTCTCAGCATCTTTCTGTAGAACTACATTTCTGTTGCTTCAAGTCTTTTCATGTGAGGAGATTCTCCTGCATTCACTGCCATAGAGCAGGACTGATACTACGTCACAGTTCAGCCCGCTCTTCTTTGTTCTGAATGAAAATTTTTCCTGTCTCTTAATACTTTGCTCAGCTTGAGGAAGGCATATTTCTCTATCCCTATCCACCAAAGGATTTCAGTGTAGCACTTTCCTACTCAATAAATTATGGGTTTCGTTTGCAGCACTATAGGAATTAATTTTCTTCTCCGCTAGGTTGGTGTGCTCCTTTGAAAGGCATATAGGTCTTGAACACTTTAAATCCCAATTTAACATCAATTGGGTTCTGCCTCGTCCAAAGTTCTTGGGGTGGGTGGGGGAATATAAATAAAATAAAGCCTTGGTTCGTCTTATTCATTTTATAGTTGCATTTTTACATTATCCAGATGTTTTAATTTACAAGATGTTCCAAAAGTCAGGCGACAATTGGCAGAAAACATACTCTTGTGAAACAGGGAAATTTTGTATGACATCATCTTCCATAATTCAGCAAATAACATTTTTTTAATAATATATTGTCACATACAGAAAGGATTTGATTTGGTAAATAAATATAAAATTTACAAGGTTATCAATGGTAATAAGACTTTTGGAACTCCTTGTATTATAGATGTTCTTATCTGTCTTATGTAAAAGACGTATTTATTTCGTTCATTTTAGATTTTCTTTTGTTTTTTGTTGTTTTTTTATGTTTTTTTTAGGTTCCTTTTTGAGATTGTATGCATCATGACGAATTGCATTTTTTCTTACCTGTCATTTTGTTTATATTTTTATGCGTGCCGTAGATGTCTATGTAATGCAAATAATCTGTCTCCACAGTTGTTGTTTTGTTTGCATTATTCTCCCAGATTTTTGCTTAACGTCATATAATTCTACACCATTTCTAGGTATTATCTGCTGTGTCTTTTTATTAGCTAAAGATTTCCACTTGCCATTCCGTTTTTGTTTCTCTTCCGTTGGGATGACCACTTCTGCTATAGTCACCTCCTCCCACACACTTTTTATCTTCCTTTCGGGCGATCTCCTCCTCTTCTATTGTTATTTCTCTTTCCTTTAAAGCACTACACCCTGTTATTGACATCGTTTTTGTTTTAACAAAATTGTAGCTTTTTCTGGTCAAGTATTGAAGGAAAGAAAAGGAAGTCGAAACTACTAACGTTTTTAATCGAGTTTACGAGCAAATTTGATTAAAAATGAAAAAAAAAACCTTTCTGCCAAAGACTAGAAATATAATCTAAAAAGGAAAGTTTTCTGTAAAAAAAAAAAAAAAAAAATTAAAAATTAATATTCAAAATTCGCGTTAATATGAAAATACTAATGAAAACATTTTTCTTCCTCAAGCAAAAAATGTGCCGAAATCCGTGACAAGCCACATCAATTTCTTTAAAAATAATAATTTCTCAATTTTCAAATGGAAATTTGTTAAAAATAGAAATAAAAAAGGAGTTTTATTGAAAAAGAAACGTTTGTTTGTTTTTGCAAAATAACTCAAATATTGGTTTAATATTAGTTAATGTTGACGTGAAGCAGTTTCTTTTTTATTATTTTAATCAAACCCGAAAAAGATGCTTTGCACGAACTCACTATGACAAAAGGTAGAAATTTTCTAAATCAGAAAACAGTGTGAATTCATCACGAACGCCCAGTGAAAAAAATGAGAAAAAAACATTTCCTTGAAAATCCAAAAGCTGATATTTGAATCACACGAAAGCTCGAGATATACTTTCTGCAAAGCCCGGAATATTCTTCCTGGAAAGCTCGGAATATTCCTCCGGTAAAGCTAGGAATATTCTTTTTGCAAAGCTCGGAATATTCTTCCTGGAAAACTCGAAATATTCCTCTTGTAAAGCTAGAGAGTTGGGAATATTTTTCCTGTAAAGCTCGGAATAATCTCCCCGTAAAGCTCTGAATATTTTTGCTGTAAAGCTCGGAATATTCTTCTGGAAGGCTCGGAATATTCTTCTTGTAATGCTCCGAATATTCTTTCTATAAATCTCGGAATATTCTTTCTTTAAAGCTCGGAAAACTTTTCCTGTAAATCCCTGGATATTCTTTCTGGAAAGCTCGGAATATTCTTCTGGAAAGCTAGGAACTTTCTTCCTGTAATGCTCGGAACATTCTTTCTATAAATCTCGGAACATTCTTTCTATAAATCTCGGAACATTCTTTCTATAAATCTCGGAACATTCTTTCTATAAATCTCGGAAATGTTGTGGTTCGCTCCTTGCAGTAATACGTTTTCTAAACACCCAATACATAACATAATTTGCATTAACAATTGAAGCAAGTAAAAAAAATGTAATATTCTTCTCATTTGTGGAAGTCTCAACCGGCTTTATACTTTCCAACGAACTTCGATCTTCAAAAATTTAAATGCAATGTCAATCGTTATCTACTGTCTTGATTACTCTTCTATTCTTTACTCCCCCTAATGTTTCTCTCTTTTTTTCTTCTTCTTCTTCCACACTCAGTATCTCGTTGTGTCTTAGTGGATAGTTAGTGGATTCATTGCCTTGTATGGGGTGGGGGGTATGTTGTTTTTTTTTTTTAAATGGAAGAACATCCTGACATATAAATTACTAATTGGAAACACCAAAATCAAACAAGTACAGCAATTTAAATATCTGGGAATAGTAGACGAGAAGTTCAACACCGAAATCTGAAAGCAGATTGAGAAAACGAAAGATGCTTTCCAAAAGCTAAGCACAGTATTAAGAAACGGGAAAATTTCGTTAGAAACAAAAAAAAAAGTGTATTGAAATGTTATGTAATATGGATGCTTCTATAAGGCAGCTAAAGCTGGACAATCGCCTCACAGAGGAAGAAGAGACTTGAGATAACAGAAATGTGGTTCTACAGAAGGATGCTGAGAATACCATGAACTGAACATGTGAGCAACGACGGAGTTTTACAGAAAATGGAAACAAAAAGGATACTCACAGGGTGCGATGGTTAAATTGTTGCTATATTTCATTTTTAATTTCGCGCATGTGCGTTAATTTAGCGCATGCGCGTTGTTTGTTTTTGATTTTGTCGACTGCACAATATAGTAGGTTCAGTTGAACATGGTCTGTTAGAAAAAGAGTACCATGACGCAATAAACTCTGCCAGAAATTTGGAAACGATATGCTGTACTGCTTGTTATTCACACCGGAAGCTCCAATACGAACATTTTATGAGGACAGTTCAGAGGATTCGGTAACTGTTCATTTAGTCTAATGGTGATTATGAAGCAGCTCGGAAAACTCACTGATCGTTCTGATCAGAAAATAACTCCCGAATTTGGTGGTGAGGGCCTTCGATACAACACAGAGGCATACATCAAGTCCCCTGAGGAGGTACTGCTGCTCTGGGCCAAGAGGGCGGCTACTGGAAGGCCCTATGTTTGGCAATAGGACTTTGCACCAAGAGAACCCAGTCATTTTTGGCAGACAATTTCTGCAACCACATCACCCCTTACATCTGGCTAACTAACAGCCCCTTGATTATTATGTGTGGGGTGAGAGACAAACAAAACTCTTTGTAACACCAAATATGAATTGAAATACTGTTTTTTTGGAATATTTGGTAAATATATCTGTTAAAATGAGATGTCACAGTTATTTTAATTTTGCGTAACTTAGGTGACAATTTATCCACCTCCCTCTCTCTCTCTCTCTCTCTCTCTCTCTCTCATCTATATATATATATATATATATATATATATATATATATATAAGTTATGAAGAACTTGGTAATCCGTACGGGCAATCCCAAGAAGAATGAAATCCTGAGAGCTCAATGTAATTCCAGAGCTAATATTTAAAAGAATATATATATATAATATATATATGTGTGTGTGTGTTAAAGAAAAACATACCACTTTAAGGTACCATTATAATAATTTATTTCACCAATCCCTTTAAAAGGGACGCCGGATCATCAGATTGCACTTCCAAAAATGAAATGAAACGAAAAACATATGTGCGTCATTCGCAGACAGTGCTGTTTCGCTGTATCCTCAGTCGGAATTTCTGCCCACCACGCCATCGGTGCTCGGCAGAGAGAAACTGCTAATTCTTGCGTATTGTTCTTACGAATGTAAATAAACGCCAGAGGGCTTGTGTTCGTTTTACCGAAGAGCGTTGCGTTTTTAGCGTAGGCGGCTGCAGTTTGTAGAATTAAGCTGTATCTCAAGATTGTTCAATTGAAAATAATTATCAACTAAAAATAGAAGAAAAACTTAACTTAGCCGACGCGTTTCGTCCTCTGAGGGACTTTATCAAGATATTTGCCCTGATAAAGTTCTTCAAAGGACGAAGCACGACCGCTAAGATAAGTTTTCCCTTTGTCATTTTGAAATTGTTCTTTTTCACTTACACTCTATCTGGAATTTATATATATATATATATATATATATATATATATATATATATATATATATATATATATATATACTACCCGACGTACCCAGCGTTGCCCAGGTGTACATGGCTGCAATTGTATAACAGCACACTTCTGTATACCCTTCCTCACCCCCTGTCTAGAAATGTTTGCCTACGTCCACGTTTGCATCCATCATCCATTGGTATACTAAGCTACTCCCTCCTCGTCTTTTTACGATATGTCTTTCGCAAGTGTTTGATTGTTCTTAATAAAAGAAATTCCATCGATAAAACTCTCTTGAGTGGTCGTTACTCGAGGTTAAATTGTTTCAATGTTTTAGATATTCAGTAAATTTTCTATGGTCGTAATAACTTTCAAATAGTATGGCATAATAAACCTAATGATCAAACAAAAACAGGAATGAAGCATCAGAGGTTGATCCAAGTGCAAATGCATGAACATCCCCTCCTCCTTCTTTGCACGTTTACTCTAAAGCTGGAGTTAATAAGATGTTCTTCGGGAATTTTTACTCTTTTAATGCTTCAATAATCCTTCTCAAACAATGTTTGCATGAAAGGTTGTTTGAATGCTAATTTAGAATGGAATTATATCAAGTAACTATTAGTTAAATGGCAAAAGCCGATTTTGGGGCCTAGTTTGTCCCAGATTTCGTCCAGTTAACTGAAATAATGTAAATCAACTATTCATGCAAGACAATTTGTGTGTCATATTTAATTTACATGACAAGTTTGAAAAGCATCCGATGGAAAACCAGGGACTTTTTGAACAGTTTTTCGTGTTTTTTTGGTTATACGCCGGGAAGCGAGCAGGGCGAAAACCACACTATATTATTTGTTGCATGATGACAAATTTTTGGTCACATGTTTGAAGAAAATCAAATAAAAATGAGGAAGTCATTCTAAGTTTTATTTTAAGTTTTACGAAAAACCCGATTTTTTCACAGATTTTGCAATTTTTTGCGTGAAGACAATGTCGCAGGAAAACTATCAAGCAATCTACATAAACGTTGTATCATGAACCATGGTCTGCATTAAGTGCAAAAAACATCAGCTCATCCAGTAAAAATTTTGTTTGCATGTAACTTTGCCTTGGTTTTTGCACAATGTCGTACCCAACTTCAGTTTTATCAATTTTTTGGCCGAATCCGGTGATACTGGAGGTTGAAAAGTTGGTCTTAATTTGTTTTCAAAATTTGCAATATATGTGTAAAATTTCATCGAAATCGGTTGAGAAATGTGAACGTACATAAATAGCATACACACAGACAGACACACATCTGTTATATATATATATATATATATATATATATATATATATATATATATATATATATATATGTCTGATTGAAGAAGGCTTACATTACGTAAGTCTGACCATTCGTCCATTGCGAGACATCTACAGCAACATTCCTATCCACATTCACAATATAACAAATTGCTAATCGACAACACAACTCTCCTACGCCATGAAAACAACAAAATTAGATTACAGTTACTAGAAGTAATTTATATTAAAAAATCAACAGAATCAACTATGCAGTAATGTTCTGAAATGCCAGTAAAAGAACAGTTTTTTCATGCATTAATGAGCGCGTGATCATGACATTATAGCATAGAGAGAAAAATTCCATAATGGATAATTTTTTTTCACGTTCTAATGAACGTTCAGCACATTGTCAACCGTTTTGCATTTAAAAGCATAATTTAAAAAAATTACGGTAATGGATAACAACGCACAACTTTGTTTGTTTGTTTGCTTGTTTTGTTTAACGGCATTCCAAGCTTAGTGGTCACTTTATGCCGAAAATGGTTTTGGTATAGCTGGCAACATCATTCTTTCAAAAACGTACAGCTGGCAACATTATTTTTTCAAAAACGTATAGCTGGCAACATTATTTTTTTTAAAAAAAAAAAAACAAAAACAAAAACATCACCCTTTCACAGTGTTTTGACCCCAGTTACAATTCCATTGAATAAGATTTTGTTAAAAGACATATAACTGGTAATATTTTTCTTTTTTTAAACGTATAACTGGGGATATTATTTTTCAAAAAAGTAGAGCTGGTAATATTATTTTTCTAAAAATGTACAACTGGGAATATTATTTTTCCAAAAACGCATAGCTGGTAATATTATTTTTCCAAAAACGTATGGCTGGTAATATATTTTTTTCAAAAACGTATGGCTGGTAATATCATTTTTCAAGAACACACTGCTGGCAATATTACTTTTCCAAAAACGTATCGCCGACAACCTTAATTTTTCAAAAACGGTCTTTCTGTTGGACGTAGTTTATCGCCATACCCAGGACCCGGATGCAGTTTACCATCATGCCCATGGATGTGAATGCAGTTTATCGTCATACCCATGGACTCGGATGTAGTTTATCGTCATACCCATGGACTCGGATGTATTTTATCGTCATACCCAGGACGCGGAATAGACTGGGAGTTCAATATTTGCCCATAGCTGGAACCCTAACAGGTGCTACCACCCCGGGTCAGGGTGAACCTGGGAACATCAGCAATTAAGAGGTGGCTCCACGCTCCTCAAAACCTCCTGATCAGAGGCCTTGCTGTTGGATGCAGTTTAACGTCGTACCCAGGACGCACAACTTTGTATAAATACTTATATTAATGAACAACTTATAGTTTTGTATTGCTTGCACTCCTGAAGATGATCTTGGAAAATATTGAAAGTACTTGGCAAATGAAAATAAAAGAAACTTAAACAACTGTAGCACATTTATCTCATCCTTTTACCAATACACGGAAAGTTATTCGTGAGTATGAACGGATTTTGTTAAAAATTAGCAGACATAATGTCTGTAATTTATTCAATCAGACGTGCCTAAAAGAGAATTTGCTGCCTAAATACACACACACACGTGTGTGTGTGTGTGTGTGTGTGTGTGTGTGTGAGAGAGAGGAAAACGAACAAGTAGGAAACAGATTTTAATCTAACATGTTTCATTTTATTAAAGCTTTGCCAGATATCAAGGCAGAAATAGTCAACAAGGATAAAAGACAAAGAGACGCATATTAATGGTATATTGTGTTTCAGGATGCGTTTTATCCATTAGGATTTTATCGGGCTAGGCTTTGTTGACGTTGCCACGTCTACACATACGCACGAAACAAGAGACGCAGGTATCTTTTTTGAGTTCAGGCTTTTACAATATATCACCATTCTTCGTAAATTTTATATTGTCACGGTGTGTTATAGTCAAGGACAAAGGTGGTGGAGAGAGACAAAAAGAATACAGATGAATTTTACTAGACTGAGAAAAAAAAATCCTTTCAAAAACATTTCTTTAAAAAATGTTGAAACTACCAGCATCTCTCGTTTCGTGTTCATGTATAGACGTAGCAACGTCAACAAAACCCAGTCCGATGAAATTCTAACGGATAAACGCGTCACAAAAAAACCTTTCCAGTTTTTCTAAACACTGTTGATATATAAAATTATATATCGTTATATACAATGCTGTTCGATAAAAGTGACTCACTTGATTTTTTTTTACTAAATGTTCTCAACAAAAGTTGAGCTAAATTCAAAGAATAAGCGATCTAAAATCCGAAGAAGAAGCTTTGAAAACTCTTTAAATTTAGCAGTAAGTACTGTCAAGCATCCGTTTAGTATAATGTTCTGGGGATGTTTTTCATTTCATGGAACTGGTTTCTTAAAATCTATTGAAAAGACCCTCAGGAGCTAGCAATACAAGAGAATTTTAGGGTCTTGTCTGCTCCCTTCTGTTGAAAGGGTGCAAATCGACCCCACCTAGCTCATTTTTACGCAGGATAATGCTTCCTGTCACAAATCAAAATTGATGAAGAAATACTTTAATGAGAAGCAGGTGAGTGTTATGACATGGCCGCCCCATTCTCCTGACCTCAACCCTATAGAAAACTTATGGAGCATTATAAAGTACAGGCTCTCGAGAAAGTGGTTGAGCAACATGCTCCATAAGGTATATATATAGTAAGATACGTAAATATTAAATCACCCCCACCTAAGTATAATTAAATATTCAAGTTGCTTTCTAAACATTTCCCAAAAACTCAGAACTATATAAGATATTCAATAAAAATACAATCAAATTAAGCTACACATGTAATTTAGATACAATAATAAAAAAACAAAATAACAGAAATCTCAAAACCAAATTTATGCAGCTGTAGAAATAAAATTAGATGCCCACTAAATGGAGCTTGCAAAACGGAATGTGTTATTTATAAAGCAGAAGTAACAAATATAAATGCTGAAATTAAAACATACATAGGCTGCACGAAACGCTCTTTTAAGGGCAGATGGCAAAATCACACATCGAGTCTTAAGTTACCAAAACTTAGATACTCCACCAAACTTGCCAGCTACGTGCAGAATTTAAAAGAAAAAATAACAGAGACCCGGTCGTAAGGAGGATAATTTTAAAAAAGGTGAAAACATATACCAATTATACCCGCATTTGCAAACTATGCCAATATGAGAAATTAGCAATTATGACATTCCCGGACTCAAAATTTTTTGAAAACCAAAAATCAGAAATTTTAAGCCCTTGACCTCATATAAAACAATTTTTATTAAGTAAATATGAAACCGGTTAAAAAAATCACAAATAAAAAACACACTTTTACCCTTTAGATACGCCCCCCCTCCTCTATAACAATTAAGTTACATATTTGATTCCATTTTTACTGTATACATTTACAATACACGTGCATTCCTCTCCTTTTCCACTTCCCTTTTCATTACACCCAATGTCTTGTTTTTCGATCATCATACGACTGTTATTTTTTTAAAGATAATTATGTAGAGGTCTTTGTGGGTTTTTTTTAATAAAACGTTAAAGTGGTCATTTTGAAATTATCGCCCGACGAGACCGCCAGGTCGAAACAATGGTCGCGTATTTTTCATTGACCTCCTGATTTTTAAACTATATATATATATATATATATATATATATATATATACTCCATTTTTTATCTAATCTGACAGCTGATATATTTAGATATAACCGTATGTTTTATCTTAACAGTTTCTTTTCTACCACTTCTCAACTGTAGAAATCTCTTCAAATGTCTTGCTTCTCTGATGCCTACAATCTTCAATAATTTAAATGCAGTGTCAATCGCCATCTTGTGTTCGTATATATCTATATATATATATATATATATATATATATAGAGAGAGAGAGAGAGTCATTAATTGAAGTAATATATACATTCCGTCTGAAGTTATTATGCAAATCACATAAAGCTCAATAATTCGAATTTGCTTTGAACAGTTTTTGTCAAATTTTAAACGATTAATTTAGACGTCAAACCAAAAAGTTAAATTTTTAGGTCGTTTCAACGTGTTTTCTTAAAGTCATTGGATTTAGCATAATTAAGTTCGAGTTTTTCTTACAGGTATATTCAACGGTTTTTTGTTGTTTGTTAACACTTTTACTTTAAATCGGTATCACGCCATGCAAGGTAATAAAGCCACTAAGACACAAGGTGTTTCAGGGTGTGAAAGAATTAAGAACAGAAACATTAATAATGAGCGGGAAGAGAAAAGATTAGCCAGGAAGACAGTAGATAGCGATTGACATGGCATTTACATTTTTGAAGATTAAGATTGGCTGGAAGGTATGGAACTGGAAGGGACTTCCACAAGTGAGAAGTCCGAGAAAAGAAACAGCATAGAACTTACGGTTACATCTAGCCAGCTCAACTGCAAAATGATGAGATCATAGCACCAGTGCTTAAATCCAAAACGTCCAGGTGCCATAGAGAAGAGCAATATTTATTTTATATAAATATACAAAAATGACACAAGGCCAATAGGCGGAATGGTTGGATAGACGGCCTTTTTCTCTCTTATAATTAAACTAGCTACAATCACTGACCCGAACATACCACAATATTCCTTGCACCAAAACAAAACGTTCTTAAATACCATTCTTAGTACATCCGCCAAAATACTTCAGAATTTCTATGAAGTCCTAACTAGTCCCTATATGTACGATTCATGTCTGTGAGTGGATAAAACAAAAAAAAATGAAAAATTTAAGCCCCAACATGTATTTACAATATGAAACATGTTTAAGAAACTAAATAAAATAGTGTTAGGAATAATACATTACACAATCCTTAATTGTGACAGAAAGATCAGTTAACTGGACGAGATCAATGCGTGACTTTAATAATATAAAATACTCATTCGTCCCACTATTCCTTCAAACACACACTCATTCCAACACAACGATAAATACGAAACCCCGTGGCGGGAAGCTCCTTCTAACAATTACCATGAATGTATTTATAAAAATGTATTTTATAAAAACAGAGAGGCAACATTTACGTCTGTTGGAAAGTGCCTGAAATCGAGCCGCCAGATCAGGACTATATTTAGTCGTCCCCCACGAGGGCGTCATGTGGCACAAGGCCTTTTAACGTGGCATTTCCGAGCCATTAGGCTCGGCCAAAAAATAAATTATTTGAACCCGTATAAACGGGTTCAGGGTCGGTTTTACCTCCCCGAAGGAGACTCCGCCCTTCGCGTAGCCTCCTTCGGGTTCCTCTCCGTCCGTAGACAGAGAGTTGATTCGAACCGTCGCTCAGAAAGTGATCAGGACGAATAATATTGCTGATTCTTTGGCTTTTATCAAGAAGCTCATGGTCAATAGCATGGGTACTGGGCCATATATAGCAGCAATATTCTAAGCATGGATAAATGGTAAACTTATAGCTATGTA
This sequence comes from Acanthosepion pharaonis, assembly GCA_903632075.3. Lineage (NCBI taxonomy): Eukaryota > Metazoa > Mollusca > Cephalopoda > Sepiida > Sepiidae > Acanthosepion > Acanthosepion pharaonis. The sequence goes on along the minus strand of CAHIKZ030001019.1, from coordinate 173,646 downwards.
AGATTCTGGAGAGGAGAAATTGTCTCGCACGGCACAGTTGATATCCTTATTTCATATTTTCGTTTAATTTCATCCCGACTTGTCGCATCTTAGACGAATTTAAAACAAAGACTCAGTTAAATATGAAATCTTGGTTTGTTTTTACTTCATGTTACTGTTGTCATTTATGTAGATTTAAGGAAGAATATGAAACATTTTCACTATAACAATGATTTTTTTAAATGATAATTAACACCAACATCCCATTAACTATTGTAAAATGATGAGACCTAGCTGCCAATCTAGTTCTGCGCTTAAATTTGTAAAGTCGAGGTAGTGAAGAAAAAAGCTCATCAAAACAAATACCACGAAAATATTTTTTTAGAAAAAAACACGAAAATCTACGTTACGGAGATGGGAAAGTGACTGAAAACGAGATGCCAGGTCAGGACCGATAAAATTGCAGATTCTTCTTTGGATTTTATCAACAATCTCTAAAACTTGATTTTATTTGCCTACTTCTCTCAACGACCCTTTGCCCGAAGCAGAACCCAATCGACGTTAAAATGAGATATAAAGTGTTCAAGCCCTAGATGCCTCTCAAAGGAGCATCCCGACCAAGGGAGATGATGAAAGTAAAATCCTATAGTGCTGCAAACGAAACCCATATATTGTTGAGTAGGAAAGTGCAACACTGAAATCTTTTGGCGCATAGGGATAACGAAATATTTTTCTCAAGCTAAGCAAAGTATTAAGAGAGAGGAAAAATTTCGTTAAAAACAACAGATCACTGAACTGTGACGTAACTTCAGTCCTGCTCTGTGTAGCAGTGAATGCTGGACAATCTCTTCACAGATGAAGAAGAGACTTGAAGCAACAGAAATGGGGTTCCACAGAAGGACGAAGAGAATACAATGGAATAAACATATGAGAAACGACGAAGGTTTTGAAAAACTTGGAACAAAATGACACTTATACTTAACATCAGGAGAAGACAGTTGAAGTCAAATAATGAGGAAAGACAGCATGGAAAATTTAATACTCACAGGACAGATTGAAGGCAAAGAGGGATAGAGGAAAACAATGCATAACCTACCTAGCAAGTTTTAGAGAAAATGGAAACAAAAAGGGCACTTATGGTTAACATAAGAGACAGTTGAAATTTCTAGGGCTTATAATGAGGAAAGATGGCTTAGAAAATTTGATACTCACAGGACAGATTGAAGGCCAAGAGGGATAGAGGAAAACAACGCATAACCTACCTAGCAAGTTTTAAAGAAAATGGAAACAAAAAAGGACACTTATACTTAACATCAGGAATAGGCAGTTGAAATTTTTAGGGCACATTATGAGGAAAGAGTGCTTGGAAAATTTGATACTCACAGGACAGATTGATGGCAAAGAGGGATAGAGGAAAACAATGCATAACCTACATAACGAGTTTGTGCAAATGGATGGCAGAACAGGGATTAGGAGAGATTACAAAAAGACACTACACTTAACATCAGAAAGAAACAGTAGAAATTTTTAAGGCATGTAATGTGAAAAGTGGGTTTGGAAAACTTGACACTCACAGGACGTACTGAAGGCCAAGGGGGATAGAGAAAAACAGCGCATAACCTCCTTAAAGAGTTTATTTAAATTGTTGTCAAAACAGTGATTAGGAGATATAAAAAAAGGACAAACTTTACTAAGGGCTACAAAGGATAGGATGCTGTGGAGAGTCACGATCACCCACGTGCTGAATAGACTCGACACATAGAAAAAACAGATAGAGATGAAATTAAAAACTATTTTTTGCCTTTTACTTTTACAACAAGGAAAATTCTTGCTTGGTGAAAAAATCTTTTGACGAGAAGAGAAAAATATATTTCAGCCTATCGAACAAAGGTCGGTTAGTCAAAAAAGACCTTTTTGGATCTAACCTCAAAGGCAGACACTCCTAAGTGAAAATTACTAATTCAGCGGTTTGTGAATTAACCACAGGAAAAAAACAGCAGAATCTAAAGACCTCAGAAAACAAAGAGAACGTTAAAAAAATATGGTCGTCATAAATGAATACGATGAAGAAGTATCAAAAACTATGGAATCACAAAAGAGCAGCAATCCCGAATAGCATCCGGGGATTCAATAAAAAAAAAACAACTAAAACAAAATTATTATTATCAATGCTGCGTAGTTCTTGGCCGGGCCTAAAGCTAAGCCCATCTTATCAAAGATAAAGTTTTTGGTAGATTTTAAGGAACTAAACAATTTTGGAAAAGAACCGTGTCTGTCTTCGTGGTGTACGCGCAAAATTTGTCACTCCACGAAAGACACTGATTAAATAAGAGTTAACATGAGAGTTAGGTCCCCAACATGTTACATGATGGGCATCGCTTTCTTCATGTGGGACATACAGCTAATCATGTCAGAAGACTACATGTCAATAGACAGCAGTAAACACATAGTGTAATAATGAATAGAAACGTAGGAATAATGTAGCCGTCTTCGAAGTCTGGCTGGGTTCAGACCTCTTGTTGGAAATGAATTAGTCAGAAGTTCAGGTAAAGGCCGAGGCCGCAGTTCTACACATCTACTCATCCTTCTTAAGGAATTAGCTGATCCTAGAAATTTTGGCAATTCTACCATCGTGTGGGACTCACCATACATCATAAAAATTATATTCTACAAAGTAATACTTTGAGCGCAGTACTAGATTAGCGGCAAGGTCTCATTTTTTTAAGTCGAAATGGCTAGGAATAAACATTAGGACTGTCGTGGGATTTCTAGTCAATTTTACATTAAGTTCCCTCGTAAGATTTGCTGTAACAACCAGCTTCCAAATTTGAATTGATAATTATTTATCTAAACTTAAATATAAACAGATTTGTTCTTTACCTAGAAATGTTTTAAGTTGAAATGTCCAGATGTAGCCGTAAGTTCTATGCTAACAGTTTCTTCTGTTTCACCTCTCACATGTAGAACTCACTTCAGCCTTCTTGCTTTCAAGACAAGTTCAATCTTCAAAAATTTAAATGCAATGTCAATTGTTATCTTCTACTTTCTTAATTTCTGTTCTTTTATTGTTCTTACTTCTTAATAATGTTTATTTTTGTTATATTCTCTAATATTCAATAATTCCTTACATCTTAGTGGCTTTATTGCCTTGATTGTGGTGAAACGATTAAAAAATAAATATAGCTCTCTTGTAGAATTAGGAAGGACAATTAAATGGCACTATTTCTAGTGCAGCATAAGAAATTAAAATTTTTCAGTGTGTGACATCAAATTGGAAAAATATCTTGTGGCTAGATGTAACCGTAAGTTCTATGCTAACAGTTCCTTCTATTTCACCTCTCACATGTAGAACTCTCTTCTGGTTTCTTGTTTTCAAGTAAAGTTTGATCTTAAAAAATTTAAATGCAATGTTATCTTCTGTCTTCTTTTTTTTTTTAGGGATTTCACCCCAAGCAAGGCGGGATGCCACTAGCACGCAAAGAGTGTGGGAGCGTGAATAAAGAGGCGTGATAGGGGAAAGGATGAAGAGAAGGACAGGCAATAGATCAAGGCATCTGGAGATGACGATTGGCATTACATTTGAATAGATGGAGATTATAGCAATCACGGAAACGAGAATTCCACAGACAGGAGGTACGAGACATGAAGCTATTGGAGTAGAAAAGGCGGCTACATTTAACTGTTTTGACAGTGAAATTGTGGGATAGAGATGCCAACCCAGTAGCACGTTTAAATTCATGCAGTTTTGGAATTAGCGAAAGTAGCTCGTCAAAGCGGTTACGGTAAAAGTATTTGTAGAAAAGACAGAGGAAGGCGACGACACGTCTGTGAGAAAGCAACTGTAGACGAGATGCCAGACCAGGGCCAATTACATGGCATATCCGTCTCTGGACTTTGTCGAGGACCTTAAGACGAACAGCAGGGGCTGCAGACCAAATATGACAGCAGTATTCCATGCAAGGGCGAATGGTTGATTTATAGATTTGAAGGATGGCCTCAGGTGAGAAAAACTTTCTGGCGCGACACAGAGAACCAACTTTCCTTGCGGTGGATGAAGCTATTGATTCAATGTATTTGTTCCATCTCAGGTCAGCGGACAGTGTGAGACCAAGCAGTCGCAAAGAGGTGCTCTCGTGGAGTTGAGCATCAGACATTCTAATGAGGAGCAGAGATGGGTCTCTGTGGTGATTAATAGAGAGCAGTTTTGTTTTTGAGGTGTTAAAGATAACCAGCCAATTCCTGCCCCCGTCCACAACCGATTGGAAGTCCTTTTCGAGACTAACGGCCAGGTTAGTTTTATCAGCCATGGCAGATTTTCTTTTATCGTTTTCTCTCCTTAAATCTGCTTAACCAAAAGTAGAAAAGAAAAGATGAAACTACAATTATGGTGTAACTTATTTTTTTAATGTAACATATAAAAAAGAATTATGAACTTTTATTTGTTTACTGTTTAAATCTTTAACAAAATAATAGATAAGAAGCTGTGACTCTTCAGAATGAAAATAAAATAGATAAAATCTCGTGAGAAAGATATTGTTGTTGATGTTTTGAGGCATCAATTTTAATTTCTATAATGCAGCAAAGAATTTCCCGGATGAACTTCCTATCGTATTTATTTCATTATTCTGTGATTTAAGTTCAAACTTTAAGCAAATATAATTCAGTATACAGAAACCAACTGAAATTAAAAAAGGACTTTATACACGCAGGGTGCGAAGGGTAAATTATCGTCTAAACTACACAAAAATGAAAATAACAATGACATCTCATTTTAACAGATATATTTACCAATATTACACAAAAAATATCTTGAAATACGAAAGAGAAAAATTATTCAATAAAATCGCCATTGGCTTTAACCACGACCTCCAGACAACTTCGGAATCTCCTGTGACTCTTCTGGGTGGTCTCCTTATTTAAATTGATGAACGCTACCATAATACTTGCTTTCAGTTCATCTTTGGTGTTTTGTTGGTCTCTCACTCAACTGCGCCCCACACATAATAATCAAGAGGGTTGCAATCTGGGAAGTTAATTGGACAGATGTACGGTGTGACGTGGTCGTAGAAATTGTTTGACAGCCACGACTGCGTTCCCCTGCTTGTGTGGCATGGTGCAGAGTCCTGTTCCCAGACATAGAATCTTCCAGGTCTCTTGATGTAGGCCTCCATGTTGTGTCTGGGGCCCTGTGGAAAGACGAATGGAGGCATAACGTCGACATCACTAGTAATCGCTCAAAACACCTTCGTAATCACCATTAGACTCATTCAACTCTTTCCGAATCCTCTGCACTATTTTGACACCAAAACACTTTTAAATTATCGTATTGGAGCTTCCGGTGTGAATACGGTTTCGAAACTTCTGGTGGAGTAAATTGGGTCATGTTGCTCTTTTTCCTACAGATAGTGCCCAACTGACGCTAATATACAGGCGACAAAATAAAATCAAACAACGCGCATGTGCGAAAATAAAAATACAAAATGGCGACAATTTACCCATCGCTCCCTGTAACTCATTCGCTTTGCAACCATGGTGAAGACGGATGAACTTGACAAGCTCCAAATGAAGATAGTTGATGCGTACAAGAAGGTGAGGGATATACATTTTCAAAACGTTTAAATGTTCCAAGATAGACAATCCGTAGCATTATCAAGAAGTTCAACGAGACTCAACGTGTTCAGAATACATTAAGGACTGGCAGAAAACGGTTACTATCTGATAGAATGGAAAGGAAAGTTTTAGAGATGTCTGGAAGAATCCTCACTTAATGATAAAGGACAATGATATAAAAACTTCAGGGTTGAATGTATCGTCGCACAAGGAAAACGCCTTTGCTTAAGGTTAAACCCCTAAAATGCAGATTAGCATATGCGAGAATCCATCTAGAACATCAAAGTAAATATTAAAACTCAAGATGAAACCAAAATAGAATTATTTGGTCATAATCTCGTTATGTATGAAGAAAAGTGAATGAAACTTAGAAACCTAAAAATACCCACCCTGCAATCTGCTCTGGGGATGTATTGCTGCTTCTTGAACCAGGAAAACGACAACTCTGAATTCAAAACCTGCGGAGGGTCGTTTGGGAACCTTGTGGCATTCGGTGCACCAGGTCTCTGTATTCGTCCCTTCAAAAAGTGTGGATGGTCCTGCACGAGGCCTTCACCACTATAAACAAATCTCATGTGCCGGTGTCGGGCTGTCGGTTTCCTGGGAACTGATCTGCTTGACCCTCATACGTCGAATCTCGACGGGAGAGTCGATTATATATATATATATATATATATATATATATATATATATATAAAACCGAGTGTGTAAATATATGAAGGTATATGAGCGAGTGATAGTATACAAATGCATATAAGTACTATATAGTGTAAGAAAAAAACAATGTTCAATGTTAAGTAACAGAGATGCTTAATATATATATTAAGAAATATACAAAATATTTTTATTAAGTAAAAATAAATATAATTTTCAGCGCTTGAAAATTGCTTCGGCATGAAACTCGTAGTTGTGCAATTATTGTTAGATAATATATATACGTATATATATATATATATATATATATATATATATATATATATATATATATATATATAGTACAATTAGGTAGTAATAACACCATAAGAAAATATACACTTTCCTCTTTACTAAGCGAGTGACAAAGGAAACTCTCTCTCCCTTTCTTCTATATATTTTCTTTCCTTTCTTTTTTTTCTATTATTCATATTCTCGGTAACGGACATGAAACCGGACTTAGTTTATGTGGGTTAGTGAACGTCACAAAAAAAATGAACCAATGACAACAAACGGAAAACACAGATGTGTCAGCTCCAATAAAAAAAAAAAGAAGAAAACCACGTACGAGACTCCGCGGTGGAGAAGAACTGGCTTCGAGGTATCAGTTCGAGACGTAAGGGTTGGTGATTCATCGGCTGTGACTTTTACCTGGCGTACAGCTCCAGAGGAGAAAGAAGAAAGAATGAATGCAACGAATTAATTTCCGTCAACCAGCAGGAACACAACAACCCTGTATGAACTCTCAAATCACAAAAAGAACTATGACGATAGTCAACCATTTTGATCTCTGTAACCAAATGGAGTCAACAAAAAATGGTAATATAGACAGTAAATTTGGCCTTTACTTCGTCTCTCTCTCTCTCTCTCTCTCTCTCTCTCTCTCTCTCTCTCTATATATATATATATATATATATATTGCCTGGCCGCGTACACAATTGTGGAAAATCATCGTTGAAAACACAACTATTCTCAAACATGAAAACAATAAACAAAAAATTATAAAACAGTTGAAACCTAACCTGAACAAAATAAACTATGAAATCTCCACAAATATTCTTATATGCTTATAATTGATAACAGAAGCCATTGGTTTATACCAACGGCTTCGGATACTTAATACTTCTTGTTTTCACTCTCGCGTGGTCATGTGTGACGTCACGAGGTGCGACGCCATTTTCGCTTCCGCGTCTCGTATACACGAGTTTGTCGTTGCTTTGAAATTTTTCATGCAACAAAAACAGACTATCATTAGTGTTTTGTCCATGTATTGTTTTAATATATTGACATGTAATTGTCATCTTTGATAATAGCTTATGTAAGCCGAATGCTTAGATAGGATTAAAAAAACATGTATGAATATTGGGATTTTCTTTCATCTTTTAATGATAATGTTATTAAGCTTATCAGGTAATATGAAAGGAACTTACTTAAAATAAATACACAAAACATGTCTATATTATTTAATGAAACATGCATCAATATATATATATATATATATATATATATATATATATATATATATATATATATATATATATATATATATATGCGAATATGTGGACAGGCCTGCATAAAATGCTAGTATATTATTTAGTCTTAATTCTCCTAATTTGGCAATTCCGAACATTAGTCTGCATCATTTAATATACTCTTCCCGTGAATCCAATGTTGGCATCCCCAAGCCTTTCTTGATCTGATATTCATTAAAAAAACGCCCACCAGGTGACTTGGTATCCTTAAAATGAACATTTATTTCTTTGGGATCAGAGAAAATCTCTCTTATATCCGGGTTTCTCTTATATCCGGGTTACACTGTATATTTATGCTCTACTTTTTTATCGAGCACTATTTTTTAAAAATAATAACAAAAATACTAAAGAACTTTGGATTATTTACCTAACAAGTTCTTTCCTATTTTCTATATATTTTTCACACACACACACACACACACACACACACACACATATATATATAACCGAATAGGTAAATATAGGTAGATATACAAGCGAGCGATCGTATACAAATACATATAAATACTCTCTCTCTCTCTCTCTCTCTCTCTCTGTATATATATATATATATATAACCAAGTATATAATTGGTGTATACGGAATAAATTCCAATAACCAACAATTACTATTCTTAAAAGAGTGCTCAATACAGAGTAGAGCAAATATAATTATTTATTTAAAAATTATAACATAAATATGTTATAAAAATTCACTACAAAAATAGCCATTTTGTTTCAACACGTCTGGTGTCTTATCAATGATGAAGTTGAATGTAGAATAAAGTGTTTTAAACTTTTAAAACCCTTTATTGTACATTCAATTATATATATATATATATATCACCTATATTATACATTAATTATATATATATATATATATATATATATATATATATATATATATCACCCTATATATGTATATATATCATCCAGTATATATATATATATATATATATATATCTAATACATATATACATCATCCAATATATATATATATATATATATATATATATATATATATATATATATATATATATGTATTGTCATCCACAAACAGACCGTTTCGCTGTTTCACAGCTCATCAATGTGGCTAGACATCCGATTGCCTCAAGCCAGGATTGAAACCCGACTGATTTGGTACCAGAGATTTTACCCCTAAGCTAAGGGATGAAGGGGAATTTAAACGGAGAACTCGATTCATCTTAACGAAGAGTCTTGCATCAACAGCAGTAATAGTCACTGTTCACAAATTCACTTTTCTCCCTAAAGAGCACAACCGAAATCTATATTCATGCGAGTATGTGGACATACCTATATACAGTGCTAGTACATTATTTAGTGTTAATTCTCTATACTACATTTTAATGGAAGTCCATCCTGAGTAGGTAAATATTTGGACTTTTAGTTTATAAAAACTTAAAACTTGAAAAAACTCAAACTTGCACTTTAATTCGCTTCATTCAATTGTGTGTTTGTATATTTATCATCTCAAGGGCTACTCGCTTGGGGTTGACTGGTTGCTCGTGTTATCTGGGAAAAAAATCGAATCCCTTTGAAAGAAGCCAAAAAAAAGAAGTCGGTTGATAAAAATAAAGAAGTCTTTCACCCCACCACACTCCCAACCAAACATTACCTTCCGTTCCAAGTGAGGAATAGTGTTATGCTTTCAGCCATGAAAATCAGAAAAATCACCTCAAGATCGCCGTAATTGTATCAAAGCACCATTGAAACGATGTCAGTCTACTCTGTCCATGTAGTGTCAAGTTCACTCCTACAATAATACACTTGACCAGGTACCTTACAAGGTCTGAGGTTTTCCAATTATGTTACCCCAATCCTATTACCGCCGCTTCCTCTTAATATACTGGAACGTCGCTTGGTCAAATGGCTGCTGATTGACTCTCCAAATTAGTTATCTGAATATTCTTTTCTCGAAATAACTTAACTGAAAATCAAAACCAGGACTGTTTTTGTTGTGGTGTTCTCCCTCTAATGAGTCTATTGTGGACTCTTCCACTTACTATAAAATTAGTAGGAAAGTACGCCTCGGGGGAATAGTAGTATAGATTGAACGCTGGTCAACCGACACACACTCCCAAGTCATGTAACACACTTCTGTTGCATTTACTGTTCAATACACGATTCCTATAGCCCGGTCCATACTCCTCCCACTTCGCTTAAACCAGAGTAGAAGCTCATACCTTGACTCTTGTCCAAGAAGGGGTTCCAAGTTCCATTCCTTTTCTCCGGCCTTTATAGTGGTACTGTCATGATTTTTTTTTTTTTTTTTTTTGTGATACGTGTGGATGGTGGCAACGTCTCTCCATAATGAGGGTACCGGCTTGGCAGTTTTCTGGTTGCTGTTCCCGACTGGTACTTAGGAACCTGAACTCTTGCGTAGCACTTTGAGAGGCTGCTCTGATCAAGAGTTGCATATCGGTGTTCTTGCAGTGCCATGTCGCTCATGGAAATCTGTCCCTGCATACACCTCCGGTGAGCAACCCCGAGGCCACAGTATGTTGTAGTCTATGCCAGTTCCCTTCCTACACGTGTTACATTAGACAACCGACAGCTACTACTACCCTAGCCCTTTCCTTACCAAAACAACACACCATGACTATAAGATACCAAAGGTATAGATCTAAACCAGCTCAACAAAATTCACCTAAACCCCGAAACCTTCTTTCTCCAAAATTGGTGGTGCTCGTACCAACTTTTGCATTGTGGAATCTTTCCTCTTCGAAAAGTCTCTCTGTGAAACTCTTGGGTTTCTCCTTCCTTGATTTCTCGATTCCTGGCTATCTTCCTCTACTTAGGAAGGTCTCTAATATTCAAATGCATGGCCTGGGAGTTTATGTCCGTGAACATCTCCCCCTGGCTAGGGAACTTTCTCTTGAATCTCCACATCACACTTACCTGCGCCTCCGTCTGTCTCTACTCTCAGTTGTCTCTTCTTTCTCTACCGTACCCCTTCCTCTCATGACTGTTGCGGACTAGATAGTACTTCTAATAATACAAACAAGACCATATCCCTACACCCGTCTGCACATATAATTGTGTTCGGTGACTTTAATGCCCATCATACCAGTTGGCTTAAACACTCTGACACTGACCCCTCTGGAACCCAGACCCTTAACTTCTCAATCACTCAATCTCCAGTGCAAGTCGTGGACTTCCTCACGCGTTTCCCCATTAACCCTGATGGACACGCTTCTCCTCTAGATCTCTTTTTTACCTCTATCCCGGACTCATGTCGTACTATGCAGATCTTCCCTCTTGGCAACTCTGATCATACGGTAGTGTATGTAAAAATATCTTTCCACTCCTCTACCACACAAGTATCTTCTACCAACAGAATATCTTTTTGTTATCAATATGCGGATGGGAACTCGTTCCGTGACTTCCTTCGAATAGAATTCAGTTTTTAGTCATCTGCGTGCCTGAGGTTTCATCCTAGGTGAAAGCTGGCATCGAGGCTTGTATTCCAGCAAGGAAATACCGCATTCATCTCCTTGCTTCTCACCTGCTTGCGCGACCACTATAGCCCACAGGTATCACTTTTTCAGCCTGTACCAGAGCGACACGTCTGATTGCAACATGCGTCATTTTGTCTTTGCTCGTAACGAGTGCAAGCGTGTCTCAAAGAAGTAAATTTACTGTTTGCTGTTAAAATGAAACAACGTATAGCAAGTCGCAAGTTCGGTTCTAGAAATTACTGTCGGCTCTGCAAGAGTGTGCTGAACAGCAACAAATACTCAGTGACTCCTCTGTTTAATCAATTCGAAGTCCTGCTCGGAAATTCTCTTCCAACTCAACACGCGAATCAGTTGGAGTACTCATACCTGATTTCCCCCCGAAGAACAGAGGCTCTACTGAGTGATATGCGCATCACCCCGTCACAGGTCTCGGGCGTTATTTCTAAATTAGACTCCCATAAAGCAAGCGGAGGTGACGGGATCCCAGCTGTCGTTCTAAAGAAATGTGCTCTCGAGCTGTCTCCAGTTCTCTCCAAATTCTACATTTATTGCCTCGCTGTTTCCTGCATCTTGGAAGTCCTCCTCTGTAGTTAATGTTTTTAAGAACTCTGGAGAACTATCTATCGACCTATTAGTCTTCTACCGCTTTTCAGCAAAGTATTCGAGGTTTTAATCAATGCTAAAGTGGTTAAGCATCTTACTTCTTATGACTAACACTCTGACAAAAAATATGGCTTCCGTTTTGCTGACGGCCATCATTGAATATTAATATCAAGCTCTTGATAATAACAGCGAAGGTCGAGCTGTAGTTCTAGATATCTCAAAAGCGTCTGACAGGGTTTGGCACGCTGGTCTTCTAGTTAAGCTCCAGGGCTAGGTTATTACTGGACGTTTGTTTAATTTAATCCAATCCTTCCTATCAAATCCTAAAATGAAAGCCGTTTTGAATGGGTTCGCTTCCAGATCTTTTCATACGAAGGCGGGTGTCCCCCAAGGCTTTATCCTGGGTCCTATGCTGTTTCCGATCTTCATCAATGATCTTTCTGATGTCATCAGTTCCTAAGTAGGCATTTATGCAGATGACACTACCATTTACTCCTGTTTCAATAGCAAATCCGTCAGAGGTGACAAAGTTAACTGGGACAGGAAATGGCTCGTAAATTCTAATGCCGCCAAAACAAACCTGCTCTCATTTAACCACCATAGAGAAAATTCCCTGCCCACCATCAGCATGGCTGATGCTAGACTCATGGAGATCAACACACTACGCCTTAGTCTCACGTTTTCAACTGATTTAAAGTAGAACAACTACATCGAATCAATAGCTGCATCTACTGCTGTTATGGGATCTTACCCATAGTAATAATAATGGCCTATGCCATACTTAATAAATACTGTGCCTCAGGAGTAGGCAAGGAGTCAGTAGTTCAAGTCTTGATCGGCTGTTCGGTTGAACTCTCTGCCTTCGGGCAGGGATGAACCCGAACGAAGCTACGCCGAAGGGCTGGGTCTCTTTCGGGGAGCTAAACCGACTCTGAACCCATGTATACGGGTTCAATAGGTATATTTTTTGAGCCGAGCCCACGGGCTCGGAGATTCAACATTAAATAACCGGCCTTGTGCCACATGCTGCCCCAGTGGGGAGGGGGTGACTGAATATCGTCAGTAGTTCAAGTCTTGACCGGCTGTTCAGTTGAACTCTCTACCTTCGGGAGGGGAGGAACCCGAAGGAGGCTACGCCGAAGGGCGGATTCTCTTTCGGAGAGATAAACCGACTCTTAACCCGTTTATACGGGTTCAATGGGCATATTTTTGGCCGAGCCCACGGTCTCCGAGATCCCACGTTGAACCGGCCTTGAGCCACATGACGCCCTCGTGGGGGGGTGACTGAATATTGTCAGTAGTTCAAGTGGAGTCAGTAGTTCAAGTCGAGTCAAGAGTCGAGTCCAAAACAGAGTCGCGTTCAGACAATTACTGCAAGACATTGGAATAGTGATACTGGTCGAGACTACATTGTTCTCTCTACTAAACCTGATTGTTCATAGTAACACTTCTACTTCTCTGTATATATTCCTGTTTGTAAAATATCTGTGTTATTCCATACCTGTGTTCGAGTTCTACTTTATTGGTTCTACCTTGGACTATCACCGTGGTACAAGGAACCGGACCATAACAACTGCAAATCTCTGCGTCGTGGCAGATGTTTTTTTCTCGTCAGAATCCATTTTGCATATTTACAAATTTAGCATTCGTCCGTGCATTGAATACTACTACCATATCTGGACTGGTGCTCCTGCTATTCGTCGTGAAGTTCTTGAGAAAATACAAAGAATGATTTGCAATATAATCGATCTTGACTTGGCATCAGGAGTTCAGTCACTTTCTCACCGACGCGCGATGTGGCTTCCTCTCTGACGAGATTTTTTCCCTGGTACCCGGGCTACGTAGGTTTAAACGTGCTACTAATTTAGCATCTAGAAACCAATCTTTTATTGCTGAATTAGTTAAATGTAACTGCTACTTCTACTCTAACAGTGTCTTTTCTCGCACTTCCCACCTGTGGAACTCTCTTCCATTTCATTGATTCCCTGAGAGCTACAATCTTCAAAACTTTAAATGCAACGTCAATCGCTATCTTCTCCCTTCTGAAAAGCTGTTCAGCTTTTATCCTTTCCTAGGTCCCCATTATAATCAGTCTTTTCTCTCACCATCATTCTCTGTAAGGCCAAGTGTACTAGTGGCATTCCCGACTTGCTCGGTGTGAAATGATTAAAAAGAAAGAGAAAGACGCCCTTCAAATTTGAAGGAACTAGAAGATACTTCCAAGGAAGAATGGGAGTTATATTTATGGGCATATTTGAAGAAAAAAAGAGAAAGCAGTCTTTTGAATTTAAATAAACTAGAAACTTTTGCTAAAGAACAATGGAACAAAATACCTGCCGGTGTGTGTAGTGGTCTCGTAAGGAACTATGAAAAATGATTAAATGCAATAATCAAGAATAAAGGATACACAATTGATTATTGAGGCAAGAGGGCTAATAATGATGAAAAAGTGAAAATTTTAGAAAGTACTATTCAGTGGAGATGCCTATAGATACATATATATATATATATATATATATATATATATATATATATATATAGCTGGTCACTCGTATTCAAGGATACCTGTCTACTAGGGCGGCTAGCCAATTTCTATTGCAGATGCTTGCTCAGGCGCATTTGGGTTTATTCAAGACCCACAAATCCAACCTGTGGTTAATGCTGCAACAATGCTGAGCAGACCTTAGTTACATTTTCTGGGAAAGAGTGTGTGTTATCTAGCGTGATCAATAATTTTAGCAAGGCCAGCGCGGTCAAGCCCTCGGTCACGATGACTTGTGACTTCGTACTAGCACAGCTATTGACGGCACCCAACGGTTCCGTCTACCCAATTCCACTCACAAGGCTTGGATCAACCCGTGGCATTGTTTTCAGGCACATTCCAAAATCCCGCACGCTGGGGAGCGAGCCTCAGTCCGATAACATCAATGCACACACACACACACACACACACACACACACACACACACATATATATATATATATATATATATATATATATATATATATATATATATATATATATAATAAAATATAATAAAAAAAACTTAAACGCTTAAACACTAATATTAGTGTTTAAGTCTTTTTATTATATCCTTACTCTGTCCTGGACATTGAGTTCTACCTGGATTCTATCCTCTCGGAATTTTTTTTTATACAAATATATATGTATGTGTATGTATGTATGTATATATATTTATATATATTTTAGATATATGATTGCATATGTATGTGTATATATACCACTATTATTATCCACCTATCTATCTATCTATCTCTCTTTCTCTCTCTCTCTCTCTCTCTCTATATATATATATATATATATATATATATATATTTGAATTTGTAGGTCTGATGAATTGGATCGTATTTACGATTCCAATGGAATAAATTATGATCATGGAATATTAGTGTTTATTATATCCTTACTCTGTCCTGGACATTGAGTTCTACCTGGATTCTATCCTCTTGGAATTTTTTTTTTTATTCAAATGTATATGTATGTGTATATATATATATATATATTTATATATATATTAGATATATGATTGCATATGTATGTGTATATTTACCACTAATTTTATATATATATATATATATATATATATATATATATATATATATATATATATATATATATATATATATATATATATACCTTTGCTTGTACATTTCTTGCATTTTCTGTATCTCAAGACTGAAAGTGGTTTTGCTCGGTCTGCATTCTTTCGTTAATGAGCTGCCATACATTTTCAATATGAAGCATTTCACAGAATATTTTATTTGTTTTCATTTCATGCCTTTTTGCTTATTTTATGTTTACGTTTTTAAACAAATGCATCTGCTTTCTTCATTTTCGAAAGAACACCTCGAACATTCGATTTTGCATGTTAAGTAATACCATTTTAACTTTCTGAATATAACGCTACTTTTTGTCCAAATGGATTTTCTCTGAATTCGAGAAACTTGTTAAAACTTGATAACGCAGTTGCAGTGGTAAAATATTATCATGTATTAGAGTGGTGAAGCAAAAACTTTACTCTAAATAACACGTAAAAACAGTTTATATATGAAAATATTAAAAAAAAAAATTAATAAACATATTCTCCATTTGAAGGAATTTACAAAATCTCGCCAACTGAACGTTGATTAGCCTCGTCGGCATATACACGCGGTTTTATTTCTCTGAGATAAGATGAACGGGGATCGGTTCATATGCGAATCGGCTTATGCACAAATTGATATATATATATATATATATATATATATATATATATATATATATATGGGACTCTCCGGTCGGTTTCGACGTATGAGGATCTGACAGCTTAGTTGATTCAGTTATGAAATTTTGTGCGATAATCTTAAGTGGCACTTAAGACCTGCTAGTGATTTACAAAGGACGACACATATGAAGCAAGAGCAAGGAGTGTGGGATGAGATCACTGTTAGATTGGCTGACCTTTTAGATCTTGCTTCCGCTTCTTGAAGATGATTCAGACAAGCAGATTGAAAACTGCTAAGTCTACTAAAACACGTTGATTTCCATTCTACCCGCTCCAAGGCTAAGCGCTCAAGGGTGTTATGTGGTATATTGGCAGCTGACAAGTTGCTTTTCAGCTTGTCTTTGTATCTTAGCCATGGGCGTCCTACATTCCTGTAGCCCTGATGTACATTAGGACCTTGGGAATCATGTCATCAGACATTCTTAATTCATGACCAGTGAAAAGTCTCGATTCCTTCAATATTACAGCTGTTAAACAGGTCTACGTTAAATGTCTTATCTTGAAGTTTAACTCCACAGATTGCACGCAGACAGCTTTTATGGAAAACATCTAGCTGGCGTATATGGTACCTGTATGGAGTCCACGACTCTGAGCCGTACAAAAGGATGGCAAGTACAACAGCTCTGTAAACCCGAATTTTCGTATCCAGTCGAATAACCCGCTCATTCCAAAAGCGATGGCACTATTTGCCGAAAGCACTGGTAGCCTTAGCAATCCGATGCATGATTTCATCATCTAAAGTTCCACTGTAGTTGACTTTGCTACCAGGATAGATGAAAGACTTCACATAGTTCAGGGCTTTGTCTTCTACTTTCAATGGTCTCTCTGGAAATTTGTAGACTGGTGGTTTTTGTTTCTCACCACAGAAGTGCTTCTGAGTAGGACAAGGTTGGTGCACTACTTCAGTTTTCTTTATGCTAAGTGTAAGATCAAAGGCTTTACATGCAGCAGAGAAACGATTTATTAGATGTTGGGCCTCCTCAAAGGATGTCACTACAAGAGCAGCATCATCAGCAAACAAATCACGAATAATTTACGTACGAAGGAGGGTCTTGGCATTGAAGCACTGATGATTGAAGAGACCACTAGTTGTTCGAAACTGAAACTTAACGCGACTCTCTGTGTTTGCAAATGCATATTTCAGCATCACCAAGAAGAAAAGGGGCAAAATGGACAGGGACCATGACACAACCTTGCTTAGTGCCATTTGTGACATCAAAGGATTCTGACATCATACCATCAGACACGGTATTAGCTTTCATATCCTCATGAAAGGAGATGATGACCTTTAGCATGTTTTCAGGGATGCCGAGTTTCCTCAAGACTTGCCAAAGAGCTTCTCGATTCACAGTGCCAAGGGCCTTCGTCAAGTCCACAAACACCATGTACAATTCCTGGTTTTTCTCGCGAACCTTCTCTGCAACTTGACGAAGAAAAAATATCATGTCAACGGTGCCACGACCCGACTGCAAACCACACCGCGATTCAGGATAGATGTTGTCAACAAGGTGTATAATGATTCTGTTTAGAATCAGTCTAGCTATGATTTTGCCTGCAATTGAAAGTAGTGATATCCCCCGATGATTATCACAGACACACCTGGAACCCTTGTTTTTGTAGAAGTGTTTGATAGAGACGTCTTTATAATCCTATGAGACAGCCTGCCTTCCATATCTCCACGAAAAGGAGATGTAACTTTTCTACCAACTTTTGACCACCATGCTTATACACTTCGGGTGGAATAGGATCCTAAGGAGTAGGTGATTTTCCAAATGAGATTTGTTTGATGGAGTCAATTACCTCTTGATAGGTAGGTTCAAAAGACAACTCTGGAATTTCAGGATTTTGCTCAACTGATGTGATGGCTTCCTCACCAATAACCGAAGTGGTGTTTAACAGTTTCGAAATGCTCTTTCCACCGATCTAAAATGTCTGACTTATCCGTCAAGAGAGTTTCATCATCCGCTGTGAAGATTGGAGCAACACCACTTTTCTGAGGACCGAAAATGCTCTTGAGGCCAGCATAGAAAGGCTTTAGATCCTTTCTATCTGAAGCTTCTTGAAGTTCAGTGGTCTTTTCAGACCACCAACGCTCTTTCATGGCTCTGAGAGCTCGTTGAATCTAACTTTTGCACTTCTTGTAAGCGATCTTCTTATGGGACGAGTTCTTGTCCTCAATCTATGCTTTATGAGAAGAGTACAATTGATCTATATCCTACTGAACTTCTGTATTATTGTCATCAAACCAGTCTTGAGGTTTACGATGTGGTAGGCCGAGAACCTCCAAGGATGTAGAATATGTTGCATCACACAGAACCTTCCAAGATGATTCGATATCATTGGTAATGTTTACAGAATCAAGTGCAGTATCAAGTTTGTGAGAGAGCTCAATTTTCGTTTCAGTTGATTTAAGAGGCAGTACGCTAAAGCGCTTGAGCACTGTAGATTTGATAATCATTCGCTTTTGCAGATGCAGTGTAGCTTTACTCCGAAATAGAGCGTGTTCTGACAGATAGCATGTTGTGTGTAATGAACGTATTATGTCCCGTCTTTTGGTGATGACGTAGTCGATCAGATGCCAGTCTTTTGAACGAGGATGCATCCACGTGGGCTTGCGACAGCTGGGTTGCTGGTAGAAGGTATTTGTGATACTAAGGTCAAATTCTTTGCAGATAGTGAGAAGGCGTAATCCATTAGAATTCACATGACCAATGCCATGGTGACCTAAAACACCCTTCCAAGAATGATAATCATTGCCAACACGAGCATTGAAATCCTCTGTAAGGACTAATTTATCCTTATGTTGGACTTTGGAGATGACATCCCAAAGGAGATTGTAAAAATCATCTTTTTCTTGATCTGAACTACCTAAGGTTGGCGCGTAGCAGCTAACCATCGTCACACGGGTGTTGCACTCCAGATTGAGGGTTAATGCCATTATGCGATCAGATACACCTTTAGGTAAGGAAGGCAGTGAGCTAGCAAGGTCTGACTTGATGGCAAAGCCAACACCAGACTGGCATGGCTTTTCTCAGTCTTGCCAGACCATAAAAATACGTATCCGCCTTTTCCTTCCCTAAGCTGAGAATTACCAACCAGGTTTGTTTCACTAATGGCAGCTTTGTCGATGTTATATTTCTTCAACTCGAGAGAAACAAGAACTGTTTTATGCTCTGGTGCAGAATCATTCTCCTGGAGAGTGCGAACATTCCAGGACCCAAAATGAAAATTTTTCTTATATTTATTCTGATCTTTCTTGCTGTTTCGACTGCTTTATTGGATAACCAGACTGTCAAGTCTCTGAGAGAGCAAGCAATGTTTAGGGCTCCTTTTATCGCCCCCTCCCCATAATAGGGAAAGCAGTGCTATCCTAAGTAGGATTGCTTTGTCACCGATGGAGGACACGGACATCACAATTGCTCATGAGTTTGTGAAAGAACGGCCATCACCCGTCGGTCTTTCACTGTGTAGATCTCCAGCTCGAGTCTTCCGGTAATATCCTTTACCTGACCCCGTCGCCTTCACTCTCTCGCCAGCGGAACTTGCAAGTTAACTGTGTGGATAAGAACGAATCAAGGTAAACTGCCAGAAAACCCACACAAGTGATTTGATTAAAGTGGTGAAGGCTTGTGCAGAACCATCCACACTTTTCTGAACTATTGATACACTTAGTCGGCGCAAATAAATGCCACAGACGAAGCAGACAATATACCTCAGACTTTTCGTGTAAGAATTTTCCATCTCCTAGACCAATTGTGTTCTATAACACTAAAGAGCTTGGTCAGCCCTGGTAGACACTATTTGCCCATAGCTGGGACCCTAACAGGTGCTACCACCCCGGGTCAGGACGGACCTGGGAACAACAGCAATTAAAATGTGGTTCCACGCTCCTAAAATCCTCCAATGAGAAAAACTTGCTGCCGGATGTAGTTTATCGTCATACCCAGGCCATTATATATATATATATATATATATATATATATATATATATATATATATATATATATATATATATATATATACGGAGAGATTTAGAGGATAGGTGAAGATCAGTGCTATCCGTTACCCTTAAAAATAAGTTATTTTTTTTTTTTTTGGATATCAGGGTAAACAGTTTGAAATTAAATGTGTCGATATAATGCTATGTATATTTAAGACATTTTTATGTTTATACATTCTTTTTATAGATAAAATATTTAAGTAAATGCTCTGTTTATAATAAACAGTATTAAACAACATTTACCGGCCTGAATGTCAGAGAAAAAAAAAGAATGTATAAGCACAAAAATGTCTTAAAATAATTGTCGGTCCATTTCATAATGTGTGATGTCATTTGTTTACATTTGGATATGCCATGAGCAGATATGAATGTACGTGAGAAATGGAAGATTGTAATTTAAAGACGGTAAAATCGACCTAACCGATTGCTCGTCTGTGGCCCAATCGGTTAAAGGCACGTCAGGCTATATAACGGTTCAGTATACGGAACCGTCATATAGCCTGACAGTTTCGATTCCTGTCGGAGGACGAATATTTTCTATGAAAATTTCTCGGACATTCAGGCCTGTAAATATTGTTTAATTGTGTCTATAATAAACAGAGCATTTACTTAAATATTTGTATCTATAAAAAGAATGTATAAACATAAAAAATGCCTTATATATATATATTTATATTACAAGGATATAGATACATTATTAGAATCTGATAGATAATTATTGAAATGAGATAGATACAATTAGAATGAAATAAATATATTATTAGAATTAGATAGATAGATAGATAGATAGGAGGAGACGGAGATAGATATGAACAGACTGATAGATAGATAGATAGATAGATAGATAGATAGATAGACTAAAATTTCAATAACCACAAATACTATTCGTAAAAGAGTGGTCAATACAGAGTAGAACAAATAGTATTTACCCAAAACAGAGCATTTACTTAAATATTTGTATCTATAAAAAGAATGTATAAACATAGAATGTCTTAAAATAATTGTCGGCCTTTGTCCATTTCATAATGTGTGACGTCATTTGTTTACATTAGATACGCCATGAGCAGATATGAATGTACGTGAGAGATTCATGGAAGATTGAAGTTTAAATACAGTCAATTCGACATTGCTAACCGGTAAAATCACGTCAAAGTAAATGACGGTTCCATATAGGATACAGGTTCGAATCCTGTCGGAGGACGAATATTTTCTGTGAAAATTTCTCGAACATTCAGGCCGGTAAATGTTGTTTAATACTGTAAAACAGAGCATTTACTTAAATATTTGTATCTATAAAGAGAATGTATAAACATAAAAATGTCTTAAAATAATTGTCGGACTTTGTCCATTTCATAATATATATATAAGCATATATTGTTAAATATAACAGACAACGAATGTCTATTATGTTTGATCAAGAGCCGTTCTAAACTTCGTATATTTTCTTTAATTTCGGGTGAAAATAAATACTCACACATACAGTAAAATGAACCTTCAGATATTGGAGGCCATCTACATTAAAACAAAACAACCCACACTCAGAAAAATTACATTTCAAACTAACCACAACACATTACAATGCATCTAGACATATGGTTCTGTTGTTTTTATATTCATGTCTCTCACGTGGTATGACTTCATAGATTCGCATCTTGAACTTATGACCTGCGTCTGCTATTCGCGACCGTTATCGTCGCATAGCAATCTTCTATGTCAACATAACAGAATATCATTTTTCATGGTGAATATCTTTGTTTAAATGGCCGTATAACCATTCTGAAGATGGCTCATATGAGGCGAAATCATAGATCAAGGACCAACTTAATAAAAGACATGAGTTCGCCATTAATTACGTTAACTTTATTGATTTATTCTTTTGAATGATATTTTACAATATTAATTAAGCTACATTATTTAATAATTTAAAAATGGTTCGATCTACAGTAAAAAAAAATTTCTGAAATCTTCTCAGACATTGCTCTAATTATTGAACTAGTAGTCCATGTTACGTCAACGGAAAAAAAACACTTACAATAACAAAATTCGTGAAATACTACTTTACTACAATATTAAAAAAAATCTAGCGTCACATTACTGCACGTTCAAATACGTACCATAGCATGCATTTTAATAAAACATCTTTCGACAAGTATCACATTCATTTTCGTTTGGGAATTTTGCCTGAAATTACCTGAAATTGAGTAAAAAATAACAACTATGCCTGAAGAGGGTAAATGTTTCTACCGAATGTACTTGCAAGCAATATGGACCGAACATCTAATCCATTGTACAATAAATAAAAACAAGAATCGAGTAGTCAGTGAGTTAATGCCCTTTTCGTCTGTTAGCGAAGTGAGTTCGCCATTAATTACATTGACATTATTTATTTATTCTTTGAATGACTATTTTACAATATTGTGACGTCGTCCCCCGGTCGCCAATTGTGACGTCACGTGCTCCCCAGGCTCTGATATCCTGGTCACGGACAGAAGCAACTGTGACGTCTTCGCCGCGGCGTCAGCTGTTCGCTCCTCGCTGCTCCAAACGTGACGTTCTAACCCTTTGGTTAGATTGATACCAGCCTCGCCGTTCCCAACCCGCTTCCAACGCCTGGTTACTAGGGTAACTGCACTGATCTCCAGTCTGCCTACCCACGTTGTGAATTGATCTTAGACAGACGAGGTCAAACAGGGGTTGGGGCCGTAATGTAAGTTGAGTCCAACGGAGGTGATAACACACAATCATGTATAAAAGAAATTAAAATAAAAACTCACAAGGTCCAACGTATCAAAGAAAAAGGTAACAAACTGTTTATGTCCATTTGCTCGGTACATAGGACTATGTCTACCTCTCGACCCGTTCTGTGGATTGTGGCACGACGCTTTTACTAAGCAACTTTAAGGCTTCGAGTTGTCTGCTCTCTAAGAAATTTGTGTTTCGGTGTGTCTTTGGACGAAAGTCGAAAAAAAAACTTATTTCTGTGGTCTGATTCTAAGTCGCTCTTCAAACTACTTGTTCTTGGTTGAAGAAGAGTCCAGAAGTGTGCGTGAATCTTGGTCAGCTATCTTGACGCGGTTTCAACACTGGGCGCTCATCTCTGCTTGTCGTCCACGGCTCAAAACTCTTTCGCCGTCCGCTGCTCAAACTCTAACTTCTCTCTTCAGAGTCTGAATTACTGGTCACTCACCTCCGCCGTCAGTGCGCGAATTAACTTCTTCTCTTCGGCTTGGGTGGAACGAACTTCTCTTAGGTCAAACGAGCTGGCCTCTCCTGCCCGCTAGGCGGGGGGGAACGAATCCGGCCCGCCGTCCGCGGTTCCAATCCGCTTGCCGTCCGCGGCTGCTCTGAATTCTGTCGGTTGGGGTTCCGCTTTTATTGACGCCGTCAAAACTGGGGTGGGTCTGTTTGGCGTCGGGGATTCTTCGATAATTCTAAATACATATCCACCCTTCTTATTTCTGGTTAGGGATTTTCCACTCTTTTCCATTTTTGGTAACTCTTTCCTCACTCCCACTTTCTCACCATGCTTCTGAGGGGCGTGTACCAACTTCCCCGCTTCCTCGTATGGGCTGGTTACACTTTCACTTCTGACAGGGGCGTCGACCGATTCTCTTCGTGCGTCACGTGACCGCTCTCGGCCAATAAGGTCCTGGTCGGGTATCTTTCCTCCTCCTTCGTGTGTCATGTGATCTTATTTAGCCAATGACGTCTTTTAGTCGGGTGTGGACAATCCGTGGCTTTGTTTTGGGGAAAGAAACACCTTGCTTAAAAAACAAAAATATTAATTTAAATCGCCCTTATCATGGGCGACTGAGATGACACCTTCAGCTTTTTAACACGTGGTATTTGTCAAGCAGTTTATTGCTAATTGGATATGACCTAAGAAAGGGATTTCTCAGACCTGTTGGCGTTTCCTTGAACGAAATAAAAATATTTCATTTTCTCCAGGCCGAAGGTCCGATAATAAAAATCTCTATTATCGCAGAGAATCCGGTCGGTGAGAATGCCTGTGTGGCTTGTGTTTTCATATCCATAGATACACTTCCCCACCCACCTAGACTTCTACTGTCATCCCAATGACACACTTTCCACTTGTTACTTATCAATATTTTTCATTGTTCCTAAACTTTGTTTCTTCAACCAATTGATAACAACTTCCATTTTTCGTGGACACGGAAGTAGGTCAGGTGTTTGACCTGATATTTTTCGACATCTGGTATCTGTCAGCCGTGCCCGTGTGTGCGCGCTTATGACCTGTTTTCGTATTATGTTTTCTTTCTTTCTTCTTCGTTTTCTCTTTCTTTCTCCCAGATCGCTTGAATGTAAAGAAAGAATTATTCTTAATACCCAAAATATTTTTCGGCTTTAAATAATTATTAAATGGTTGATAAACCGTAAAAAAACAAATCATATATCTATGAATATTTCTTTCAAGTCGTCAGGATGCATGGTGCCACAATATATATATATATATATATATATATATATATATATATATATATATATATATATCATTTAAACGAGTTCACCCATGCAAGGCAGTAAAACCACTAAGACACAAGAGGAAGAATTAGAAACGGAAACATTAATAATGAGCAGAAAGAGAAAAGAGAAATCAGGAAGACAGTAGATAGCGATTGACATTGAATTTAAATATTTGCAGATTAAAGTTGACTGGAGAGCATAGATACGGAAGGGAGTTCCACAATCTAGAATTGCGAGAAAAGAAACTGTTAGCTTAAAACTAGCGGTTACTTCTAGCCAACTCGACTCTAAATTGATGAAACTTCATCGTCAGTCTAGTACTGCGCTCAAATTCAAAAAGTCTTTGTACCATAGTGAAGAGTTCATTGAATAATTACCATGAAATTATTTATAGAAAAGGCACAGGGAGGCAACTTTAGGGCGGTGGGAAAAAGACTGAAGCCGAGACGCCAGATCAGGACCGATAGTATTGCTGATTCTTCTTTGGATTTTATCAAGGAGCTCTAGGTAAATAGCTGGAGCACCGGACCATATGTGGCATTATATAACTGTCGCAACCTAGAAATGGTTACTGAATGAGGAATAACCAAAACGAAGGTTGGAAATGAAATGGTAATCTTTATGTCATCAACAAAATACAATACTCGCCAGCGGCGTGATGTAGGTAAACCACTGCTAGTGGTAGACTACTTAGACAGCATATTACACCCACTTAAAATAGTGCCCAACGTATTTATGAGAATTGGGACATACCCATTAGTGTTCATACGTACGATATATAATAAGCATGGATGAATGGCAAACTTATAGATATGTAAGAAAGATTCTGAAGATAAAAATTATCTCGCACGTCACAGAGGACCATAGTTGACATAATGGATTCAATGTAGTCTTTCCACTTCATGTCAGCCGAGAACGTTAGACTGGAGAAGGCGCGACGAATCACTTTCCTGGACGTTAAATGTTGATAGAAGGCAGAGAAGGATCTGTCAGATGATTAATGGAGAGCAGTTTAGTTTTGGGGGTGTTAACATAAACAAACCATCTTTTTCCCCAGTACCTTTTCTATGAGTTCAATACCTGGCCATAGCAGAGGTGATCAAAAGCTTGGAGAGTTCAGTTACTAAAGGGAAAACAACTGAAACTGAAATATCCAGGAAAGGCATGGCACGTGGAACGAGAACAATCAACACCAGTGGACTAAATAAAGGGTTCGATTCGAAATTCCAACGTATATGACCTGATGAAGGCCAGGGTGTACAACGAGCGAAACGTCGTGAATATGACAATAAAGGTGAGCACAATAGTCCGAACAATAAATAGTTACAATACCTCATCTCAGTAATATGGACAGCTACATTATGATTTCAATAAAATAAAATTTTCCCTGTTTCCTAATAATTCTCTTGCTTTCTGGAAGGCATCTTTTGCTATTTCAACGAATTCTGTAATTCTGTGTCATATTTTCTACTGCCAAAATGTTGTGAATATGACAACAAAGGTGACGACAACAGTCCAAACAACGTAAATAGTGTAAATAATTACAATACCTCATCTCAGAAATATAGACATATATTGAAGGATCTGTACGGACCCGATATACAGAAAATATGGAGACAATTAGAAAGGGCAATAAAGATGGGGACAACAGTCCGAACAATGTAAACAGTGTAAATAATTACAATACCTCATCTGAGAAATATAGATAGATATTTCTAAACTTATTTGAAAAAGAAGAGAAAATTTTGTTTCAGGCATATTTTGTTAGCGTTATATGAAGTTGGGTGCTTAGAACAAAAAAAAAACAGGCAACATATACCAAAAGAATTATGGTAACTTCGTCGCCTTTTTGTAGCCCCCCAAAATTCACGTGATATAGGTGAGTTATAAAGAGTGTCAACATAAAATTGTCGTAAAGAATCTCAAGTTAAACTTATCGAAAAAAGCTTTTTGTTAAAAAAATATGAACAAGTTCTGTCTATCAATGTTTTATTACATCTTTAACATTTCCGAAAGGATTGTTTCATTGGTAACTTTGCCAAAATTCATATTAACTTTTATTTTGGTATCTGTCTATATTTCTGAGATGAGGTATTATGTACACTATTTACATTATTCGGACTATTGTCCTCATCTTTGTCGCCAGATTTATCCGATCCTTCAGTATCTGTCTATATTTCTGAGATAAGGTATTATGTACATTATTTACATTATTCGGACTATTGTCCTCATCTTTGTTGCCATATTTATCCGATCCTTCAGTATCTGTCCGTATTTCTGAGATGAGGTATTATGTACACTATTTACATTATTCGGACTATTGACCTCATCTTTGTTGCCATATTTATCCGATCCTTCAGTATCTGTCTATATTTATGAGATGAGGTATTATGTACACTATTTACATTATTCGGACTATTGTCCTCATCTTTGTTGCCATATTTATCCGATCCTTCAGTATCTGTCTATATTTCAGAGATGAGGATTATGTACATTATTTACATTATTCAGCCTATTGTCCTCATCTTTGTTGCCATATTTATCCGATCCTTCAGTATCTGTCTGTATTTCTGAGATGAGGTATTATGTACACCATTTACATTATTCAGACTATTGTCCTCATCTTTGTTGCCATATTAATCCGATCCTTCAGTATCTGTCTATATTTCTGAGATGAGGTATTATGTACATTATTTATATTATTCGGACTATTGTCCTCATCTTTGTTGCCATTTATCCGATCCTTCAGTATCTGTCTGTATTTCTGAGATGAGGTATTATGTACAATATTTACATTATTCGGAATATTGTCCTCATCTTTGTTGCCATATTTATCCGATCATTCAGTATCTGTCTATATTTCTGAGATGAGGTATTATGTACATTATTTATATTATTCGGACTATTGTCCTAATCTTTGTTGCCATATTTATCCGATCCTTCAGTATCTGTCTATATTTCAGAGATGAGGTATTATGTACATTATTTACATTATTCAGCCTATTGTCCTCATCTTTGTTGCCATATTTATCCGATCCTTCAGTATCTGTCCGTATTCCTGAGATGAGGTATTATGTACACTATTTACATTATTCGGACTATTGACCTCATCTTTGTTGCCATATTTATCCGATCCTTCAGTATCTGTCTATATTTATGAGATGAGGTATTATGTACACTATTTACATTATTCGGACTATTGTCCTCATCTTTGTTGCCATATTTATCCGATCCTTCAGTATCTGTCTATATTTCAGAGATGAGGATTATGTACATTATTTACATTATTCAGCCTATTGTCCTCATCTTTGTTGCCATATATATCCGATCCTTCAGTATCTGTCTGTATTTCTGAGATGAGGTATTATGTACACCATTTACATTATTCAGACTATTGTCCTCATCTTTGTTGCCATATTAATCCGATCCTTCAGTATCTGTCTATATTTCTGAGATGAGGTATTATGTACAATATTTACATTATTCGGAATATTGTCCTCATCTTTGTTGCCATATTTATCCGATCCTTCAGTATCTGTCTGTATTTCTGAGATGAGGTATTATGTACAATATTTACATTATTCGGAATATTGTCCTCATCTTTGTTGCCATATTTATCCGATCCTTCAGTATCTGTCTATATTTCTGAGATGAGGTATTATATACACTATTTACATTATTCGGACTATTGTCCTAATCTTTGTTGCCATATTTATCCGATCCTTCAGTATCTGTCTATATTTCAGAGATGAGGTATTATGTACATTATTTACATTATTCAGCCTATTGTCCTCATCTTTGTTGCCATATTTATCCGATCCTTCAGTATCTGTCCGTATTCCTGAGATGAGGTATTATGTACACTATTTACATTATTCGGACTATTGTCCCCATCTTTGTTGCCATATTTATCCGATCCTTCAATATCTGTCTATATTTCTTAGATGAGGTATTATGTACATTATTTATATTATTCGAACTATTGTCCTCATCTTTGTTGCCATATTTATCCGATCCTTCAGTATCTGTCCGTATTCCTGAGATGAGGTATTATGTACACTATTTACATTATTCGGACTATTGTCCTCATCTTTGTTGCCATATTTATCCGATCCTTCAGTATTTGTCTATATTTCAGAGATGAGGTATTATGTACACCATTCTGTAACCCCAAAAATAATGATATATATATATGTATGTGTGTGTATGTGTGTCTGTGTGTGTTTCAAATTGACCGTTTATATGACGTCACTTTGAATGACTTGAAATTGATTCCATCAAAGATTAGAACGCCAGAATTAAAAACCAGTTTCATGACGACACACAGAACAACCCTTGAAAACGTATGGAGCAACATATTCGGAGGGAAAGTGAATAATATAAATGTTAATATGAATTTTGGCAAATTTACCGCTAAAACAAACAAAAAACTTATTCGAAAATTTGAAAGATTTAATAAAAAAATTCTTACTTTATGCCGAAGCATTTAGATTTCCGACTTTATCAAAGCAAGCAATGAAAGTGAGATGTTTTGTAGCCATACTTACATCAAATCCAAAATTTTAAATCGACGCACATGCATAAGCCTCTTTCTGGATATTCATAACTATTTTTTCCGAATGTCATTTTAAAACCAATTTGTCTTATCTTCAGAATTATTCTTCGAAATTTAACTATATTATCGACATTGAAAACAAAAAAAAAAAAAACAAGCACTTAATAAAAAGAAAGTTGCCAATATCCAGAAAGAGGCTTACGCAGGAGCGTCTCTATTTTAAATTTGGGATTTGATGGAACTATGATTACAAACATATTTTTATGTCATGGGGTACGTTTTGT
The DNA here is from genome assembly GCA_903632075.3 of Acanthosepion pharaonis. Taxonomy (NCBI): domain Eukaryota; kingdom Metazoa; phylum Mollusca; class Cephalopoda; order Sepiida; family Sepiidae; genus Acanthosepion; species Acanthosepion pharaonis. The sequence continues at coordinate 144,162 of CAHIKZ030001019.1, read as the reverse complement.
AGGTTCATTGAGTGTATGTGATATTATAAGATATGGAGAATTGAATGATAATGGGTGAGTTCTTGTGGTCTTGTGGTCTTCTTGGCGAGTGGATGGGTCGTGAACCTGATCAGCTAGACATAACAGAGTGACGACCAGCCTCATCCCATGACACACTTTTAAGTCTTGTGCCGCAATTGTATTTTATATACAATAAATCTTGGCTACAAAACATTTCGCTATCATTGCTTGCCTTGATAAAGTCGGAAAACGAAACACATCGGCAAGAATTAAGATATTTTTCCAAATGTCATTTTTAAACCATATATATATATATATATATATGTGTGTGTGTGTTTGTGTGTGTGTGTGTGTGTGTGTGTGTGTGTGTGTGTGTGTGTGTGTGTGTGTGTGTGTGTGTGTGTGTTTCCGATAACATGCACGAGTGTAAAAAAATGCATGTTATCGTAGCATGCATACGTGTAAAAGAAAAGGTACCATCAATGCCGACTCTCATCACGATAGGAGAGTCCACCATATATATATATATATATATATATATATATATATATATATATATATATATATATATATATATATATATATATATATAATTTAGATCTGATACTTCAACCGTTTTTTGAGCTTTTGGCATCAAAGATCGTAGACAAAAATGCACTGAAAAATCATCCATTTTGCAAGATTTGGCCTAAATATTGATGAGAAAACCAAACAATTTCAGTATTTAAATCAGGGAATGTTGTTATTTCATATTATCAAAATGAAATAAAATGAAGAAATTATAACTAAACTTGAAAATCTGCCCCCGCCCCCCATAATCAGTGACGACTTTTTTATCTCATGAATTAAGCAGTAATAGTTGAATACATTAAAAATTGATTTTTTTCTATTATGAATGAAAATACAGCAAACAAATATGGAAAAGAAAATAATAGTTTAATAGGGCTTAATATATAGAGTCAAATATCTCTATATATGAGCCCTTAGACGAAAATGATGGTCTCCTTACTGGCATAAAACTTTTGCTATTATGTTCTGGTGCCTTGCTTCAAAGCCATACACAGATTGGGAAGCTTCTGTTGTTAACTTAGCTACCCCTTTCACTCCTTGCAAACATGAGGGCAAATCTTGCAAGTCAAGTTTCGTACGATTTAATAATGATTCCTGAAGTTCATTTTCAGAAAATTCTTCAAACTCCACTTAATGACAAATCTATTAATTGTGTCAAGTTCATAGCTTTAAAATTGATGGTTGTGACTCTTTTTAATCTTTTCTTGGCTGGCTTCCTCATTCTGAAAAATATAAAAATTAATTTAAGCTATTAAAAAAAATTCACTCTGTACTGCTTTAATATTTATGGTGAAATTAGATAAAATCCTTAAAATTATTCTATAAATCGGCATAACTAATTTAGTCAGTTTTATATGAATAAATATTTACTAACCTAAATTGGCCAAAATTCTTTTTCAAGCTTCTTCCTTCACTTCCAGTTCATCAGATTTGACCAATGAATATAAGATATTTTCAGGCAGTAAGGCGAAAGCATTGTATTGTATATTTTTCGAAGTGATCTGTTGGATTTCATATGGTTGCTTCCTGATCCTTTGGAACATATTGAAAATATACTTTTGCTGATTGTGGAACTTGTTATTTCTTTTAATTTCAAACCAGCAAATGGCATACACATTCACAATAAAATTTATTAAACTGTGGAGTTTGGGTGAAAGATTTTGTGGGTATGCACCACGAGTCCATAAACGCATCAGACTGATGCCTAAAGTTAACCACCTTGCCTGGTTTAATGGACCAATTTTCCATGATGCAAATCTAGAGTCCACCTTACCTCTAGAAATACCCACTGTATATTCATAAAGGAGTCTTTGGTCACAACTAAGGGTATCTGCATTTTCAATTTTAAAGATAGAATCCAGAGGACTGCCAACAGCTGAAAATGATATTTGGGGTAAATTATGGTAATCATTTGCACGTAATCTTTCAAGTGGACCATTGAATGTGGCAGGGCTTTTTGTGGTACCGTCTACATGTTTAAAAAGAGCTCTAAACGGAATTTCATTTTGGTGCAAGGAGCAACCAATAGTGTGAAGATTTCTGCTAAGTTTTTTTTTTCTAGAAGTGCAACACGTTCACCTTGACAGCCTGTATTGGCATTAGTGTTGTTAACAAGGATAGCCTTGATAGTGCTCACACTGTTGAATTCATGCAAAACATCAGCCACCTGCTCGGCAAGAACAGCACCAGTTGCACCAATATTAGGAAGAACCCTATGTGTCAGATATTCACTTTCATATGGCATCTCCTTTATGACAGTCAAGTGGCGTTCTGGTCCGTTGTTTTATTTTCAGAGTCTTCTCTCCATTTTCCTCCACTATTTCCTTGTACATTAGTGTGTCTTTGTCAGTTCTCCCATCAACTCCAATACAAAGAAGATTTTCCACCTTTTCATCATGCTTTTGATAGGCATTTGTTTTCACTTTAGCATTTGCTCTATCAATTTTACATTTATCTATATAGATATCTTTTATATTAATATTGGGGATAAGAAAGCCCATAGCTACCTAATTCAAAAGCAATGCTTTGCCAAGATTGGAAGATACATCACCCCTGATCAACTCAAAAGCATACCGTGGAATTTTGATAAGGCTATAAGGCCCTTTGGGATGCTTTTCCTGACATTTTTATTAAAATATCTGAAAAAGAAAATACAGTATTATCAGAAATTACACATATATAAATTTGAAAATAAAGTTCGAAATACTTTATTAAGTTAAAAAGAAATGTAGAGTTAGTTCCGAGATTTGTGGCGTACTTCACCACATTAATTTAACTTTGATAAAAAGACAGAATTCACTCATGAAGAATAACCACAAGACATTATTGCACATAAAATATATGTATATTAACAAGATGTACAATATCAAACAACGATATGAAAGAAAATATGCATTTAAGTAAGAAAGGTTGAATTAATCAAGAGTTGCCTCTCTTTCACTACGATTTAATAGTTCAGTAAGAGATAATTATTTGGTTTAAAGTTCACTGGATAAATGTTCATGAGTGTTTCATGATATGATTGTTCTTGTGATATTACTGTTGAAAAGTATTGTGTCAAAAGAAGTTTTTAGCGAAGGTGTACAAATTATCATCAGCATGTGGGTGTGAGTGAGAAGGTTGGCGCGTGATTAGAGCTGGAGTTCCAACTGTCGTAGATTCGTTTAGCAGTTGAGGTCTCACTAATTGAGATGAGAAAATTCTTGGCTTAAATAAGCGACTATAGGCTCCGATTCGTTGCGCGGGAAAAATTATTCTTCACGCGCAAACGATCTGATTGGTTGGCATCAATCAATCAGCGAGCGAGCTTTGGGGAAACTTAAGGAAGCTTCTGTGAACCACTTCTCCCAAAAGTGCACAAATTTGATCACTTAAAAAATAAAGAGATTCCAAAATTGTCGCATTACTGCGATTTGTAAATTGCCTGTAGAAAATGTATTAGTGATTTATTAGCCAATGATCGTTTGGCATTGTACATGTGATTTTGTGTTTGTATGTATATGTATGTATGTATATGTTCGTGCGTAAGTATTTTTGCACAGATTAGTTCGTAAACAGGCTTTTTTAATAAAACACACTAACTTATATAAATATAAATAAATTACAATAATAATTATAGAAGTTTTTTTTTTTAATAGCTAAGTATATTCTGATGAAAAATACAATAGATATGTGTGCTAGTTAAAAGCGTAAACGGTAAACAAAAACAAAACGAACTAACAAAAGGAGGTAATTACAACCGGAAAATACCGAAGTAATATTCAGTAAATAAGACGGCGTTCGTAAGTAGTTGTTTGTATTTTAAACTAAATATTTTAGTGTGTTTTATTTTTTTCATTTTGGGTAATTTCATTTACTTTATTATGAGAATAGATACGAATCTTAGAAATAGCCATTATTAAACGTATTTTCTTCTTTTCTTTTCGTTAAGACTCGGTGACACCGATTTAATGATAAAAATCGCAATTTATTTTATCTTTAAGTTCGATTCCTCGAATGAATACGAAGTTTTGAAGAAATATATTTTTGTGGTAATTTTTGAGGTTATTTTGCAACTTTCCTCGTGTTATTTTTTTTTTTTTTACAGTTCCAAAATCAATTTACTCTTATATATATATATATAAATTTTGTATTTATCAAGGTAATAGAGAAAAATATAAAAACGGAAAATTAGAAAAGATTATTTGAAATCAAACTTCTGGAATAGTTTCTCGACTTAGGCAAATATTCTATTTCTTTCCGACATACTTTCTTCCACACTAACTTTTTTTTTTCTTTTCCTTGTCTTTCTTTTTTCCTCCAGACAACCGTTCTTTATTATTTTTCCCGCCCATCGCTGACGACTGACAAGATCGTGATTTCTGCCATAAACATTTTATTTTCCTAATTGAAGCCAAGTTCTGGAAACGGAAGTAACAAAATGGCATCTTTAAGAAAAAAAAAGAATTAAATAAAATTTCATTCTGGATGCGTTGAAATACGCCAGAATATATATTTTTTTTTTTTTTTTTCCTAAACGATGAGATATCATTTCACACCCCCATGGTCTGATGCACCTTCTGTTTACCTCGAAGTTCTTGACAAGATCCAGAGGCGGATATGTAATATAAATGGCCCTGATCTGGCATCTCGTCTGCAGTCGCTCTCTCACAGACGCGCCGTCGCCTCTCTCTGTCTTTTTTACAAGTACTTTCATAGTAATTGCTCCGATGAGCTGCTTTCACTGGTTCCCCGACTCCATGAATTCAAGCGCACTACGAGGCTGGTATCCCGCTCTCACCCTTTCACTGTTAAAACTGTTAAATGTTGCCGTCTCTTCTACTCTAATAGCTTCATGTCTCGCACCTCTCACCTGTGGAACACCCTTCCCTATTACTGTTTCCCTGAGAGCTATAATCTCCAACTATTCAAATGTAATGTCGATTGACATCTCCAGTTACCTTGATCTATCCACTATCCCTCTCCTCATCCTTTCTTCTATCACTCCTATCTGCTCTCGCTCCAAATCTTCTGCAACACCCAGCATCATAGTGGCTTTACGACTTGCTCGGAGCTTTATGCTTAATATATATATATATATATATATTATGGTTGAACTCTCTGGGGAGGTAGTGTGGGTTTGTAAACAGTGACTATTATGGCTAATAATGCAAGACTCTTCGGTAAATCGAATCGATTTCTCTCAGTCACTGAGTTTATCTAAAAATAAATACGCTTAAATTGACCCTCATCCTTGCCGTGTGCCAAAGCTTAGTGGTACAATCCCTGACTGAATTGGCGTCAGTAGGGTTTCGATCCTAGCTAGAGGTAATCGGACGTCTAGCACAAACTGATGAGCTGCGATACAGCGAAGCAATCTGTCTGTGGAAGACAATATATATATATATATATATATATATATATATATATATATATATATATATATATAATAAAAAAAGAAAAGAACAGTAAAATATATAACACGGCGTTCTTATTGATATTTTTACTTTTACAAAACAGTGCACATTGTAAATTTACAGAGCATAAATATTATAAATTAAGTGATTTAAAATATGGTTTCTTCGCTACACAGGAATTACCATGTTTCAAAAACCGAAGCTAAATACTTCAAATTTAATTATATAATTAAATTAAAAGCATTAGTTCTGTTTCATCTTCAAGAGAATATACATTGTCATTCATAGACAGACTGTTTCGCAGCTCATCAGTGTGGCTAGACATCCGATTGCCTTAAGCCGGGATCGAAACAAGCCCACTGGCGCACGGCAAGGATGAAGGTGAATTTAGACGTGTTTATTTTTAGATAAACACGCCATTGACTGGAGAACTCGAAGAGAGAGTGAGAGAGAGAGAGATGCAAGACGCGATGAATAAATGGACGTCTGAATGAAGCAAAAATTATAAAAAAATAACACTGCCATCTCGTTTTAACAGATATATTTGCCAAAATTGCACAAAAATATCTAGAAATCATAAAGAGCAAATTTATACAATAAGAATCGACATTGTTCTCAAAAACTCCTGCAACTCTTCTGGGCGGTCTCCTTGTTTAAGTTGGTGAATGCTGCCATGATCCTTGCCTTCAATTCATATTTGGTGTTACAAGGAGTTTTGTTGGCCTCTTGCTCAACTGTACCCCACACATAATAATTAAGAGGGTTGCAGTCTGGGGAGTTAGGTGTTGAATCTGAGGCCCTGTGGGAAGATGAATGGGGACATAACTTCGCCATCAGTAGTAATCACTCCAGACACCATGATGTTGAATGGATATGTCATCCAACTTTTTCCAAATCCTCTGCACTATTCTTAGATTGACACCCAATCACTCTGAAATGTCCATATTGGAGCTTCCGGTACGAATGTCAAGCAGTACAGTATGCTGTTTTCAAATTTCTGGCGGAGTTTATTGCGCGATTATACTCTTTTTCTCACAGACGGTTCCCACATGACCCTACTATACGGTGCAAACGACAAAATCAAAACATGCACGAAATTAAAAATATAAAATGGCGACAATTTATCCATCGCACCCTGTACATACATACATATATATATATATATATATATATATATATATATATATATATATATATATATATATATTGATGCATGTTTCATTAAATAATATGTTTAAATAAATAATATAATAAGTTTTGTCTATTTATTTTATGTAAATTCTTTTCATAACACCTGATAAGCTTAATTACATTATCCTTAAAAGAAGAAAGAAAATCACAAAATTTTACATATTTTTTAATCCTCTCTAAGCTTTCGTCTTACATAAGCCATTATCAAAGATGACAATTACATTACAATATATTAATTAATACACACAAAAAACAACAATGATAGTCTGTTTATGTTTACATGGAAGATTTCCAAGCAACGACAAACTCGTGCCTACAAGATGCTGGAAGCGAAAATCGCACTGCAGCTCATGACGTCACACATTACCACGCGAGTGTGAAAACGAGAAATATTAAGTATGTGAAGCCGTTGGTATAAATCAATGGTTTCTGTTATAAATTATTGGCATTTAAGAATATTAGTGGAGATTTCATAGTTCATTTGTTCAGGTCAGGTTTGAACTGTTTTATCTATATAGCTTCAAGAATTTTTAGTTTTTGTTTATTGTTTACATGTTTAAGTATAGTTGAGTTTTCAACGAGGATTTTCCGGAATTGTATATGTGGTCAGGCATGTTCTTTTAAATAGATATGATTTTTAATAAGTTTCCAGTGTCCAATGACCGGCTATACTAATAGTTTAATGTGTTTTCATGCAATCATCGGGTAGTCGGCAAGTGTATTTTGTGAAAAAAATCATTTTACATTACAAATATCGAATCGATTTCTCTCAGTCACTTTGTGCTTATCTTTTCACCTTCTTCTTCCAACGGATTAGGGGTAAAATCGACTGACGCCAAATCAACTGGATTTCGATCCTGGCTAGAGGCAACCGGACGTCAAGCCACACTGTGATACAGCCTGTCTGTGGATCACTATATATATATATATATAATTATTATGTAGATTTGATAACTATATTTAAGTAATTCATCGAGTCTGAAATCTCACCAGAAAGCACCGGACAGCTGTTTCGTCCTATATTTGGGACTCATTAGCAGTGCGCATCCACTACCGAGAATTGAAACCCTGACAGTTAGGTTGCCAAGCAAACATCATACCAACTGTTCTAACGGGCCTCGGTGACAGAGAGGTAACAAATCAGACTCAACACAGCGCCGCTCGCTCACATATTCCGTGGTGGAACACTACTGAGATTCTCTCAAACCATAGGACTTTAATTCATCGAGTCTGGATAGCTATATTGAGTCTGAGTTGCTATAATGTTTGCTTGGCAACCTAACTGTCAGGGTTTCAGTTCTCGGTAGTTGTTGCGCACTGCTGATGAGTCCCAAATATAGGACGAAATGCATTCTGTTGAGGTTTCAGACTCGATGAATTACTTAAATATAATTATCAAATCCTCCTAATAATTTCTATATGTGTATATCATTGCTTGAACCGGCTTCTAATGCTCTAGGGTGAGCGGCTTGGTGATAGTAGTCGTGGCTCCAGGAGTCAGTACTATGGTTAGAGAGAATCTAACCGCAGAATATGTGAGCGAGCGGCGCTATATCGAGTCTGATTTGCAAACTCTTCGTCACCGAGACCCGTCAGTTGGTAGGATGTTTGCTTGACAAGCTAACTATCCGGGTTTCAATTCTCAGTAGTGGATGCGCACTGCTGATGAGTCTCAAAATATAGAACGAAACGTCCGTCCAGTGCTTTCTGCTTTCTGTTGAGGTTTCAGACTCGATGAATTATATATATATATATATATATATATATATATATATATATATATAGTTGACGTTGTATATGGCTGCAACTGTATAACCGCACCCAGTCTAGAAATGCTTGTATGCATCATCCGTTGGTATACTAAGCTACTCCTCCACACACTCATCTTTTTTATATCATGTTCTTCGCAAATTGTTCTTAATAAAAAAAAAATTCCATCGATAAAATCTTCTTGTGTTGTCGTTGCTCAGGGTTAAATCGTTTTAAATTTGTTAAAATGTTTTAGATATTCAGTAAATTTCCTATGGTCGTAATAACTTTCGAATGATACGGCGTTGTTCGCAAATCTAATAATCAAACAAAAACACGGATGAACGTCAGAGCTTGATTCAACTGCAAGTGCAAATGCATGAACGCCCCCCCTCCTTGTTCGCACGTTTACTGTAAAGCTGGGATTAATAAGAGGTTCTTCGGGAATTTTTCCCTTTTAACGTTTCAATAATCCCTTTCAAACAATCTTTGCATCAAAGGTAGTTTGAATACCAATTTAGGATGGAATCATATTTAAGAAACTATAGGCTAAATAGCAAAAACCGATTTTTGATCTAGTTTGTCACAGATTTCGTCCAATTAACTGAAATAATACAAACCAAACATTCACTCAAGACAATCTATGTGTCATATGTAATTTACATGGAAAATTTGGAAAGCATCCAATGAAAAACCAGGGGGTTATGGCCGAAAAATGGGGTTATTTTGATAGTTTTTCGTGGTTTGTCGTTATACGCGAGGAAGCGAGCAGGACTAAAACCACACTATATTATTTCTTGCATGATGGCAAATATTTGCCGACATGTTTGAAGAAAATCGGATAAAATTGAGGAAGTTATTCAAGGTTTTATTTTCAATGTGTCGACCTTGTTTCGAAAATAAGAAAACATTCCCATCACTATAAATACACGTATGTGAAAATCTAGAATATTCACCTAAAACTAAATCATCCTCAATAATTACTAACAGAATATATATATATATATATATATATATATATATATATATATATATATATATATATATATATTATGTTAACTTTGTATCTGATTAACTTAACCCTCCCTTTAACACCCTTTTCCAAAAATTGAACATGTCATATTTGTCTAAAATTGTCGCTGAAATATGATGGTCTGTCTATGTTCCGGTTTATCATGACATGAAAAACATTCACCCATCACCACCCTCTGGGCTTACTTTTCTATTTAGTGTAGATCTGACATTTAATTGGTTAACTAAGGCATACCCACAGTTCAACTTTTAATTCTGACCTTATGTTTCCCCCTTCTCTGCTTTAAATTTCGGAAAAGAGGTAAGACTTTGTTTTTAAATTTTCTTAAAAATCATTTAATCACCAGTTACTTACAATTGTCTGAAGAAGTACAATCATAGTCTTGAAACATGAAAGCTTTTGTGTAGCGATTACAACATGTTTTTATTATAATCTCTTATATATATATATATATATATATATATATATATATATATATATATATATATATATATATGAATAAAAAATGACAATAGGAAAACTGGTAATTGCTGACACGTTTCGTCTATTGTGGACTTTATCAAAGCAAAATACGAAAATGAAATTAACTGAACAAAGTAACTAATAAAAACAAAAACAGAATGTTCCTAGCAACTGGAATGTAGAGAAACGCTATTTTCATATTTTTAACTGAAAATAACGTCAGTATTTATCACGTGTGGAGAATATTGTCATTATATCTGTGTTGAGGTATTCAACCATTTTATGAATCTGTTGTGTATATTTGTTTGTAAGAGTAGTAATTTTGTTAAGAAAGGTGAAATGGAGAAAAAAGCCTGGGCGTAGATTAATATTTGTGTAATTTTCTATGGCGGCACTCTCTAGAATTTTTCCTCTGAGTGAGTTATTTTCTATTTTTATGTGTGTAGCATTTTTAAAATAAAAAAAAAAGTCAGCAATTTCCAGTTTTCCTATTGTTATTCTTATTCATAAATATTGTCTTCTCTACTGGTTAAATGGGAGAAATTTTCATATGTATATATATATATATATATATATATATATACAACTGTTGTAACCTAGGAACGGAATGAGGAATAACCAAAACGGAGGTTGAAAATGAAATGGTAATCTCTATGACATCAACAAAATACAATACTCGCCAGCGTAATGAAGTAGGTAAACCACTGCATTTTCACCCCACTTACAATAGTGCCCAACGTAGGGCACCTCGAGGTGATGTAATGGTTAGCAAGCGTGTCTCGCTAGAAATATTACGACTGAGTAGTGAGTTCGATCCTCACTGGCTTCCTCATTCTTTCGGCCTTGTGCCACATCTGAGCTACGCTTGGAAAATCTCTACAATAGTGTCCAACGTATTTATGAGGATTGAGACATACAAATTAGCTTTCATAGCTATGGTATATAACAATAGCACTGGCCGATCATTGCGTAAAAACACATGAAAGTATTAGTAGTAGCCGGATATTGTACGATGGAAAGTTATAAGAAATATATACGTGTGTGTGTGTTAGTGTATGTGTGCCCGCGCTCGCGTGTGCCTGTGTATGCGTGTTTGTGCCCGTGTGTGTCCGCCAGCGCTAAATTATATTTGATCGTTTAGGAATATACGGTATCTCTGCAAAGCACGTCAAGAAATAAATAAAAAAAAACTTTATTTAATTTTGGTTTTCTGTTTTAACGGAAGCCATTTTGTAGCTTACAGTTTCTTGATTGAAATTGGAAACTCTTTAGAGTTGGTTACTTTCTACATTACTTATATATATATATATATATATATATATATATATATATATATATATATATATATCATCATAGGACAAAATTATTGGCCCTCTTGCCTCAATAATCAATTGTGTAACCTTTATTCTTGATTATTGCCTTTAATCATTTTTTCATAGTTCCTTAGACATACCGGTAGGTATTTTGCTCCATTCTTCTTAGGCAAAAGTTTCTAGTTCCTCCAAATTCAAAAGACGTCTTTCTTGTTTTTTCTTCAGATATGCCCATAAATTTTAAATGTGGTTTACTTCATGAAAGCATCAAGTGTCTGTCTTCGTCGATACATTCAACCCTGAAGTCTTTACATAATTACTGACAATGTTCTTTGTCGTTAAGTGAGGATTCTTCGAAACATCTCTAAAAATTTCCTTTCCCATTCTCTCAGAAATTAACCGTTTTCTGCCAGTTCATAATTTATTCTGAACACAATGAGTCTCATTGTACTTCTTGATAATGCTACGAATTGTCGATCTAGGAACATTCAAACGCTTAGAAAATGTTGCATATTCATCACCTTGTTTGTACGCATCAACTGTCTTCACTCGAAGCTTCTTGTCAAGTTCATCCGTCTTTGCCATGTTTTCAGAAAAACCATGAGCTACGTGGCACTAACATATTTTCTTTTTCATGACCTTTTAGAATGTTATAGAATCAAGTCAATACTATTTCATTTCCAAAGGTTTTTTGTTTCAAATGTCAAATTAAGAAAAAAAGAACATACCATAGAGCAATATCTATAAGTGGGGATGTAATAACTTTAAACTGTACCAATTTTTATCAAAATCCATAGCGCTGAATATGATAGAACGGAATTTCTAAAAAGTTCACGAACTATTCAAAACTAAATACGGAATCAATTAAATATTTATGCAGTAAGTAAGAATCAACTATGTATTTATTCAGTAAGTAAAAAAAATTACAAACATTCAGTATATATATATATATATATATATATATATATATATATATATATATATATATGAATGTATGTATTTTTGTGGGGAGAGAGAGGGAAGAGGTAGACAGTAAGACAAACACACACTCAGATGAATAAAGATAATATTTTCGAAGCATATTTTTTCAATCAATAAGTCTCTTCATATCTATCTGTATTTATTTAACCTCTTCTCTTTTCTCTTTATATATGTGTTATTCATTTTTCTTTCTTTATCCTTTTTTATTTGTTTTATCTATCGATCTATATCTTATGTCTTCTTTTTCTTATTTATATATTCACATTAATTTCTTTCTTTATCTCCGTTTTTCGTTGAATGCCTATATGTATATATGAATGTATGTATCGATTTATTTATAACCCCAAATTTTCATTTATTGATATTTCTCATTCTTTTTCGTTATCTATCTATTCAGCTTATTGTTCAGATCTATCTATATACGTTTTTGTGCATATCTATCTATGTATCTCTCTCTATATATATATATGTATATATATATGTATATATATCCATCCATTTATCTATCTAGTCCATTGTTCATATCTATCTCCCTACCTATCATATATATATATATATATATATATATATATATATATATATATATATATATATATATATATATATATATATATATATATATATATATATATATATATATATATATATATATATATATATATATATATATATGTTATATTGTAAATTGACCTTGTCTACCGAAAGGTTCTTTTTGTAGCCCAGAGGTTAGGCACGTCAGCGTAAATGACGGTTCCGTATAGGATGCAGGTTCGAATCCTGTCAAAGAACGAATATTTTCTATGAAAATTTCTCGGACATTCAGGCCATTAAATGTTATTTAATACTGTTTATCATAAACAAAGCATTTGCTAAATACTTGTATCTATAAATAACAACGTTAAACATAAAAATGTCTTTAATAAATAAATTGTCGGACCTTGTTCATTTCTTAATATATATATATATATATAGTCCATTCTTCACATCTATCTATCGTGTTTATTTTTCAGATCTATCTATTTTATTGTTCAGATCTATCTATTTATCTATCTGTCTTAGTGAAGTGATTTCGTCATTACTCATATTAACATTGCTATTTAATTCTTTGTATAAATTGTTTCTTTATGATATAAAATATAATTTGGATAATCTTTATATATATATATATATATATATATATATATATATGATAAAAATATAGTTTTAAGGTATACCATATTGATGAGCTAAAGTGCTTAATATCGGAAATAGATCGTATGTAAATATAAAAATGGACATTAAAGTCAACATACAGCGGCGATATCTAGAGTTCTTGTTCAAATCGATCAAGTGAGACTTTTGTTTGGATTTTGAAAAGTCCACGAAAGTTTTTTATTATATCGCTCGCTCCAAAACATAGATTCAATTGTCAATAAATAGCATAATTTAAAAAAAATATATAAATCGGTCTACACATATTTCGTCTTATGTGTGCTTAATTATTGGAAAGTTGCGTCCTGAAGATGACAATTTGAATTTGTCGAAAGTACTTGGCATGTGTCTTCCATCTGAAAACAACTGAAATAAAAGATCTTATTATTCAAGAAACTATAGTAAGTTAATGCCTCATTAAGTTCTGTTAGTGAAGTGATTTCGCCATTAATCATATTAACATTGCTATCTAATTCTTTGTATAATTTTTTTCTGTATTATATAAAATATAAGTTGCATAATCTTGTGTATATATATATATATATATATATATATATATATATATATATATATATTACATGAATCATTCATACAAAAAATAGATATAGAAGTTAATGATATAAATGGCGAGAATACATCCTCGCAAACAAATTTAATAAAGTACATTAACCCCGAACCTGTAGATGAATGTTATGATCCCTGTTTATAAATTCCAGTTGCATAAGGTCTTTTTTTAATTTTTTTACAAGCTTTCATCTGTGCATACAGACATCATCAGATATGGAAATAGATTTGTTTTTTACTTCCCGGTAATAAAAGGACAACGAAAGAATAGATGTAATCCAAAAAATGTTTTTAGAATTGTGTTATTGTTAATTGTAAGAATTTTTTAAATTTTAAGATTGTGCGTTTTTGTACTAATATGATAATAGGAGAATTCTTTTGTACTGGTAGGTTTTTCAGTCAATGTGACATGAACTAAATTGTTCAATAAATAGAGGAATGTCACAGTTAATATCCGAAAGTTGCACGTCGAATCAGTTATTATAATATCAAGTATGTGGTGCAGTTCAATTCACATTACATGAATCATTCATACAAAAAATGCATATAGAAGTTAATGATATAAATGACGAGAATACATCTTCGCAAACAAATTTAATAAAGTACATTAACCCCGAACCTGTAGATGAATGTATGATCCTTGTTTATAAATTCCAGTTGCATAAGGTCTTTTTTTTATTTTTTACAAGCTTTCATCCGTTCATACAGACATCATCAGGTATGGAAATAGATTTGTTTTTGTTTTTTACTTCTCGGTAATAACAAGACAACGAAAATATAGATGTAATCCGAAATATGTTTTTAGAAATGTGTTATTGTTAATTGTAAGAAATTTTTAAATTTTAAGATTGTGCGTTTTTGTACTAATATGGTAACAAGCGAATTCTTTTGTACTGGTAGGTTTTTCAGTCAATGTGGCATGAACTGAATTGTTCAATAAATAGAGGAATGTCACAGTTATTATCCGAACAATGTTCAGTTGAGAGCTATATATCTTCGTTCGACAAGTTCAGGCCTTTGCTGTTAAGGCACATAGTACCATATACACAGCATCGAATCATCCGCTTGCTCGTCACATTCTATTTGTAAGAAGGAATTTCCAGTCGCTGAGGTGCTTTCCAAGAACCAATCATTTGTGGAACAAACTCCCGAGAAGGTGCTTCCCTGATCCCTAAAATTTTAACCCCTTCAAATCTAGCGACAACCGCTATCTAACCTACATATCCTTATCATCTTCACTTCATGCCTTCTCCTTTTGTGTTCATAAAACCACCTCATTTAGTGGACCTCGAAGTAAAGGTTTACTGAATTAGTATCTTGTAGCCCTAGTTCTAAGTGAACAATAGTGTAAAATAAAAATATATATATATATATATATATATATATATATATATATATATATATATATATATACGGTAATACTCGTTTGTAAAAACATCGGATAGCCCAACTTGTAGTAGAACAAATCGGTACCCGAGGAAAAAATTGGAAATAAAAAAAAAAGAAAGAACCAAGAACATTAAAAGAAGACGAAACCAATCGTCAAGTTCTTAAGCTTGAAGTCCAAAGAAAAAAAACCTCAACGAGTGGAAAGACTAAAACGCAGAGTTCTCAATACGCTAAGTAGAGAGATAAACTAGAATAATCCTAAGGAGCCATGCAAACCTACCTAGGTTTCACCTAAACGGATCTTCAGGGTTGAACTGGCTAAAAAGGAAAACAACGGAACAGTATTTATTGATAAAAACCAAATAAAACCATAACCACGTGACATGTTACTTATGTTACTTTATTGATAAGCCAATATCTTATATATATATATATATATATATATATATATATATATATATATATATATATATATATATATATACGAAGAAAATTTGGAAGAACAAACAAAAATCCTTAAATGCAATTATGTTGTTTAAAATGAATGAAATGTCGACGTCTGACGTTTCGGTTTAATAAACCTTCTTCAGGACAATATTCATTAAAATACAATTCAGTTCAATTTGACAAAGACGATGGACATAAAAACAAGTCTTATCCAAAACAGATAACTGAAAATTTTAAAATGATCAGCTTTCCGTTTAGCATGGTCACGTTGTCGTCACATGGGCGACGCTTTCAAAACGTATTCCTAAAAATTTTTGATTATTTTGAATGAAAAAGAAAATGAAAAGAATTCTATTAGGATCTAAAAATTTTATGTGTATGCTTGTATTTTAAAACTTTTCAGTTATCTGATTTGGATAAGACTTATTTTCATGTCCATCGTCTTTGTCAAATTGAACTGAATTGTATTTTAATGAATATTGTCCTGAAGAAGGTTATTAAACCGAAACGCCAGACGTCAACATTTCATTCATTTTAAACAACATAATTGCATTTAAGGATTTTTGTTTGTTTTTTCCAAATTTTCTTCATTCTGTCGGATCTATATCCATTTACATTTGCTTATATATATATATATATATATATATATATATATATATATATATATATAAGAAAAATAGAAAATGTTTATAAATCTAACATGTTTCACTTTTTTATTAAAGTTTCATCAGAGATTTGAGATATGGAGAAAAAGAGAGAAAGAAATTCTGGTGTTTTTTTTTTTTTTTTACTTTAAAAACCAAGCAACACAAAAGTAAAAACAACAGAATGTCTTTCTTCTTTTTTCTCTATATCTCATTTTGGTATTATAATTATGTTTTTTAAAATATGATTAATAAAAATCCTAAACTAAAATTAAACAAAAATAATGACAAATTATGTGATCGTAGAAAACATGAAGACTGCCTGTTGGAAAATAAATGCCGCACAAAATCTGTGGTATACCAATGCACTCTCTCATCCATTGAGAGTCCTAACACTGATAGGATATACATTGGTTCAACAAAAAATGAATTTAAAATTAGATGGAAACAACACAAAAGCTCCTTCAATAATATTAGAAATAGAAATCAGACATCTCTATTAAAATATTTTTAGTATTTAAAAGAAATGAATAAAACACCAAAAGTAAAATAAAAAATAATAAATAGAATACGAACTTGTAAAACCTGGGATGACTTATGCCATTTATGCCTACATGAAAAACTACACATTATTAAGTTTCTAAATAATGAAAATTTATTAAACCACAGACATGAGTTAACGGTTTTTGCCGACATCAACAAATTTTCGCATTAAATAATTAGCATAAAAAAAAAAATTTCATAGTCTAATAAAAGGTTTAAAAGCTTAACCCAATCATAAGATAGAAAAACCCTTTATGAAGTCGTCAAAAACAAATTGTAGTTCAGTGCGGCGCGTTTATGAAACAGCCCTTCAGGAAAATAAATAAATAAAATTAAATAAAATAAAACAAAACAAAATTCTCTAGACACCTAACGACATATTATGGTGCCAACAACTATCTTTCGCTGTGACTGACCAGTACATGAATGCCATCATTCGCTTTGAAGTGGACACCCCGACCCTATCTCGGCTTGACCTCTTTCTAAAGGTGACTGATATGTGGATAAAAATTAACTCTTATCAAAATGGTCGCCCCAGCCGTTTCCATAGTAATTAATTTTGCGAATGAACATGCTTATAAAGATGCATAAATTTCAAGATTGGTTATTCCTACATTTTCGCTTGAGGATGAAACAGGTCTTGATACTTTGTTTCAATTTAATTTTAATAATTATATTCAGTGTTTTGGCTCTCGTTTTTGAAACATGAGAACTCTTGTGTAGCGAAGGAATCATATTTTTTTTATATAATTATAATTTAAGCTCTACCTCAGTATGGGGCACTGTTTTTTAAAAATAAAAACAAAAATACTAAAGAACTTTACCTAACGTGTTCTTTCCTATTTTCTACATATCTGCATATATATATATATATATATATATATATATAGTCCCCTGCAAAAGTATTGGAACGGCAAGGTCAATTCCTTTATTTTTGTTGTTCCCAAATCATCATTGCGAAAAGCCAACAAACCTGATGATTACAAGACACACACACGCAATTACGAATATATATTATCATCCCATGCCCACATTTCTTTGATATTCGGATGTACGTGTCATCACTCACTGAATTCTGAACACAGCAATTTATACTAATGTTGGTTAAAAAAAATCGAATGCACGTGAGGCATTTTCTTAAAGCATTTCACCCCAAGCAAAACAGGAGTGCCACTAGCACGCAAGGGGTTGCAGAGATGGGAGCAATAGTAAAGAGGCGTGATAGAATAAAGGATGAAGAGAAGGACGGGGAATAAATCAAGGCAACTGGAGATGTCGATTGACATTACATTTGTATATTTGGAGATTATAGCTACCAAGGAAGCTAGTAAGAGGAATGGAGTTTCCCAGATGGGAAGTGTGAGACATGAAGCTATTGGAGTAGAAGAGACGGCTACATACCGTTTCGACAATGAATAGATGAGATGCCAATCGAGTAGCACGCTTAAATTAATACAGTTTGGGTACCAGAGAAAGTAGCTCATCGGAGCAATTACCGTGAAAGTATTTGTAGAAAAGACAGAGGGAAGCGACGGCACGTCTGTGAGAGAGATCGACTGTAAACAAGATGCCATATCAGGGCCAATCACACTGTATATCCGTCTCTGGATTTTGTCGAGGACCTTAAAACAAACAGCGGGGTCTCCAGACCATATATGACAGCAGCATTCCATGTAAGAGCGAATGGTTTTATTTATAGATTTGAAGGGTGTACTCGGGCGAGAAAAGCTTTCTGACGCGACACAGAGAACCAGCTTTCCTTATGTTAGATGAAGCTGATTCAATGTATTTGTTCCATCTCAGGTCAGCGGACAGTGTGAGACCAAGCAGTTGCAGAGAGGTTGTAGGAATCCTTCAACTCGGTTTTTCGTTGACTGTTAAAATTTGGAGTGTCGGGATTCAATACATTAACAAAATATCGTTACAGGGTCGCTCGTAATTCGTCTAGAATAATCAAACGCTTTTCATTGAAGGAATAAAATTTAATGGAAAAGACGACGTAGTTTCATCACATAAACACTAATTTAATATAACGATGAGAATACAAACAGTTGATAATAGATTGGAAAGTAATGTACTTTGGGTTGATAAAGTTCTGAAATAAAATATAAACTGTCTTTGTGTACGTGTGTGAGAAAGAATAAAATGTTGTGATATGTGTGTTTGTATGAAAAAGTCAACATGTGTGTGTGTGTGTGATTCATAGTAAAAACGGATACGAGAGATACGAATTGTTTCTTACTGTTGGCGGTGTTGCCGTGGCCTGGAGTTTGTCAACGCTGTCGTTTTTAACATGAAGTCATAAAGATCATCAGCGAGAGGTGTGTGTAGTTTGGTGGCAGCCGCGTGTATATTGTTTTTGGAACGGATTTCGTATGTTTTTATACACTTTTTCCGAACACTATCGTCTCCAGAATTAAATTATTTATTTATTTATAATTGGCCCTAAGAAGTCACGTGGTATGTCTTCTACTACGTCCGTACGATATTTGGTCGGTATTTACCTAAAAATAATGATGACTAATACAACAAACATTCTGATTTGTAATCTATGATTTTATTGGTGTGTTTTAAGATGTAAGTGTTTTCTTGAGTCTGATTGATTTATAAATATTGTATTTGATATTTTAGTGACAAGACAAGGTGTTGTCGTGGTGTTGAGCATCAGAAATTACTAAATGGTGGGTAAAAAGTGAGCAGTTTTGTTTTTGATGCATTAAAGTTAACCAGCCATTTCTTTCGCCAGTCAACAACAGATTGGAGGTCCTTTTCAAGACTAACGGCCAGGTTAGTTTTATCAACGATGTCGGATTTGCTATTGAGGAGTAAATAGTAATGTTGTCTGCATAGATGCCTACTTTGGAACTGAACATGACTGACCAATGGAAATCAAACAACACAAAATTAAAAATATCAGAATTCCTTTATTATTCTCTATATCGCAGACTCTGACAAAGCTTTAATAAAAGTGAAACATGTCAGATTGATAACTGTTTCTATTTTATTTGCTCTTTATCTTATCATCCTGCCGACTTTCAATCCATATTTGGTCCTAACTTATATATATATATATATATATATATATATATATATATATATATATATATATATATAATATATAAAGGATAAAGTGCTCAATATTTTAAGGGATAAAGTGCTCAATATTACAAATAGAGCGTATGCAAATATAAAAGTGAACTTTAAAGTCAACACTCCAAGGCGACAGGCTGTTTCATGCTGGATACAATCGTCAGACGGCATGACAATTGCATCCAGCATGAAACAGCCTGTCGCCTCAGAGTGTTGATTTCAATGTTTTTATTTTATATATATATATATATATATATATATATATATATATATATATATATATATATATTGTCATCCACAGACATACTGTTTCGTTGTATCACAGCTCATCAGTGTGGCTAGACATCCGATTGACCCTGAGCTATAAGCGCCCGGTTGAAATTACGTACTTACTCTGAGAATAAACACGCCAACGACTGACAACGAAGTGCTTTGCAATATTAGTAGTAATAGTCATTGTTTACAAATTGTGCAAGAGGGTGCGTATTTATTGTCATCCACAGACAGACTGTTTCGCTGTATCACAGCTCATCAGTGTGGCTAGATTAAAACCCGCCCTTTTTTATATCAGTCGGAGATTTCCCCCCTGAGCTGTTAGCGCCCGGTTGAAAGAAAGGCAAATTTTTACATACTTACTCTTCGGATAAACACGACAATGACTGACACGGCTCAATTCAGGGAAGCGCTTTGTAATATTAGTAGTAATTGTCATTGCTTACAAATTCGCACTTTTCTCCCAAGAGTGCACAAACCGAAATTAAGTTTTTTTCGGATGCATTTATATATATATATATATATATATATATATATATATATATATATATATATATATATTAGTAAAAGGCTTAAACACTAATATTCCATGGTCATAATTTATTCCATTGGAATTGGGTTTTATCTCTTTTCTTTTGAATTTGTAGGTCTGATGAATTGGATCGTATTTACGATTCCAATGGAATAAATTATGACCATGGAATATTAGTGTTTAAGCCTTTTTACTATATCCTTACTCTGTCCTGGACATTGAGTTCTACCTGGATTTTTCCTCTTGGAATTTTTTTTTTTTAAAAATATACATGTATGGGTATTTATATATTTTGCATATATATATATTGTCATATTTATATATATATATATATATATATATATATATATATATATATATATATATATATATACTGGCTTACAAAAGTTTTCGAGAAACTACATAAAATGAGAATACATCTTTATTTCATTAACAAGTTAACAAGTATGCTTTTATATCCGTTGATCCTGAATACTGGAAAATTATTTTCTGTCTTTACTTAGATGTCATTTAAGAAAAGATACACGACTTTAAGCAGCGTGAAGCTGAAAGAACGATTCTGCAAAACTACTAGGAAAGATCTGATATGATAAAGTCATAATATATGCAAATTTCTAAGTGCAAATTGTTCCATCTGATTAGCTTAAGTGTAATCAACCTTAGTAAGTCTTTGTTCATTGTTGTTAAACGTTAACTTGCTATTTAACACTAAAATCATGATTAAAATCTCTAGGAATCAAAAAATAAAAAGGAGGTAGTGTTTTTAAAGAGGGATGTTAGTTAACACGAGCTAGCCAGGAATTTCTTCAAAAAATGTATTGTGATCAGCTAAAGGGGGTTTGTTACGATTGGAAGTCTTTTAAGTGCAAAGAAAACCGGAAATCCAGAGAAGTTAGACAAGAGAGATTTTGAAATTCTGAAAGCAATCCAAAATTAACGGCCAGACGTTAAGAGTGAGTGCGATTTTAACAATGAGGTTTCAGTTGATACAACACGCAGTGTATTGCTTAGAAAAACGAGAAAAGGCGTATAGCTGGACAAAACATTAACCTTAATAAATAGAAGATTGAAGTGATCAAAAGATTTTGGAGTAAAATGAACAAAATTAGTGAATTTATCAAGATGGCCCAGTTTTATATATATATATATATATATATATATATATATATATATATTTCCCAATGGTATTAGCACGTAAGTGAATGTAATGGATTCGACTGGAATTCGAACTCAGCTCTGCGATTCCTCAATCCAAGCCGCTATCCATTACTCCACCGTGCCTTCTTGGGAAAGGTATGATTCCTCTTACTCTGCCTCTAGCTATGGCAGGACAGACTGGGTTCTATAGCCTTGGATGGCAACTGGTCTAGGAGAAGGACAACTCTGAATTCAAAACCTGCGGAGGGTCGTTTGGGGAACCTTGTGGCATTCGGTGAACCAGGTCTCTGTATTCGTCCCTTCAAAAAGTGTGGATGGTCCTGCACGAGGCCTTCACCACTATAATCAAATCTCATGTGCCGGTGTCGGGCTGTCGGTTTCCTGGAAACTGATCTGCTTGACCCTCATACATCGAATCTCCACGGGAGAGTCGATTATTATATATATATTTGTAAAAAACAAAGTTTTTTTTTATTTATTAATCCAACAGATTTTTATCTTTAAATGTTTTTATTTGGTCCTCATATTTGAGTAGACGCCTCTTTTATTTATTAAACAGTTTTTTTTTTGTTTTGTTTTTTGTCCAGTGGCCTGAATTTTCATGAAATCTTATTAAAGAAAAATATGCAGCTTTCGGCAGAATTAGGACCTGCGTCCCGCACCTCCCTGGGCAGAGGGAGCCGCTGTTGGATCCGACATGCTTTAACCAACTCGGCCACCTTTGCCTTTCAAGCATGGCTGAATAGTCCCTTCTCGTCGTAAAGTCTTAAAATTTCATATATGCTCAGTTGTATCCAAACGTAAACAAAGTAATGAATTTTTTAAAATCTATGAATTCAACAGATTTTATCACTTTAAACGTTATTTTTAGTGGATACTCGCATTTGGGTAGACGCTCCATTTATTTATTAAACAGTATGCAGGATATATGAAATATACTGTTTAATAGATAACCGGTTGTCTACTCGTATCGGAGTATTTACTAAAAATAACATTTAAGTAATAAAAATGTCAGATTAATAAATAAGAAATTTATGCCCGTTCTTTACAAATTGCTTTGTTTACTTTAGGGTACGAAACTGAGCAGATATGTTTATTTCGAGAGTTAGAGAAAAATCTGTGTTTTGCCTGATCATCGATGCACACTGTAGCCGAGAGGTCAAAGCACGTCAGATCTAATGACGTTTTCCTCTAGGCGTACGCAGGTTCGAATCCTTCCGGAGAACCATATATTTCTCTAATAAGATTTTCTTTTAATATTCAAACCGGTAGACGAAAATAAACATATATATACTCTTTTCTAAATAAACGGAGCGTCTACTCAAATACGAGTATATACTTAAATTTAACTTTAATACTAAAAGGCTCAAACACTAATATTCCATGGTTATAATTTATTACATTGGAATCGTAATCACGATCCAATTGACCAGACTTACAAATTCAAAAGAATTTGTATATATATTATATATATTATATATACATGCCTGGCTGTCTGTCTCTCTCTCTTTCTTTCTTTCTCTCTCTCTTTCTCTCTCCCTCTGTCTGTCTGTCTGTCTCTCTCTCTCTCTCTCTCCGTATATATATATATATATACATATATATATGTGTGTGTGTGTGTGTGTGTGTGTGTGTGTGTGTGTGTGTATAATTTATTACATTGGAATCGTAAATTATTATTTTAAATTAAAAATAATCAATCTAAATAAATAAATTAAAAACTGCCCACCCGCCAAAATAACGGAATAGACTACGGCAAGCAATCTAAACATTGGACGAATAAATAGATTTAATTATCTTCCCAGACCAAAACAAACTATTAAATAAGCGACCTAAACAAATTCACCCCACAAATAAATTTTTATTTTTTATATATATTATTTATAACATGAGAATCGTAATCACAATCCAATTGATCAGAACTACAAATTCAAAAGAATATAGAATTAGGCCTGCCTGTCTGTCTGTCTCCCTCTCTCTCTTCCTATATATATATATATATATATATATATATATATATATATATATATATATATATATATATATATATATATACATAATAAGTTTTAATTCAGAGTTGCTCTCTCTCTATATATATATATAGAGAGAGAGAGAGACAGAGACAGAGAGAAGGAGGAGGGAGGAAGGAGGGACATACAGGCAGACATGCATTATGTATAATATATGTATATGTATATATATATATATATATATATATATATATATATATATATTATACATAATGCATGTCTGCTATATATATATATATATATATATATAGAGAGAGAGAGAGAAGGAGGGATGGAGGGGCAAACAGACAGACAGACATGCATTATGTATAATTCTATATGCTACACAGTTTGCAATACAATGACTGTCATTTTAATCATGTAGTTTCTCTTTGGAACACAAGTCCATAGCATCACCGTCCTTTGTTCACCACATAGAAGGCGCAAGAGCCACTTAAGGTAGGTGTCTAATAAATGAGGTTGCAAGAAGTGTATATTCTTAGGATATGTAGAATAGATACTGTTTGGTCTTCAAAACGGTGAGTTTAAAATTGTAGTGATCAGGGAACCATACTCTCAGAAGCAGGTTCCATAATTCAACAGTGCTGTGGAACTTCCTTTTCGCTATTGGAATATATAAAGAATGAGGATGAATCGACTCGGTGTACGTGGTCTGACGGATTTTAGTTGTGAAGGCATGAACTGGTAGAACCAAGGCTATCAATTTCTCCCAAATATGTTCCATGAAAATAGCAATAGAGTAGCGAGGGACTAGCCACGTTCGCTCCGTGGGAAAAGGGTCGTAGGGTGGGGTTGCTGTTGTTGTATCTGTAACCCGTATGGGTAAGGGAAGATGCTAGCGCCACGTCGAACCAGTTTTTAATTCAGAGTTGCTCTTCTCCTAGACTGGTTGCCAACCAATGCTGGTGAACCTAGTATTAAGGAATCTTATATTTCAAAAAGTATGTGTGCGAAAGTGAAAGCAACGCCCTCGGCTGGAATTGAAACTCGACACACCAACCCCACTTCAGCGATGCCAACTGAGACACGACGCACACATCCATGTAATACAATAAGAAGAAATTAATTTAATTTGACTCACTACAAGTCATGTACTCTATGCAAATTTATTTTGGAAATTAAATAGAATTAATCCTGATTTAAATTTTGAAATAAATAGTATAATATTTCTACAGCCGAATCAAGCTTCGACTCAAGAAGAAGAGATGGAACTGCTACTTTGGCATCGGTTAGAACAGTTCAAAATAGTAAACGTATGAACAGGGCGTGATAATTATGAGTAGAATACGTCCCTATAGATGAAATAAAGTCTTATATTTCATATTTCTGGATGATGATTACGTGATAAATAGCAAACAGCTTGATTTCCACCCGTTGTTTTTGCAGCTCGCTATTAATTCGTCATATTTTAACATCTTCCATTCGTGGGCTTCTTCTGCATGCTCTTCCCAAGGCACTGTCGGTTCCCACATTATTACTTTCTTAATATTGTTTGAGAAGAATACTAAATCTGGTCGTAAAGATGTTTGCACGATGTGGTCAGGGAATTTTAGTCTTGTTCCTAAGTCGACCCTTAATTCCCAGTCTGTTGCCAATGACAAAAAAAAAGACAATGATAAAAATCTTTATAAATTATTCTAATTAAAACCTGTAAAAAATATGAAAGCAAAACTTCGTTATTCATCGGAATTTTTTTTCTTATCACAATATTGTTCTTAATATAATATTCATCAAATCAGCTAAAAGCTTTTCTAATTAAATAATGTCTAAGTTCTATAGCTTTTTTTGTTTGTTTGTTTTACGATTCAAAGATTTTCGGTAAAATTAAGTGGGGTAAAACACATAAAAATATTTTTACCAAGATTTTCTAAAAAAACGTTTCTAAAATAATTCATTTGTAAATAAATCATGAAAGTTTCATTACAGATAATTATTGGAATTTTGCAAGAAATTTCAAATCAATGTGTCTTTCACTGTAAAAAAAAAAAAGACGCTAACATTTACAATGTTAATTTATAGTCTATCCTCTGAGGCAAGAAAAACAAAATATTTAAACAAAATTTCCAATGTTCTAAAAATTATTAAAAATACAATTAAATAACATAAAACTTTTCACCATAAAACTTAGTTTTCGTCAAGTTTGAGATATTTTTTCATGATAATATTGTTAGATCTGCTGCAAGGAAAAATGGGGTGCTCGACAGAATTCATTTTACACTTTTAGAAATCTACCATTCCCCGGTCATTGAATATTGCTGCCAAATCCGGTTAGGTGCTACTTCTGTGTATCTAGCAAGTTTTGACAAAATCTAAAGAAAAATATGCAATTTTTCGGTCCTCACCTGGCATCTTGATTTAAAGTTACTCCCCACCGCCTAACATAGGTTCTTTATCCTTTTTTCAATAAATATTATCATAGTAATAGTTTTGATATTTCATAGATAGATAGATAGATAGATAGATAGATAGATAGATAGATAGATAGATAGATAGATAGATATTAACAGACAGAAATAAAGATAGAGAAATGAACAGATTGAGATTAGATAGATAGATAGATAGATAGATAGATAGATGAACAGATTGAGATTAGATAGATAGATAGATAGATAGATAGATAGATAGATAGATAGATAGATAGATAGATGAACAGATTGAGGTTAGATAGATAGATATTAACAGACAGATAGAGAAATGAACAGATTGAGATAGATAGATAGATAGATAGATAGATAGATATTAACAGACAGATAGAGAAATGAACAGATAGATAGATAGATAGATAGATAGATAGATAGATAGATAGATAGATGAACAGATTGAGATTAGATAGATAGATAGATAGATAGATAGATAGATAGATAGATAGATAGATAGATAGATAGATGAACAGATTGAGGTTAGATAGATAGATAGATAGATAGATAGATAGATAGATAGATTGAGGTTAGATAGATAGATATTAACAGACAGATAGAGAAATGAACAGATTGAGATTAGATAGATAGATAGATAGATAGATAGATAGATAGATAGATATTAACAGACAGATAGAGAAATGAACAGATAGATAGATAGATAGATAGATAGATAGATAGATAGATAGATGAACAGATTGAGATTAGATAGATAGATAGATAGATAGATAGATAGATAGATAGATAGATAGATGAACAGATTGAGATTAGATAGATAGATATTAACAGACAGATAGAGAAATGAACAGATAGATAGATAGATAGATAAATAGATAGATAGATAGATAAACAGATTGAGGTTAGATAGATAGATAGATAGATAGATAGATAGATAAATGAACAGATTGAGATTAGATAGATAGATAGATAGATAGATAGATAGATAGATAGATAGATTGAGGTTAGATAGATAGATATTAACAGACAGATAGAGAAATGAACAGATTGAGATAGATAGATAGATAGATAGATAGATAGATAGATAGATAGATGAACAGATTGAGATTAGATAGATAGATAGATAGATAGATGAACAGATTGAGGTTAGATAGATAGATAGATAGATAGATAGATAGATAGATAGATGAACAGATTGAGATTAGATAGATAGATAGATAGATAGATAGATAAACAGATTGAGGTTAGATAGATAGATAGATAGATAGATAGATAGATAGATAGATAAATGAACAGATTGAGATTAGATAGATAGATAGATAGATAGATAGATAGATAGATAGATAGATAGATGAACAGATTGAGGTTAGATAGATAGATATTAACAGACAGATAGAGAAATGAACAGATTGAGATAGATAGATAGATAGATAGATAGATAGATAGATAGATAGATAGATAGATTTTAACAGAAGTAGAGTTTTACCGTTTTAGGATACGGTTCACCAGATCTTTCTTTCTTCCAAGGCCATAATGATTTCATTGTCTTAACTTTTTGGTGATCTAACAAATCAGTGACTACGACTTTCCATTATTGGTTTGGTAGTTCACTGGTATCTGCATCCGACTTGTAGCAAGGAGTCCGAACTCTTTGGTAGCGCTTGGAGTGGCTGCTCTGATAAACAGTCGCATAATATCTTAGTATTTGCAGTACCATGTCGCGCATTGGTAGGTGTCTCTGCATGTATTTCCGATGGAAAACCCGGAGGCCACATTAGTCTGAGGCTTTAGTCTCAGCCACGTTCTGCCAATTTGTACTGCCATTGTCGACAAATAGTAATAATTATGTTGTCTTTTTTTCTTTTTCTCCTCAAAACAAATCTCCTTAAGACAAATACAATTAAAAGAAATATGATAAAGCCAGTAAAAGAAAAAAATCCCTTAGCTTTTCTTTCTCCTATATTCATGGTATCCGTTCAAATTTCTGCATTTTAGACTCTCTTTTTTTTCTTCCTTTTTTGAATGGTCGTCATTATCTGTTCTAGGCTACCTTCCGCTTTGCCGAAAAGATTCTAGCATTCATATGCATGGCCTTGGTGTTTAAAGACAGGATAATCTTACACTAGCAAGGGAATTGTCACTCGTGAGCCCAGACAACTCTTTCATGTGCTTTCGACTTTTGTTATTAAACTTTGTTAGCTATCTCTTTTTCCCTTTATCGCCCCACCTCTTCTTAGAACGGCAATATATTAAACAAAATTTCTGGCAGCGCTCTCTCTCTTCATTCATTTGTGAACATTTTTGTGTTTAGTGATTTTAACAGTCATCACGTCAAGTGGTTTAAATGTTATTGATATCGCCGGTATTCCGATTTTCAGTTCTTCTGTTGCTTAGTCTCTTACTCAAATCGTGGATTCGTTTCCCTAATAAATCTGAGTAACATGAATCTCTATTTGAATTGTTTCTTACCTCCTCGCTTATATTTTTATCGAGCTTCGCAACACTATCCTCTTGGCAAATCGGATCACGCTGTAGTATCTATTAATATTTCCTTCCAGTCATCTATTAGACAGGAACCGCCTATTCACAAGACCTCTTTCCATTACCAGCATGCTGATTGGGATTCACTTCGTGACTTTCTTCGAACCGCCCCATGGATTGATATTCTTAACCTTCCTCTTGAGAATTGCGCCACTGAGGTTTCTTCTTGGGCCAACGCCGGCATGAATGTTTTTATCCCTTCTCAGAAATACCAGGTGAAACCTCAGTCTTCTTCATGGCTCCCACAGCATGTTCTGCCGCTATAACCCACAGGAATCACTATGGTTATATCGCCGTCATAGTTGAGATACCAACAGACGCGTATTCATGACTGCTCGTAATAGATGTAAACGTGTCCGTGAAGAGGGCTAAGTCTTTGCTGAGAGAATGGGGCACCGTATTGCATCTAACAACTTTGGATCTCGTAATTACTGGTTGCTCTGTAATAATACGTTAAACAAGAGTAAGTTTTCTATTCCTCAATTAATCTGAGGCGTTAACTTCTTCTGCTGATAAAGGTTAGAAATGGCATCATGACACTTTCCACTGACAAAAAAAATATTACATAGATAAAGCCCTTCGTAAAGTGTGGGCTGTACTTGTCAGAACAATTTTTTGTATCTCCTTGAGGCATGGATTTCCAGGAATCCCTTCAATTAGTCTACTGCAATCTTTTCCAACCAGTCCTAGGGCTCCAACTACAACAGGGATTGTTGATGTTCCCATACGCCACATTTTAGAGATTTCTATCCTTTGATTTCTAGTGTGTACACATTTCGTTCCGGATCCCGTCCAGAAACCTAAGATTAGAAATGGCATCATGACATTTTCCACTGACAAAAAAAAATCATTACAAAGAATAAAGCCCTTCGTAATGTGTGGGCTGTACTCGTAAGAACAATTTTTTGTATTTTTTTTTTTTTTTGTTCTTTGTTTGTGGTCTCTAATAACAATGTCTGGGCGGTCAACTTTGATTGTTCTGTCTGTGTGTATTGTGTAGTCCCATAAAATTGTTACAGGTTCTATTTCCGTAACCGAGTCTGGGTGGTGTTCTTACCTATTTCTTTCAGTTTCCTTCCTGTAGGAGTTGCAGATTTTCCATTACAGATATTTGCCAACTCTGACAAACCGGGTTTTATATTTAGTGGGTGCCAATACCTTATATCAGGTTCCACTGAATATAAGATATACAAGGTTATTATTATTATTATTATTTATTATTATTATTATTATTAACAAACAAACTGATTGACGTAACTCTTCCAATATTTTGTTACACTTAGAGAAGAGCACAATTTATAAAAAGAAAAGAAAAGACACAACGTTTAACAATATTTCGACAATATGTCTGTCTTCTTCAAATTATATTTGTCTTTTAATTTCATTTTCTTAAATTGCGCCTTTCACTAAGTATTATTATTATTATTATTATTATTATTATTACAACACATTTTCTTTCTTTTTACACTTCTTCTTTACCACCCATATTCCAATGTTATTTTTTACCTCATTTCTGTATTCTTTTATTGAACAAAGCAAAATTTCTGCAAAGCAGAATTCCTGCCAAAAGAATTCTCTTTTTCTATTTTCATTTCTTTCCTTTTTTTCTTTTTATTTCCACTTTTTTATCTTCTTTCTTTCTTTCTTTCTTATTTTTTATTCCTTTAGCTTCAAGTTCCAAGATGATAACTCTGCAAGTGCTTTTAAAAACCCAGCAACCAGCTGTGATCGAATGCGTAATAACAAACCGGGATATTATTATTATTATTATTATTATTATTATTATTATTATTATTATTATTATTATTATTACTATTATTATTAACAAACAAACTGATTGACGTAACTCTTCCAATAATTTGCTACACTTACAGAAGAGCACAATTTATAAAAAGAAAAGAAAAGACACAACGTTAAACAATATTTCAACAATGTCTGTCTTCTTCAAATTATATTAGTCTTTTTCTTTTCTTAAATTGCGCCTTTCACTTAGTATTTTTATTATTACAACACTTAGAGAAGAGGGCAATTTCAGAAAAGGAAAAGATACAACGTTTAAAAAAGTTTAGACAATATGCTTATATTCTTCAAGTATTAAAAAGCGTAAAAGTATTAAAAACGTCAAAAATTACAAGTCTTATTAGAAACGTCGCTTGTCTTCAGACAAAACAATCTCTTGTAGTTGTGATCAACGCGGCAAAGCGAATGAACCTCAGCCAGTATCAATGAAATACAATTTAAAAGTTGGTAACATGATTGGGAACATGCTCATCTTGACATTTTCCGTTAGTTGATGAATTAGTAAAAACAATTAATTAAATAGTTTAGTATAAATATTTTGTAATTCTTCTTACATTTTGTTTGTTCAAGAAATAACAGGAAAAATATTGATAAACACAAAAATGAGAGGAAGCTGTGGAGAGTCTTGATCGTCCAATTCATGTAGAGATACGGCATGAAAAATGAGAAAATTTTGTTCTGTTATCGGTTCTTTATGGCGTTTAGATGCCCAAGGATTTAGAATTGTTTCACGGTATGATAAAATGGTAGCTAATTCGACCATGTTTAGTCTTGCAAATTATCCTGGGGGAATGTCTGTGGAAACTCAAAAGATGAGCAGTAGCTCTTCTACCAAGTGATGCAAAATAATGCAAACTTTAATCTAGAACATTTTGCAACGTTTAACAAAGAAAATTTAAGTTCAAATACAAATAACGCTCTGGAGAATCGCAGAATTTGAAAATCGATTCATTAAAGAGATAGTTGAAAAAAAGAGAAAGCACAAGTAACATGGGAACTTTTAGAAAATGGAGACCAAGCAACGATTCCCAAATATCAAATATGGGATTGATCTGTTATTATAGTATACGAAGCTATTTTGAAAGGTTTATAATAGAAAAGAATGCCAGAATTATTTCTATAAAGATCCGATACAATGAGATGGACCAACAATTTTGTTTCAAATTACTAAATGCTTATGCATCGAAGGAAAGTTAACAGATAAATTGGATGCGATGTTCTATCTTTTATATTTTGCAAAAAACTTTTGTAAAGATATCCACCTGTAGACAATTACAATTTTTTATATGCCTTCGTAAAAGATCTATTTTACTTCGCTGAAAAAGAAAGGACTTTAAGTGGTAATAACCGGCCATTGTCAACTGAAATCAGTTAGTTTTACTAACACAGAATAAAAAAAAATAAATAAATAAAAAAGCGAGAAAGAATTTGGAAAAGAATGCGAAAGAAAGTCGAAGGAAAGAGGGTGTGCAAAGGAAAAGGTACGAGACAAGAGCTAGAGATCAGAGTGTAGTATCTGTCGAGGCTCTGGCCTTTCTATGTTGGAACTACCTATTCAATACGACCGAGAAACCGACATAATACGATTAAGAAGGATGGGATTAAGGAAGACAAGGAAAATGGGGAACGGGAAACGATAATGTGTGGAAGAGGAGGAAAGGTGGCATCTATAACAGCTAGAGATCAGAGCGTATAATCTGTCGTGTCTCTAGTATTTCTGTTTTGGAAGCAGTTAATATTTATGACCGAGAAAACTACATAGAAAAATTAAGTAGGAAGGGATTGGCAAACGCAAGGGAAATGAGGAACGGGAAACGATAATGTGTGGAATAGGAGGAAAGGTGTCAACTATGACAGCTAGAGATCAGAGCGTATTATCTGACGAGTATCTGGGCTTTTTGTTTTGGAAGCAGTTAATATTCATGACCGAGAAAACTACATAGTAATATTAAGTAGGAAGGGATTGGCAAACGCAAGGGAAATACGGAAGAGGGAACGATAATGTGTGGAATAGGAGGAAATGTGGCAACTACGAAATCTAGTGATCAGAGAGTATTATCCCATACCCAATAAAAATAATAAAAGAAACACTAAATAAAACTATCCACATAAATCGTAACACACTTCTCACATACAAGAAAAGTAAAAACAAAAATCGGATTCCCATGGTTTTTAACCACAATCAATATTCCCACACACTTATTCACAATTTAAAAAAGGATTACAAGAACCTTCAGTTAGACAAAAAGATCAAAGCCATTTTCGATAAACCACCCATAAATGCAAAGAAACAATCACCTAACCTATCAGCTATCCTCACCTCTACCAAATATCTAAACAATACAAACCAATCAGGAAATTACAAATGTAACAAACCTTGTTGCTTAGTTTGCAAACACTTAATAATAGATAATGTATTTTTTGTACCCAACACCAATATCGAGATACACCCACCTCGCCTCACCTGTGATAGCCATAACATAATCTACTATATATTCTGCACCTTATGTCCTAATAGTGGATATATTGGTGAATCTGGAAATAATTTTAGATTTCGCTTCAACAATCATAACCAAACCATACGTCAAAACAATCCTTATTCAGCCATAGCTGAACACTTTAATCAATCAGGACACTCATTAGAAAACTGTAAATGTTTATTGATAGATTCTGATTTCAGTTCCACATACACACGCAGAAAAAAAGAAAAATACTGGATTTTAAAATTAAATACATATAAACTAGGGTTGAATAAAGACTTGAGTATTTTAAATCTTTATAAATATTTCAATAGATAAACATTGTTTTAGATATAGTTAATTTTTTTTTTTAAACAACATCAAAAATATTATTACAGTTAGATTTACGTTAAGAATATTCGAAAACAGTGGCGTTCCATATCACGTGACGTCCCCATCTCGTGACGGACGCTACTTGTAAACAAACAGTTATTTCTGAAGAAAGATTGAGGTCAATCGGAAATATCAAATATATATATAAATAAATAAATACTTTCATAAAAACCATTATTATATTTTTAATTTGCAACTTTTTCGCTCTCTCTCTCTCTCTCTCTCTCTCTCTCTCTCTATATATATATATATATATATATATATATATATATATATATATATATTATGAAATGGACAAAGTCTGACAATTATTTTTAAGACACTTTTTTGATGTTTATACATTCTTTTTATAGATACAAATATTTGAGTAAATGCTCTGTACATAATAAATTATATATTTCTCGGATATTCAGGCCGGTAAATGTTGTTTAATACTGTTTATTATAAACAGAGCATTTACTGGAATATTTGTATTTATAAAAAGAATGTATAAATATAAAAATGTCTTAAAAATACTCATATATATATATATATATATATACACACATACATATATACATATATATATATACACATACACACACACATATATATATATATATGTGTGTGTGTGTGTGTATGTATATAATTAATTGATCTGTTACGATAGACAACTCGAAGACAGTGCAAATCGCAAGAAATTATAATTATGAGGGAAGATCTGAATGCCAAAACAGGAAACGAGATTGGTAAAATAGTTAGCAAATTCGGACTATAAACCTGTAATGAACGCGGAGAAAAATGGTTCTAATAGTGTAGTGTGAATGACCATGTAGTAGGCAGCACCTAGCTTCAGGCACCTCCAAGACGAATGTGGATATGGAGCAGCCCAAGAGGAGAAACAAAACCGAATGTTGGACACTGCAAAATCTATCCAAGTGGCGACTGTGGGATCTATCACCAGCCTGTGATATGTCAACTACGAAAATTAAGAAGGCCTAAGTCAGCCCCCAACTTGCAATACGACAGACCCTTGAACGAATCAGAAGGAGAAATATATGGACAGTGTGATAAGCAGATACAAAGGACAAAATTAAAATGAGAACTCGAAGTAGGGCACATCAAGAGAAGCAATCGAAAAAGAAAATAGACGAAGAAAAAAGGAATGGATGTCAAATTAAATTCTAAACATGGTGAAAAGGAAACAAAACAATGCCAAGGCACGAAAAAGTATATAGGGCGACACACAAAGAAATAAAAAACAAATTCATGCAACCTAAAGAGGAATGGTTCAACGAATAATCTGCAGATATAGAAAGATGCATATCACAGATAAAGCAGATATGCATAAAAAAATAAGAGATTGATTAATTTGTTTCTTACAGCTTATCAACCCATTACAAGTTATTTAAACTCAGAAAATATTTTTAGAGTGTAAGAACTTTGTTGAGATAATAATGGTTTAGTGATACAAGTTTTACTAATTAACCCATAGCTGGAGATAGAGGAGGTGGGTTCGTACTTTTCACAAAGTTATTTTCGCGTAAGTGAATATAACGAATGCAACTGGAATCAAAACTCGGCTGTCCGATTAACAACTGCTAGCCATTGTCTATTACACCGCCCCGACATCAAAGCTTATATCACCTGGTATTCCTAAGCGGTCACCCATCACGTTGCTTAACTTCGACGATCGTACGGGAACCGATTGTCCAGTAAAATAAGATATAAAAAAATCAAGAAACCGTTAGTATGCAACTGATTCCGTGGTCACTTAGAACTCACAGAAGCATGGACTGTTCTTGCCGTGGAGTAGACAGTTTAGAGGGTCGACGTTGCTTAACTTCGGTGATCGTACGGGAACCAGTGATATGGCCGTAAGCCACCTAGAGATATGAACTGAGGTAG
Source organism: Acanthosepion pharaonis (assembly GCA_903632075.3). Taxonomy (NCBI): domain Eukaryota; kingdom Metazoa; phylum Mollusca; class Cephalopoda; order Sepiida; family Sepiidae; genus Acanthosepion; species Acanthosepion pharaonis. The sequence goes on along the minus strand of CAHIKZ030001019.1, from coordinate 108,652 downwards.
ATATGAACAGAAATAGATAAATACGTAATGACGAGGCTGAATAGATAAAATGTTGGAAGACTGTTATCGATCATTATAATTGATCGATTGAAGATTATTTATTGGTTCCCTGTTTGTTACTGGAGATGCAATATTAACACGTTTGATAATTTTCCTTCTGAAGTACCATATTGTGAATTCTTTTGTCAACGGTGACTAAATAATACTATCGATAGAAATATACCAATTTTGTTAGTCATTTTAAGTCTTAGGCTTGTGGGAATCAATTCAGTTTCTCCACAACACGCAGCAAGTTTTATAAATACTGTTACAAATAACAAATGTGTACGAGGACAAACAAATGGAGAGAAAATGAACAAAACAAATACACAAAAAAAAACAAAAAAACGAAATCTCTATAAGGTCAGAGCTTGTCATGATAAAAAGTGAAAGAATAAGATGGTGGGTGTGCTGTGAGAGCTTATATAAGGTAAAAAATCAAATGTTTTAAACATCAAAAAGACAAAGCAATTGATTTTCTGACACCGGCAAAAACCCTTCCGAAACCTTAAGAAATAAAGGCACAACAAAGATAGTTCTAAAAAAAAAAATAAATCGGTAAGAGAAAGAAAACAAATATCTTGATGTAGAGCAAACGTAGACTTACAAAGAAGAATAAAGTTAAGAGAAGCCATATATATATATATATATATATATATATATATATTGGACTGAGGCCATTATGCCAGCAAGAAGTACAAAGACAGGAATTTCACAAAAGGAATGGAGAATAAGTTACTTATTTGGCGAAGACGCTCTATTTAATTTGAATTATTTAGATGGCGTCGTATTTAGGCTTAGACGGTTAATATTTAGCTGTAGCTGTATTTTAAAGAATTCACCTTCTTACAAACCATAAATCAATCTTGACGATTCTCATTCACTCCACGTATTTATACTTTTTGAGCACTTTTACAAATATAACATAACTTACAACTATACTTTATCTTTTAAAACTACACACACACACGCGCGCGCGCGCACAAACACAGAGATTTGGATGAGTACAATGGTGATTACGAAGGTACGTCAGACTCAACACGGTGACCTTCATCAAATACCTTCAGGAGGTAATGCACCCCTTACATCTGGCCACCTAACATTCCAAACGGAAACCCTATTATGTGTTGCGTACAGTTGAGTGTGAGACCAACAAAACTCCTTCTAAGACAAAAGTGGCACTGAAGGTAAAGATCATGGCAGCATTCACCAAATTAAACAAGGAGACCGTCCAGAAGAGTTGCAGGAGATTCCGAAATGATTCTAAAGGCGGTGGTTGAAGCCAAAGGCGATTTTATTGTGTAAATTTACTCTTTCGTCTTTCAATATATTTTTATGTAGTTTTGGTAAATATATCTATTTTTCATTTTTTAACGACAATTTATCCATCGCAACCTGTAAAGATCTTAGGATTCCTTCAATACGAGAATTTATAACGCTTTTATTTTCACAATTTTTATTATAATACATTTATTATAATTTTAATGAATAACATTTATAAACGCTTCGCAGGTAAAAGACATTGTGTGAATGACGGAGATAAACAGTTTGAATATTTGAGGGATTGATATGTTTATTATTGATATGATTATTATTCATGTTATTATTATTGATATGTTCGTATAAGCAATATTATGCGTGCGTATGAGTATGTGCGTACGTGCGCGCGTGTGTAGGTAAAAAATAGAAAATATAGTTCTTAATATTAGAGATAAGGAATATGTAAATATAAAAATATAATCGTACACACTGATCGGCGCTAGTCTGTTTCATGCTTGAATGCAATCTTCAGCCCTTAAGATTACGTTCAAATATGAACAGACTGTCGTCACTCAGTATTGACCTTAGTGTGCACGTATATATATATATATATATATATATATATATAGAGAGAGAGAGAGAGGAGAGAATTAGTGTGGAGTTACCTGTCACTTTAGCGAGTTGTGTTCAGTGGTGCCAACTTCGAAGTTTCGTGAGCACATTCTAGTAATGTACAACCCTGAAGAGTGAAGACATTACTACAATGCGCTCACGAAACTTCGAAGTAGGTATGACTAGAATAACACCACCCAGTTACGTGGGAAATTTCTCCACATTATTTCGATTAACGGTCTATCTTTACCGTTTGATTTCGAGCACTTTATGATAAAAACCTGCCTGCCTAAAATGCCTTTCCATCGATAAACTATGAAAAATGAACCAACAATTTTAGCACCTAAAAACACTTAAAAATTTAATAACATATATATATATATATATATATATATATATATATAGAGAGAGAGAGAGAGAGAGAGAGAGAGAGAGAGAGAGAGAGATTAAATATTAAATTATAGTTTAGCGGACTGTTATTTTTAGAAGAAATGTATCGCTCCTCCGACTTCCTGAGTTTGACCTTAGGGATCAATCAAATCCAAGACAAAATAAAGGAAGTAACATGGGGATAATTCAAAGAGAAATGTTTTTCAGGGAGTTAAGTTTTAACCGTCGAACAATGTAGACGTGTTTCCTAGTTAGAATATGTAAATTGTTAATTTAATAATGACTAGCTATGTTGAGTTTTTAAAAATCCGATCTTATGACTAAATCGATTACATTTTTGTGACATTATCCATTGAAAATGTTTTCTAACACAATTTATTAAATTTTACAAAAATCGATTACAATAAATTGAATATTATACATTGATAAATGTAAGTAGATGTAAATTGCATGTTACGTCATCATTTATTCAAAATTCAGGGCTTGAAATTCCATTTATTTGAACCGTTAGAATGATCAGCGGAAGTGGTGACTCTTCAAAGTTCAGCAATAATCAGCCATCATGACTACATCCTATCTTCCCTGATACCTGATCTCCATCTCTTTCGTGTCCTGATGGAATCTCTCCCTCTGTTCCAAATTCTCAGGTAACCGATCTATATGTGAGAATAAATACCGTATTTTAATGCTCATATTGCATTCGGGGTTTCTAAAAGCAGTCAGCATATTGATGACAAGTTCTGCGGAGTTACTGGTTCTTGTTGCTGCCAAGAAAGTTCTTCACAACCAGAACAAAAGCCTTCCATGCTTCCAGTTCCACTTCGTACATTGCGTTTTCTGTTATGCCATAGTACCTATTCTATGGACTCTCCCATAGATAATAAGTAGGAGTAGCAGTGGCAAGTCTGGCAGAATGGCGTCTCGCGGTCTTTGACTGCGCACGCCTCCTGTCGAACTCTCTGCATTAGCAGAGAGGAACCCGGATGAGGCTTTGCCGAAGGGCAAAGTTTCGTCCGGGGAGGTAGACAGGGCCTGAACCCGTCTAATCGGCTTCAAAATGCTATTTTTTTGGCCGAGCCTACGGGCTCGGAGAAACCCACAATAAAACCGGCCTTGTGCCATATTCGTTTCCCGTGGGTGAAATGATAAATACAGAATGGCGTCTCGCGGTACTTGACTGCGCACGCCTCCTGTCGAACTCTCTGCGTTAGCAGAGAGGAACCCGGACGAGGCTTTGCCGAAGGGCAAGGTTTCGTCCGGGGAGGTAGACAGGGCCTGAATCCGTCTAATCGGCTTCAAAGGCTATTTTTTTTGGCCGAGCCTACGGGCTCGAAGAAACCCACAATAAAACCGGCCTTGTGCCATATTCGTTTCCCGTGGGTGAAATGATAAATACCGAATGGCGTCTCGCGGTCTCTGACTGCGCACGCCTCCTGTCGAACTCTCTGCGTTAGCAGAGAGGAACCCGGACGAGGCTTTTCCGAAGAGCAAGGTTTCGTCCGGGGGGGGCGTAGACAGGGCCTGAACCCGTCTAATCGGCTTCAAAAGGCTATTTTTTTGGCCGAGCCTACGTGCTCGGAGAAACCTACAATAAAACCGGCCTTGTTCCATATTCGTTTCCCGTGGGTGAAATGATAAATGGTGTTGAGCGGTCTCTGACTGCGCACGCCTCCTGTCGAACTCTCTGCGTTAGCAGAGAGGAACCCGGACGAGGCTTTGCCGAAGGGCAAGGTTTCGTCCGGGGAGATAGACAGGGCCTGAACCCGTCTAATCGGCTTCAAAGGCTATTTTTTTGGCCGAGCCTACGGGCTCGGAGAGACCCACAATAAAACCGGCCTTGTGCCATATTCGTTTCCCGTGGGTGAAATGCTAAATACCGAATGGTGTTGAGCGCGTCAATCGAGATTCGGACATTTTGAAGTACCAACCATCACAACTAGATTGCTGCGCCATTGACTCCTTTTTTCCAAGTTCTTAACGTTTTGTACGTCGGACCTAATTTAGGACGACTTATTAGAAATACAAGCCTCCACTGTGAAAATACTCCACAACATTTTCAAACTCTGGATCCTTGATGAGCTGACAGATTTGAGGATCCGTCGTCAATCCTGGGAAAGCCTGGCACAAATAAGTAAAGCATCCACTATCAAGAAGCTTTGATGAACTGCTTGATCAAGTTGAGTTTGATGAGCAGCTTGGGAAAAGTATCATGTCCCTGTCCACTAGAGGCTTATTGATGACGCTTGTTGCTCTGAAAGGCATCAATTCCTCCCCAGTAGGCCCCTCCTTTTTCGTGTAATGTTGAGCCGTGTCCCTACTATCCTACATGCACAGAAAGCATAGATATTTGATGAACCTTGAAAGTTTTCCCAACAAAAACTTCAACATATTCAGGTCAAGGCAAATAAACCACTCATGCTAATCATAAAGTATTTTCTCCAGAAACATACTTCATTGCTTCATATTTCTCCTTCAGTGTAATTGGGTGAGCGAGGGGTACAAAGGCAAACTAGTTGCCATTGTGCAGCTAACACACTTTTCAGTGATCGTTTGCCGTTGTCAAATGCATCTAGATTGAAGGAAAAACTCCTCTCTGACAGTGCTCTCATCACCTTCTACCACAACAGGCATCATGATTACCTCCGTTTTTTTTTTTCTCTGAAGAAGAATTTGAATTCTTTACAAATATTACAGAGAACCTGCATTAGAGACTGAGCTACAGGACGACGTGCGTGCTGTACGAACCTTTGGGTCTGTACTGTGGCACAGGATTTTGTGCAGAATCTGCGCAATATTTGTAAAGTTCACCAAGTTCTTCTCTTCAGAGAAAAAAAAACGGAGGTAATCTTGATGCCTGTTGTGGTAATGTGAGCACTGTCAGAGAGGAGTTTTTCTTTCAATCTAGATGCCAACAGTTTGGCAGTGGACTTTTAGACGATGAGATTTCGAATAAGATCATTTAGTTCCTTTTGGGGAAAAGGATGCAGAGCATCATTGTCAAAAAACAACTTCTTTTTCTTTTTCTTCTTCTTGAACACTTGAGAAATCTTTCTCACTAGTATCAGGAAATTCTCCAAAGACATGTATTGGAATTTCATCACAATGAGCTACAGGACGACGTGCTGATCTAAGAACAGGATACTTGAGGCAGCTCCGGTTCTTTCTATTGATCCTAGTCACATCAATATCACAGAAGTAGCAGCCAGTACTGTAGCTTGTTGGTTCCCTCCAAACCATGGGAATTCCAAATTTCACACAACTCTTCTTGACCTTGGTCGACCAATGCAGATACTCGATACATGTCTTACGTGCCATGTGTGGCATCCAAGATTGATCCTGGTCACCAAGTTGCTGAGTCGTTTCTTGATAGTGCGTGTGGAATTGAATGAGGTCTTGAATATCAGCAGGTAGAGTGACATGGCCCTTAGTGGAATCTGATAGACTCTGTCTTTGAAGTCAAACATCGAGATTTTTATACCGTTATTCCTGAGAAATTGACTCCTGAATTATATAACTAGTTATTCCTAATTGGCCCTAAAAAGTGACGTGGTATGGTTACTACTACGTCCGCGCGATATTTTGGTGGTAGACTTAAATTATAATGACTAATAAAACAACCTTTCTGATTTATATTCTATGGTTTCGTATTGTACAGTATAATTGGTGTGTTTTGAGATGTAAACACTTCTTTGCGTGTTATTGGTTTATAAATATTTTCGAGGTGTGTTTTAATAATTATGAAGCTATATTTGGCTGAAAAAATTTCTGATGGGTTAAAATTAATAAGTTTATAATTAACATAATAATTAGTTTTATTGTGTGAAATATGTTGCATATTTAGATATTGTAATGGAAAACAAACAAAAACGTAAAAAAACAGCATGTAGCCATAGCTCAAAAAGTTGACCTGAATGAGCAAAACCAATGTGATTTTTGAATTGTCCTAAATCAGCAAAAAATATTTCGACAATAAATATGGTGTTGACCAGTGCAATTATTATTATTATTATTATTATTATTATTATTATTATTTCCTTTGATTTCTGTTGTATACACATTTATTTCCGAGTCCCAACCAGAAACCTAAGGTTAGAAATGGCTTCATGACGTTTTCTACTGATCATTTTCATTAAAAAAAGAAGTCCTAAGATTACACTCATTTTTCATAGATAAAGCTCTTCGTAATGTGTGAGCTGTATTTGTGTGTACATTTTTTTGTATTTCTTTTTGTATTGCTACCAGGAATCCCTTCAATAAATCTATCGGAACCTTTTCCAATCGATCCGAGGGCTCCAACTGCAACTGAAGTTATTGATGTCCTCATGTGCCACGGGTTTTAAATTTCTACTTCAAGATCCTGATATTTCCATAGACATTTTGTTATACCATAATACCTATTCTATTGTAATAGACTCTCCCACAGATAATAAGTAGTAGTAGCAGTGGCCAGTTGGGCTCAGTGATGTTAAGTGAGTCTGTCGGACATTGAAGTATCAGCCATCACAACTAGATTGTTGCGTCATTAACTCTTATTTCAAGTTCCTAACGTTTTGTACGTCGAACCTAATTTAGAACGACTTATTGAAATACAAGCCTCTGCTGTGAAAACTACTCTACAATACATTTGGAGATCTTCAAAGATACATTACAATCTGCAGAGACTAACATGTCAATAAAAAAGCTTTGTTTTGTGGAGGTGCCCCCAAGTTTCGACCAGAGACATCAACTGATGCGTATATTACTAATAGGTGAGTTTCCATGTATTTTCAAGGACAACCAATCTAGGAGAAAAGAAAACTGTGGTTTCAAAACCTATTATCTTTCCCAATAACACATGGCAAATTAAATGTAATAAATAAAAGGAATGTATGGAAAGCCATGATCGCTTATAGAGCCTTTTCTTACTTTATTAGTCTCGGGGGCTGGAATCATGGCGACAAAACGAAATAACACTCTGCTTTCAGAATTTATGAGTTATTTGAGTTTGTGAGATAACAGTAATTTTTGAGAATCATACCACTTTCAGGCTGAATATATTAAAGTCCCGCCTCACCAGATGTGTTCACACTCACACTAATGCCCTTGGAAAAGGCATAACTCAATACATTCTACTCACACCTCCAGCTATGGGTTAACTATCAGGGTAGACTGGGCTAACTAGCTTTGGACTCCATCCAGTGGAGGAGAGGTGAATTTACAACAGTGAAGTAATCAACTGAAAGCATTATATTATCTTTCTTTCCAAGAATACACAGAACTTCACAGATAACAAAGAAAAGGAAGCTGGGGAAAGCAGTGACTACCTACGTCCTGAAGACAGAAAGACTACAGTGAATTCAAAAGCTTGGAATTGGCATAGATACACTACGTCATTATCATTGCCAAGAAGTCATGGTAATTCACAGAGAATAAAGAAAAGGAACGCTGTGGAGAGCCATGATCGCCTACGCCCTGATAGGACGTGGCATTTGGAAAATGTTAAGTGTAGCGGGTATCACAAAGCGAAACAATAAACAAATAAATACAACTGAGAGCGACAAATGAAAAGAAGCTGTGGAGAGCCATCATCGCCTATTTCCTGAAGTGACTTAATATAATTAAAAATAAAGACAGAAGGAAAACTTATCGTAGCCGACGTGTTTCGTTCTGTGAGGGACTTCATCGAAGTAAATGCAAAAGTTTTATTTTATACCAAGTATTTATACACAAGAGCAAAAATGTTGCTAATTATTAAATTTTTAAATTTAAGAAACACTCATAAATATTGATCCGCTTAGCTGAAAAGTTTGGGTAAGTTATGGAAGATGCTAAGTGACATAATTTTATGTCTAATAAACGAAAGTGAGCAAAAGATGTTTTGCTTTGATAAAGTCCCACCGCATCAGTTAAGTTTTCCTTTTGTTTTTATTCATATTGTCCTTTTACACACATGAAATTTTACACACAATTATATATGTATATACTAGTGGCATGGCCCGGCGTTTCCCGTGCTTGATTCAAAAATCGTACAACTCACACAGCAATTGCTATCACTTAAAATATTTTTGACCTTCCTTGCCTTTAAAGGAGTGCCCTTTGCCGTGCTGATGTTGCTACATGCCTTACTTCTTGCCTATCTCATACTGCGAATTTTTTCTAAGCTCTATACTAAAGAACTAAACAAAATGAACACAAAACGATCAGCTTTAAAAAAGGACTCGTAACTGGAAAAACCGAATGAAAAAAGAATGTTAAAAACAAATACTTTTTCACGCCCAACTCAGTTCTGCGGAATCAGAATAAACGTTGAGTTTAAGCAAGCGAATGAGCCAATTGGGGTAAAGTTTCATGCAGATTTAAATTTTTCCCACTTGTGACGCTAGCATGCTAGTTAAAATTCGTGTCAGTCAGCTGTTGGCTCTCACGCTGGCCAATAGAATTTTCCTGCCTATTCGTGGCAGCCAGCTATAGGCCTCACTCTGGCCAGTAGAAAATGGCCTGCAAACTACATGAAAACAGCCGTAGAAGCATGAAAAAATCGATTATTTCCGCTATCGATGGGAGTTGGGAAATGCAAAGTCGGTCTTGGCCTTCCGCTAACTTGGAGCATGTACATGTAAATTTTGGTACAAATCCGTCGAAAATTGCGGCCGTGCATTCGTTACACACACACACACACATACACACACATCCTGCCTTTTATATATATATATATATATATATATATATATATATGCAGGAAAAATTATCACAAAAGAAAGAAATAATAAGTATTGATAAACAAAAAATGAGAGGAAGCTGTGGAGAGCCTTGATCGCCTAATTCATGTAGAGATACGGCATCAGAAATGAGAAAATGTTGTTCTGTTATCGGTTCTTTATGGCGTTTAGATGCCTAAGGATTTAGAATTGTTTCACGGTATGTTAAAATGGTAGCTAATTCGACCATGTTTATTCTTCTAAATTATCCTGGGGCAGGGAGTTCTGTGGAAACTCAACAGATGAGCAGTAGCTCTTCTACCAAGTGATGCAAAATAATGCAAACTTTAATTTAGAACATTTTGCAACGTTTAACAAAGAAGATTCAAGGACAAATAACGCTCTGGAGAATCGCGGAATTTGAAAATCGATTCATTAAAGAGATAGTTGAAAAAAAGAGAAAGCACAAGTAACACGGGCACTTTTGGAAAATGAAGACCACGCAACGATTCCTAAATATGAAAACGCTTTTTGGACAAAAAAAAATCGAATCAAATGTGGGATTGTTCTTTCATTATAGTATACACCGTTATTTTAAAAGGTTGTGTAATGGAAGCGAAATCCAGAAGAATTATTTCTATAAGGATCCGTTGGATTTGTATGAATGAACAATTTTGTTTGAAATTGCTAAATGCTTTTGCATCGAAGGAATGTGAACAGGTAATTTAGATGCGATGTTGTTTCTTTCATATTTTGGGAATGTGCTTTTTTATTATTTTGTCAAAATGTTTTGTGAAGACATCTACATGTGGACATTTACCATTTTTTTATATTCCTTCGTAAATGGTTTATTTTTCTTTGCAGACGAAACAACTGGTTTTTGTCTCGTTATTTCACTATACACGGCCATTTGAATTGAAATCAGTTACGTTTACAGACCTAGAATCCTACATAATAAAAATAAGAAAAAGCGAGAAAAAAAATTTGTTAAAGAATAGGAGTGGAAGGAGGAGGAAAAAGGATGAGGAATGCGAAAGGTAGGAGGTAATAAAGCCAGAGATTAGAGCAGAGTATAGTTCAAATCTCTGGTCCTGTCACAACGAGAATCAGTTATACTTTCTGACCGAGAAAGCTACATAATAATATTAACTAGGAAGGAGTTGGGAAACGCAAGCTAGATGAGGAACGGTGAGCGTAAATGTGGGATGGAGGAGGAAAAGTGGCAGCTAAGAAAGATAATCATCAGAGCGTAGTATCTGTTCAATCACTGGTCTTCCTGCAGTGAAATCACTTATACTTTCTGACCGAGAAAGCAACATAATAAAATTAAGTGAGAAAAAATGGGCAAAAACAATAAAAATGAAGATAGATGAGGAGACAGTTTTTTTAAGGAGGTAAAATGAAAAGGAAGAATGATGAAGATCAAAGTGGAGTATCTGCTACTCCTTCATCCATCTCATTTCGAATCAGTTATGTTTTCTGCTAGAAACACTTACATAATAACATTAAACACCGAGAAAATGAGAAAATACAAAAATGTGACGGAGGAAGTGTAGCAGGTTAGAAATTTATAGATCAGAGTGTAGTATCTGTCACGTACGTTGTCCTCATTTAGAATCAGAATTCCAGGCCCTCTTTCCTCCTTATGTGCCATAGAAATTTCAACTCTCTCTTCCTGGTGTTAAGTATAAGTGTCCTTTTTGTTTCCATTTTCTCTAAAACTTGCTAGGTAGGTTATGCATTGTTTTCCTCTATCCCTCTTTGCCTTCAACCTGTCTTGTGAGTATCAAATTTTCCAAGCCCTTTTTCCTCATTATGTGCCCTAGAAACCTCAAATGTCTCTTCCTGATGTATAAGGGCCCTTTTTTTCCATTTTCTTTAAAACTTTCTAGGTAGGTTATACGATGATTTCCTCTATCCCTCTTTGCCTTCAATCTGTCCTGTGAGTATCAAATTTTCCTAGCCCTCTTTCCTCATTATGTATCCTAGAAATTTCAACTCTCTCTTCCTGGTGTTAAGTATAAGTGTCTTTTTGTTTCCATTTTCTAAAACCTTGCTAGGTAGGTTATGCGTTGTTTTCCTCTATCCCTCTTTGCCTTCAATCTGTCCTGTGAGTATCAAATTTTCCAAGCCCTCTTTCCTCATTATGTACCCTAGAAATTTCAACTCTCTCTTCCTGGTGTTAAGTATAAGTGTCTTTTTGTTTCCATTTTCTCTAAACCTTGCTAGGTAGGTTATGCGTTGTTTTCCTCTATCCCTCTTTGCCTTCAATCTGTCCTGTGAGTATCAAATTTTCCTAGCCCTCTTTCCTCATTATGTATCCTAGAAATTTCAACTCTCTTCCTGGTGTTAAGTATAAGTGTCCTTTTGTTTCCATTTTCTAAACCTTGCTAGGTAGGTTATGCATTGTTTTCCTCATCCTCTTGCCTTCAATCTGTCCTGTGAGTATCAAATTTTCCTAGCCCTTTTCCTCATTATGTATCCTAGAAATTTCAACTCTCTCTTCCTGGTGTTAAGTATAAGTGTCTTTTTGTTTCCATTTTCTCTAAACCTTGCTAGGTGGGTTATGCGTTGTTTTCCTCTATCCCTCTTTGCCTTCAATCTGTCCTGTGAGTATCAAATTTTCCAAGCCCTCTTTCCTCATTATGTACCCTAGAAATTTCAACTCTCTCTTCCTGGTGTTAAGTATAAGTGTCCTTTTTGTTTCCATTTTCTCTAAAGCTTGCTAGGTAGGTTATGCGTTGTTTTCCTCTATCCCTCTTTGCCTTCAATCTGTCCTGTGAGTATCAAATTTTCCAAGCCCTCTTTCCTCATTATGTACCCTAGTAATTTCTCTTTCGGATGTTAAGTATAAGTGTCGTTTTTGTTTTCATTTTCTTTAAAACTTCGTCGTTGCTTACCTCTTCGGTCTCTGGTATTCTCAGCATCCTTCTGTAGAACCACATTTCTGTTGCTTCCCGTCTCTTCTTCTCCTCTGAGGGCTTTCTCCAGCATTCACTGCCATTTTGGAAGACCGATATTACATAACATTTCAGTATTTTTTTTTTTTTTATGAACGTTTCTTATTTTTTTAATACTTTTATAATAAACCTTCGGAACAATATTAAGCAAAAAAAGAAATCCGAAAAGCAAGGGTGATCTGGAGATAAGGAACAGAGTTTATAAAGGTGGAAATATAAAAGTTGAGAAATCTAGGGATCAGGGTGTATAATCTGTCAAATACCTGGTGATTCTCAGCTGGAATCAGGTATGATTCCTAACCCAGAAACCTACATCATTATATTAAGTAAGGGGAAACACATGTTCGTCTGGTAGGTCGCTCGTTGCCTCTCTCTGCCTCTCTCTGCCTCTCTCTCTCTCTGCCTCTCTCTCTCTCTCTCTCTCTCTCTCTCTCTCTCTCTCTTGCCCTCAACATACCCCATGAGAGTTAAGTTTTCCAAGCTCTCCTTCCAATTTATGTGTTCAAGTTATTTAGGTGTTTAAAAATTCCAAGTTAAATGTGGATGCGAAGATAGTTATGAAAAATACATATATATATATATGTGTGTGTAAAAAAAAAATCCCCTAAACTTAAAAAATCATGTTTGTAGTAGAACATGGTTCGGGTACCTACGGCACGCGTGCCACATGTGCTAACCAATTTTCAATGGCACGCAGCTGCAAATGACATCACGAAGTCCGAACCATTAACTACTACAACGGAAAGATATTTAGCTGTTTCAAGTTTAATATATACTAAAGTATACATACTGTATATTACTATATAAAATATATCGTAGAACAAGTATATTGACCTTGATTTGTTTAAAAATACGTATGCTGTTGGCACACCGAATGATTTTAAAAAAGTCGGCACACAGTCAGTAAAAGGATGCCGACCCCTGTCGTAGGACACTTGTAAAGTGTTTAATTAAGTTTTACCAATCATGGGACCTTAGTGACCGCTAAAAACGGAGTATCAAAAGAACGTTTTTTCCCGTGAAACTGTTGTTATTTTAACTATCTTCACTATTCGACAATATTTATAATTTTAAAAAGCAATGGTTAGAAACATAATAAAACCTAAATATATGAAAGGGAATTTATACATTTTCTTTGTTCTTGAGAATTGACAACAAAAATATTAATGACTATTTATTAGATTGTTTATTGGAATGGTTTGCAAAACATTGGCTAATTGCCAAATTGATTTGAACTTTATAAAATGGTAAATAATAAGGATTTCCTTATAGTTGGTTCACATATTTTCATAATTTACTAAATGTTTATAAATTTATAAATAAAAAATTATTTTCATATTTATGTATTTAAAATTGGTAAATGATAAATATTGTATTAGTTTTATTTGTATTAGTTTTTAGAATCTTGTAAATGCAAAATTATTCTTGTAAATGAACAAAGTAATAAATAAATCATGTTTAATATTTTTGTTGTAAATTCTGAAGAACAAAAAAATTTATAAATTCACTTTCATCCTAAGTTTAGGTTTCAATTCTAATCATCGATTTTTATAACAACAAACATAGCTGATAATGAAAGATAATCAAAATAAAAGCAGTGTCATTTTTACACTTTTTCTTTTCTTTTTTTTTTTTTTTTGCATGCACGAATGTCCTTGTTTGCCGACGTTTTTATCCGTGTGAGTGTCTACGTGGAAGTGTATGGTGTGTGCATATGTGTCATATTTGGCTCTATTTATTATACGATGACAGCAGCATCAGAGAGCTGGTAAAATTCATTTATCTATCCGGACATCAGCCATCTACTTTTTTTTATATATTCATCGGCTGACGAAACCAGAGGATCCGTTTCGAAATTGCCGCTTGACGTCTGATTGGTTTGCTAGGCTATGACGTTGTATCCGTTTTGATGATAAACCTGTCTGATTAGCTCGCCAGATTATGACGTCGTATCCTTGTTGAAAACAATACTGATTAGTTCGACGACACAGGCTGGAGACAGGCAAAGCCTCCTTTGAGTTACGGAGGCCTGGGCCTTCGATCAGCAGTAGATTTGGCCCTTCCAGCATATCTTTCTTCACTTTCAGTCCAGTCTCTAATTAACTGACGAGATACTCGGTGGATTGTCTCAGTGTTTCTCGGGTAGTTCTTTCGAAAAAGCTTGTAGCGTCTGGGCCCAAGAATTATTTTCTCTCCCACTAGACACATCAAAACAAAAAAGCTGGAATAAAATAAAATAAAATGCGAGGCCAATTTTACTAATTTGAGGCTCTCTCTGGATCAGCATCGTCTCGCCTGTCTACTATCTGCTTCACAACCGAGTAAGTGGCGCCTGGCTCAACGCAGTACCCTCTTCATCTACCGGTACCCTTCTAGATGATGAGTGCACTCGAGTCGGAGTCGGGATCCGTCTTGGACTCAAATTATGTGAGCGTCACAGATGCAGATGTGGAGCTTCCATTGATGAATTTAGTTTGCATCCTCTCTCCTGTCGTCGTAGTGCCGGCCGCTTTCCACGGCCTGCAGCAATAAACGACATCATCAGAAGAGGTTTGGATGCAGCTGGGTTCCCTTCCCAAATCGAACCCGTAGGCCTCGACCGCGGTGATGGAAAGCGGCCGGATGGCATTACCATTTTCCCTTTTAAAATGGCGAAGTCGTTGATTTGGGATGCGACCTGTGCGGATACATTTTCGGCCGGTAATTTGATCAGGTCCGGGCTTGAGAGATAAAACAAAAATAGTTAAATATTCTTCTCTTGCTGATAGATTTTTTTACTCCTGTGGCAGTGGAGACTTCAGGGGTTATTGACCCTCGTTCGATGGCGTTCCTTCGGAGGATTGGCGCGATTGCGTCTCGATTAAGGGACGAGCCTCGCGAAACGGAGTTACATTCGATGCCTGATCGGACCTACAATCTTCTTTCTTTTTATGTGCCATGTCCTTTCAGGACATAGGCTATCATGTCTCTCCACCTCTTCCTCTATCCCTTGCAGCTTTCAGCAAGTTCCTTCCCTCTGTTTCCTCCCCCAGACCACGTTCTGTCATCCACTTGCTTGAGTCCGCCAGGTATGTCATGTGTTTTTTCTCTTGTCTCTCTTTCCCTCTATTCGACCCGTGAGTATCAGATTCTCCAAGCCCTCCTTCCTCGTTATGTGTCTCGGAAACTTCAGCTGCCTCTTCCTGATATTAAGTATAAGCATCCTCCTTGTTTGCAACCTCTCTAAGATCTCATCGTTGCTCACACGCTCAAGCCATGATATCCTTAGCATCCTTCTGTAGAACTACATCTCTGTCGCCTCGAGTCTTTTCTTCATCTTTGAGGAAATCATACAACATTTGCTGCCGTACAGAAGGACAGATGTCACGTAACAGTTCAATATTCTTTTCTTTGTTAGCAAAGATATCTTCCTATCTCGCAGTACTCTGTCCAGATTTTGGAATGCATCCTTGGCCATCCCAATACGTCTACGGATCTCAGTGTCGCACTTACCGTCCTCTGTCAAGACGCTTCCCAGATATTTAAACTTCCGCGTCTGCTTGATTCTAGTGTTACCGACCTTCAGATTGCATTTCGGGCTTATCCTCTTGGTGACGACCATACACTTCGTTTTCTTGTACTTTATGCTTAGTCTCTTCTCATTCTCTGTGACGACCTTCTGTAGGAGATTTTGTAATTTCCTTTCCGTGTCTGTTATCAGTATTGTGTCATCTGCGTATATTAATTTGTTAAGATTGTGGCCGGCAATGCTAAATTCCGGTAGGGTTTGCAGTTCTCTCAGAATTGCCTCGCTTTATAGGTTGAACAGGTCCGGTGAGAAGACACATCCTTGCCTTACGCCCCTTTCTATTTTCGTATATTCACTGAATTCGTTCCCTATGCGAATGCATGCTGTTTGCTGCCAGTATAAGTTCTTGATTATTCTAATATCCTTCCCGAATATATCCAGGTTGCTGAGCAGTTCCAGCAGATCCTTGTCGCGTACAGTCACGATGAATAGATGTCCCATCGATGAAACTCCGCGCCTTGAACGACTATTGAGCCTTAAACCCAACCCAGAATTGAAGTGGAACTCGAACATACGATCCATCGCTAAAGATGCAGGAAAAATGGTCAGTTCAATGTACCACTCCAGTAAGTACCTGACTCCCCGTACTAGCCTCTACTGTAAAAATTTATATAATATATAAATAAAAATGTTAGTTAAAATGGTGATATTTTGAAATTAAGCGCTAACTTCATTTTCAAAAGAAAAAGTTTCTTTATAGCAACAGTAGTTACTGGTTTAACTTTCTCCTGTTTTTATTAGTCAAATTCAAACAAGTGCTGTTTATTTTTAATTTTTTGTCAGCGTCTGCATTTTTTTCTGTTTCGACGAAAAAAAACTGAAAAAATAATTTTAGATCGGCCCCGAGCGTTGCCTTACCTTAGAAACGTTTTCTTTTGAAAATGAAGTTAGCGCTTAATTTCAAAATATCACCATTTTAACTAACATTTTTATTTATATATTATATAAATTTTTACAGTAGAGGCTAGTAGAGGTTCAGACTATTAAATCTCCGATTCTCCGTTGTAAAAAAAAAAAAAAATAAGTTCAGTTGACCATTGACGACAATTCCAGAACAAAGTTACTATAAACAATTTTCTTTCTATCCTCTGCCAGCCAGCCACAATGATGGAGAATGCATTAAGTTGAACCATCGCCAGTGAGACTCCGTTTCGCGAGGCTCGTCCCTTAATCGAGACGCAATCGCGCCAATCCTCCGAAGGAACGCCATCGAACGAGGGCCAATAACCCCCTGAAGTCTCCACTGCCACAGGAGTAAAAAATATCTATCAGCAAGAGAGGAATATTTAACTATTTTTTTTTATCTCTCAAGCGCGGACCTGATCAAATAACCGGCCGAAAATGTATCCGCACAGGTCGCATCCCAAATCAACGACTTCCCCACTACCACAGGAGTAAAAAAAAAAATCTATCTGCAAGAGAAGAATATTTAACTATTTATTTATTTTTTTTATCTCTGCGTCCCGGGCGACGGACCCCGGCTCAACAGCGGACCTGATCAAATTACCGGCCGAAAATGTATCCGCACAGGTCGCATCCCAAATCAACGACATCCCCATTTTAAAAGGGAAAATGGTAATGCCATCCGGCCGCTTTCCATCACCGCGGTCGAGGCCTACGGGTTCGATTTGGGAAGGGAACCCAGCTGCATCCAAACCTCTTTTAATGATGTCGTTTATTGCTGCAGGCCGTGGAAAGCGGCCGGCACTACGACGACAGGAGAGAGGATGCAAAACAAACTCATCAATATATTTGCAACGTTAAATTTTTAATCCAATTGATTTTTTAATTTCTCATTAAATTTGATTTTAGCAGAGGTAAAATTATTTATTTTTTAGAATATTATAACTTAATAATATTCTTTGTATGTATTCTAATATTTTATTTTCAAAAACGGAGTGAAAATTGCCCATTTCTTTGTAGTATAACAAATTTAAGTATTTTTTCTTATGGTTATTTTTCAGTAAAAACACATGATAATTTTATGATTTATTGTAACATTTTAATATAAAATATTTTAAGGAAGAAATTTTATTTAGGGTGAAGTGAAATTTCACTTCTATTTACAATTAATACTGTAATTATTTTATTTGGTTGTAATGTAAGCTTATTAAAAAAAATAATTTCAGTAAAAAAAAAATATACATGCAAATTTAGGTACGTCCACTGATTTTTCACTACCTAAGGTTTAAAATGAATTTTTTTAAAACGAAAAAGCCTTCCAGAAGTCTTCTTTTTAGCTTTAATTGAAAGCTAAATGATTAAATTTACTATTTCCAGTAAGTAATATTCTGGTGTATTTCTGATAGAAATTATATAGATTGGAATCTCAACTTTTTGGCCAATTTTAAAAAATCTTCTTACAAGCGGCCATTTTCTTAATTTTAAGAAATTTGTAAACACAACAAAATTATCGGTTTTAAAATTCTTCCAAAAATTAAATATATATTTGTGGCACGTTATCGGAGTAAAATTAGAAAATTTAAAGTTAAATTAATCTGATTTGAAATAGACATTACTTACTTATAGCATAAATAAGTAATATACAAGCATTTCTTAACGACGCTTCCTGTTTTTCTTTTATCTTTATTGAAACATCGATAAGGTGATGGATGACAAGAATTGATATAAATTTACGAAATCTAAATGAATGCATTTTTTTTGGGGGGGAGGCTTTTAACTAACTAGTAATTTTTACAAAATTAACATATCTTCAGCAATTATTTAATATTTTATTGACTTTTAGTTACGTCTGAAAACGCGTTATGAAATTTGAGTTTCGTCTATATGTTAAGTTTACTAACTTAAACAAAAAATTACTTAATTGAAGTATGACCCAAACTAAAATAAATGCATAAAATAAAAATATTTAATGAAATAGTAATTAAAAAAAGTAAAACTTACTTTGAAATTTTGAAGGGATGATTTGCAAAGACTTTAATGATGAAACAGAACTAAATAATTAAATTGGAAGAATTGCAGAGCGCCAGACGACTCTTAAATCACGTGACCTTTTAAAGGATAACATTTGTTATGGCTTACCATAGTTAGAAATTAGGAACATTTATACATTATTTTTTTAACTTTTTAAAAATATTTGGGTACAAACGATTGTTATATGTTTTTTCAATTTTTGATTCATAAATGTACTTTTCGCTTAACGCCGTCTTGAAAGCAATAAAGAATTCTAAAAGATTCTTTAATGTTATAAACTAAAATTTAAAAAAATGAAAACAATTCTTGTAAAAATTAATTATTCATCAAAAAAAAATTTCTTATTAAAACAATAGTGTCCTTAATAAATGTTATTTATCAATGCAATTAAAAGCTTTTCTAATTAAATAATGTCAGTTTGATTGCATTTTTATTTCATAATTCAGAGTAGATTTTCGGTGGAAGTAGTAAATGTTTTACAAAAAAAAAAATAATGATTTACTTTCTCCAAATACTCTTGCTTTTAACTAATAAAAAAATTCCCGCTCGAAAAATTGAATTACTCGAAATTTCATGAAATTAAGTGGCTGATAACATATGTAAAAATATTTTTTACAAAGATTTTCTAAAAAAAAAAATTCCAAAGATAATTTCATTCATTTCTGAATATGTCCTAAAAGTTTCATTAAAATCCGAGAGTTATTTGATTTTTGCAAGAATTTCCAAATCAATGTGTTTATTACGTCGGCCGCTGATCTAAACAAAACAAGATTTTTAACCAAAATTTCGAGCGTGCTATAAAGTATTAAAAAATTTCAAAAAATAATTAAAAAATACGTTGATCTTTTCTCTTAATAATAACATAAACATTTTGATGACAAAACTTTGTTTTTATTGAGATTGGTGCCTTTTTTCATCATACTATAATGTTTTTTCCGCAAAAAAGTGGATGTACCTAATACAAATATACTGTATTTTCCCGCATTATCAATACATTTTTTGTGATCTAATAAAATTTGCGTTTGTGAATGTCGATCCTTCTCATCTTATTTATATTTATTGACTATTAGGTAGAGCAATAGATAGCGGCTCGGATTGGGGAATCGTAGAGCCGAGTTCGAATTCCAATCGATTCTATTACATTCACTTACGTGCTAATACCCTTGGGAAAGGTATGAATCCTCTTCTTCTCTTCCCACCCACCAGCTATGGGGAAATAGTAGGACAAACCGGGTTCTATAGCTTTGGATGACAACTGGTCAATGCAGAAAGATATGGCAACCTATTGCGGGAAAATTCTGCCTCATCAATCATGTATCGATTGATACACGATCGCCTACGGGGAGGCACGGTGGAGTTATGGATAACGGCTCGGATTAAAGAATCGGAGAGCCGAATTCCAATTCCAGTCGAATCCATTACTTACGTGCTAATACACTTAGGAAAAGGTATGAATCTTCTTCTTCTCCTATACAGCTATGCGTAAATAGCAGGACAGCCGGGTAACAACTGGTCTACCACAGAAATAAATGGCAAGATACTGCGGGAAAAATCTGCCACGTCAGTATCGAAAGATACATGATCGCCTAAGCGTGTATCACGCATGACACTGACTGACTATTATTTTCAATCTATAAAAAAATATATTTTTATAACAACAACTCGAGACTATGGCAGAATAGAAATGTTCTTCATAAAATGTCTCAGATCTAGAGCCAGATCGGGCCTAAAATGGAGTACTGTTGTCATATTTGATGCACTTTCCAGTCTCCGCGTCCTTGTGAGTGACAAATTATTTTCCACCGTTTAACCTCTCTCTCTCGTCAGACTTAAAACATCAACAGCATCTCTGTATTATTTTTCAACGACTTCTTTGCGCCGTGTACATTCGAGAAGTGGGGATCATCGCTCTTCACAACTTCCTATCTCTCGTACCGCCAGAAAAAAAAATTTGTGGCAGTTCATATTCTGCTATAAAGAGTTTGTGCAAATGGCTACCAACATCGACGCCTTATCGCAGGCTGTTTTCTGCTATCGGGATCTTGCTGCCACACTATCTCTCGAAGTCTGTGTTTTGCAATAAGGTGCTTGTACAAGTGGCTAACAAAACCGAGGCCTTACCAGATTTCGCAGTTTATCTTCTGCTACAAGAATTTGTGAAACATCGTTGATTAGCAACATCAACGCCTTATTATATATATCGCAACTTGTGTTCTTGTGCAAATGTCTACCAACATCGACGTCCTACTGTCTCTCACAATCTATTTTCTACAATAAGACTGTGGTGCTAATGGCTAACACCATCGACACTTTACTATTTCATGCAGTTTGTTCTGCTATAAACAGCTTGTACAAGTAGGCATCAACATCGACGCTATACAACCTGTGTACAGCTATAAGGAGCTTGAGCAATTAACCAGTAACATCGACGCCTTACTGTCTCTCGCAAACTATTTTTTGATAGAAGGAGCTGGTGCTAATGCCTAGCAACATCGACGTTTTACTACCCCTCACAGTTTATGCGCTACTATAAACAGCTTGTGCAAATAGATAGCAACGCCGAGGCCTTGCTAGATCTCGTGGTTTATGTTCTGCTATAAACAGCTTATGCAAATAGATAGCAACGCCGAGGCCTTCCTAGATCTCGTACTTTATGTTCTGCTATAAACAGCTTATGCAAATAGATAGCAACGCCGAGGCCTTGCTAGATCTCGTACTTTGTGTTCTGCTATAAACAGCTTGTGCAATTAGCCAGCAACATCGATGTTATACTATCTCTTGCAGTCTGTATTCCGCCATATGAAGCGTTGCCAAATGGCTAGCAACATTGACTTATTATATTTCGCAATGTATGTTTTGCTATAAAGTTCTTCTGCAAATGGCGAGCAACATCAACGTCTGACTATCACTCGCTGTCTGGTATAAGGGGCTTATGCAAATGCGGAGCAACATCGATGCCTTATCTCTCACAGTTTATTTTCGGTTATAAGGATCCGGTGCAAATGTCTGACAAAAGAAGCGTATATTAATAAATAGAAGAGATGTATTACATCTTAAAAAGTACTCTGTGTATTTTTTTAAATCAAAACTAATAATTCGTGTCTGATGAGTTGGTAGAACAACGAAACTTTAAGTTGCACTTTGAACGTAGATATATGTATATTTATTAAATATTCCAACTTCCAACTCAAAATGGCCGTGTATAGAGCAGCTGTCCCCGTTCAATAACGCTGCAAAAGTTAGTTGCTTTTTTTACTGTGACGAAAAATAAACTATATACAAAAGAATATGAAAAAATCATAATTGCAACTGTCTATATGTTGATGTTCTATTTGGACAAATCATTTAGACGAAATAAAAAAAAAAAGAATACAGATTCTCAAAATATGAAAATAAAAAACAATATGGCATCCAAAATCTCTGTTAGCGTTGTGCAGAAATATTTGTTCGGTGCAAAAGCTTTTAGCAATTTCAAACAAAACTGACCATTCATGTAAATTCATCGCGTCATTATTGACATATTTCTACTGGTTTTTTGTTGCCTTGCACTACCTTTTAGAGAAACTGTGGGTTTTCCTCAGCGTTATTTGCCATTAAAGTTATGTTTTGAAAGTTTTGTCAAGTTTAAGAAAAAATTCAACTTTGTATAAAAGTTACTATTCCTCTGGTGAATTTGCACGGAATTTTTCCCAGGTTAATCAGGAAGAATAAACATTGTCGAATAGGTCACGATTTTTACCTCCAAAAATATTCATACGTATCTGGAGACTATTCTAAATCATTTTACACCAACTTGCCATAAAAAGTTTGCAATTTTGGGAGATTTTTTTTTCATTGAACTTAAGTTTTCTTTATTAAAATTGGCAATCAATTCCTGCTAAATGTTTGCACTTCAAGCATCCCTGATAGAATATTTCCCAAGCTTAATCAGGTAGAATAAACAGTTTCCAATTACCTTCACATATCAGCCATCATTTTTACTCATAAATAAGATCATATATTTTCTGGAGATACTTTTTAAACAGTATGAACCTACATTAAAAGCTATAAAGAGCCGAGCACATAAAGAGGTTTTCTCATGTTTTTGTTTTTTTTAATGATACGCATCACCAGAATGTAGGCAATCACAGCGTCATACCTTTCGTTTCACACATCAATACTTTATTTTCTATATCTTCTCTTTGTGAAATCTCTTCCTGTTCATAATTTTTAAAATTATGCTACATCAATATCTCTCGATATTTCTGGGATTAGGTATGTTGTGGAGTGATTTAACAGTGGGGGCTTGTATTCGTACTAAGTCGGTCATAAAATAGGTTCGACGTACAAAACGTTAGGAACTTGATATAATAGGTAATGACGCAGAGAAATCTAGTTGTAGTCGCTGATGCTTTCGTATTCGACTAACTGTCGTCCGACAGCGACTCCTCGTTACTATTACTACTCCTACTTATTATAGGTGGGAGAGTCTATTAACTATAGAATAGGTGTGTTCCTCTATAACAAGGTATTGTAATTTTCTACATTATTTACATTGTTCGGATTGCTTTCCTCATCTTTATCGGCATATTCACGACGTATCGGCCTTTGTACGCTCCGGCTTTCTTCAGGATCCGTCGACATTTCTGAGATTAGGTATTGTAATTAGCTACATTATTTACATGGTTCGGACTGTTTTCCTCATCTTTATCGCCATATTCACGTGGGTGCTTATGTAGGTAAATTCCAACCTACGTCGAAAATCAGGTTACGTTGCTCCGTAGGAACGGATCTCCGACGTAAGTCGAGGACTACCTATACTTTGAGTGACTAGAAATGTTAGAGAGCTGATGCATTCGTTAGTGTTTCTAGCCCATTTTTTGCCGGTGGGTGGGGTTTGGTGATTGGTCTACCTGAATGCTCATCTTAGACCGACATTCGAACGATCTTGATCCACACATTTGTTCCAAGTCGTGTTTGTCAGAAAGATTGTACGTTTAAAAAAAAATACATACCTAATATTCCTAGAATTTTGATAGCGGATTTGCCAAGCTTATGTAAATAAAAATTAAAAGGCTTCCATATCTGTCTATATTTCTGAGATGAGGTACTATGTACACTATATTATTCAGACTATTTTATTCTCCCGGATGTTTTGATTGTAAAAGTTGAATAAAACTGAGAAAGATATATAGAGGAAGCATTATTTATACAAAGGAAAATTATATAAGGATTATAATTTATTGCATAAGTTAATTTAAAATATTAATAATAAATAATAATATTAATTTTAAATATTAATAAAATGAAATATAAATATAAATTAATATAAAATATTAAATAAAAATAAAAATATTAATAATAAAATTATTTTAATATATAAATTATATAAGGATTGTATATAAATGAAGGATTAGCCTTATTAACCTCTTAGCAGCAGGGGCAATTTCCGGTTAAGGCAGTGGAGAACTTGGAGAGGGGAATTAACAGGAGATAACTGATAACTGCCATCCATTAAACATGGCACGTGGAACTAGAACAGTCTACCCCAGCGAGCGAAATAAAGGGTTCTGTTCGACATTCCAACTACCTGAAGAAGGCCGGAGCGTACAACGGCCGAAACGATGTAATAAATATGGCGACAAAGATGAAGGCAATAGTCCGAATAATGTAAATAGTGTAAAAAGGCTTCCATCTTAAATCCCAGCGGATTGGCGATATTTATCAGTTTTTCAATTTTTGACCCTTCGCATCATAATTGTCAGGATTTGTTTATTTTCCAACTTTCGCCAATTTACTCCAGGAAGCCAATGTAAAAAGTTTTACTTCTAAAATAAAAGAAATATTGATTATAATTTTATTTGGAATTGACTTGTTACCGTTTTTTTTTTTTTTTTGTTTGGTTTTTGTTTTCTTATATTTTTTTCTTTTTTCATTTCTTGATGTCACCCCCTTCGCTTCTACCTCAGCCCATTCGACGAGTTAAAAAAAAAAGTGAATCTATAATATAATTTCATTTTTTTAATTCAAATTCCTGATACCAGCCATGAAAGCTTTGATTGCCCGGATCATAACAACGCGTCAACATATCCTCTCTCTTGCTAGAGGAACCGAGAAAATCAAAGTAAGAAGTTACTTTGGATTTAAAAAAAAAACAAATTATATCGTTTATCGGTAACCCTCAGTCTCCGCGCCACATCTGGCTCGCGAAGGATTTTTATCCGGCCCAACTTATCCGCAGCAAGGAATTTGCATTTATTTTGTTGATTGTGTTAATTGTTATCCTGTTATTCCTGCAGTAAAATAAGGAACCTTGTTTAAATAATATAACATTAACTTCATTGTTTCTTCTTTAAACTCCAAGACCAGGGCAGCCATCTTGACATAGCTGTCTGAAGTCGAGACAATTTATTATAATAAATTTGATATTATGGCCCTCCTCCGAGACACTGCATAGTTTTCTGGCCCGCTCTCTTCAAAAGGTTGCCGACCCGTGATTCAGATATTACATAGCAATTCAGTAGAAGGGGTTATAAGGCGAAATTATACCAGCCGTTTCGTAAGGTATATATTTCATCTACGTCTTTTTTTTTTCTTCTCCTGTGTACTCTTCTGAAGAGAAGATGTATAATAGCACCGAAAGTGACAGCGGTGTTCGCCTCTTCTTCGATTCGACTAATTCAGTAAACAAGGTTACGCAACATCGACTTCTCGATCAATAAAAACGCCAAGACAATTTATTATAGTATATTTGATATTATGGCCCTCCTCCGAAACATTGCTTAGCTGTCTGGCCCGCTCTTTCCAAGAAGTTGCTTATTCCTGGCTTAGAACTTTAACTTATATATATATATATATATATATATATATATATATATATATATATGTATGACATCTCTTGTCGGATAGTCGTCAACAAAACTGGCAGCCTACTCCCATTTATTGCTAGTGTAGCGTGGGGTTAGCAACCCAGTAGAATGAAAACTAAAACTTATTAAATAGCGGAAGAACTCTTTACGAATCAACGACTAGCTAACTCAATAAAATCACCGTGGAGAAGGCAACAGAAAAACACTCAACTATCAATCCCAAGAACATTCACGACTCTCAATAATATTATTATAGAAGATAACGGCGTAAAGTTGGTTAAGTTCATTGAAATTAACTCCTCGCCCGGTAAAATGAGACATCAGCTACAGATGTCACCAGACCGTCATCCAGCGACTGTTCGTATGAAGCAAAAATAGTTTTAGGGGCATGGAGTGTCAGAAAAGTTAGTCAATGTGACCCGTTAGAGAATATAAAGCAGGAGGTGAATAGGTTAAAGGTTAATATTTTAGGCGTATGCGAAAGTAAGTGGGTAAACAATGGAAATTCCGTCAGTGATAAACACAGGCAGAGAAAAAAATAAAAGGGGTGGAGAAGTGATATTAAACCAAGACAAGAAGAAGTGTGTTCTGGGATACGGCCAACTATCTAAAAGAATTCTTATAGTTGAGCTCAAAGGGAAGCTTTCTAACCTATCCATCGTTGTTGAATATGCACCGACAGAACAAATAACGGAAGAAGAAATTGAAATGTTTTTGTTTTTTTGTAGACTTACACAACGCTAAGGCTCAATGCAAATCGCCGGAAATTACTCATAGGTCATGGGTGACCTCAATGTTAAAGTAGGGAAGGAGAGAGACGGTGAAAGAATTGGTAAATTTGGATTAGAAACTCGTAATGAACACGGAGAAAATTGGTCTAATGGTACAAGGCGAACGATCAGGTAGTAGCCAACACCTATTTTCGAGAACACCCAAAATGTCTGTGGAGGAGAAACGAAAAGGAGGAGAAACGAAGAACCAAATTGACGACATAATAATTAATCAGTTTCAAGAATCCAGTTTTACACTGTAAAACATGCCCAAGTGCTGACTGCGGGAGCGACCACCTTCAAGTGAAACGTAACCTTAGAGTGAAAATAAGAAAATTGAAGAGGACCAAGGCAGCATCCAAATTTAATACGACAGACTCCTGAATGACCCGAACTTGAAGGGAAAATATCCGGACCGCCTTAAAAGCAGAGAAATTGAGCACATTAAAAGAAGCTTTAGTAACATCAGCAAGCGATTCATCCAAAAGAAAACTCGATGAAAAAATGATTGGATGACAGATGAAGTTCTCGACATGACGAGGAGACAGCAAACAATGCCAATGTCTGGTACAGAATATAGGACATTGCACAAAGAAATTAGAAACAAACTCAGACAGTCAAAAGAGGAATGGCTCAATGAAAATGTGCAAAAATAGGAAAAAATAATTCCAAAATATTTTTCTCGGACTTTTGTCCTCATCTTTATTGCCATACTCACAACATTTCAGCCGGTGTACACTCCGGTCTTCTTCAGATGACATATTTTGGAAATTCGATCGAACCCTTTATTTAGACCAAAAAAATGCGGTGAAATTGTTCTAATTCCACGTATCTTTTGTATACCTCAGTTATTTTACCTTAGTAAATCAATTCCAAGTTTTTGTTCCCTCTGCTGTGGCCAGGTATTGAACTCACAACTCTTTGGGTTAAATCACTGTTCGGTTCACTCAACCAATTCTTTTATCCACTGGGCCATGTGCCCTTGGGGGCATCAGTGAGTGAATAGCACCTGGAATTAGAACAGTCTTCCCCCGTGGACTAAATAAAGGGTTCGGTTCAAAATTCCAACGTATCTCACCTGAAAAAGGCTAGAGCGTACAACGGCCGAAACGTCATGAATATGGCAATAAAGACGAGGACAACAGTCCGAAAAATGTAAATAGTGTATGGTTGTGACGACATCTCGGAAATAAAGAGAGATATTTTTTCTTCTTGGTAATATTTCTGTTTTCGTCTTAATAAATATACATTGAAGGAATCAGAGAACTAACAGGACAAAAGACATGATCATTACGAGAATACATACAATCGAAAGGTGGAACACTGATAATAGAGAAAGAAAAACACCTCCGATGGGGAAACACATACATCAGAGAAATCTTCCACGATGCAAGCGGACAACCGAAATGCATAGAAATATCGAAGCACCAGAAATATTGAAGTGTGAAGTGAAATTAGCACTGGCCAAATTGAACAGGAACAAAAGAGTCAAGCCAGATTAAATTGTAATAAAGATGCTGGTAGTTTTAGAGGATTACGCTTTGTTGGTTGATTCTGCTTAGCACTATAGCAAACTCTTTGGGTTATTGTTGTAGTGTGGTTTTCACAGTATTGTATTTCACTGAGTCGGTCCTAAATTAGGTTCGACGTACAAAACGTTAGGAACTTGAAATAATAGTTAATGACGCAACTAGTTGTGGTGGTTGATACTTTAATGTCCGACATCGACTGACTCACCAACTCACTGAGCGATATTCAGTCCCCCCCCACGAGGGCATCATGTGGCACAAGGCCGGTTTAACGTGGGATCTCCGAGCCCGTGGGATCTCCGAGCCCGTGGGATCTCCGAGCCCGTGGGATCGGCCAAAAATTTGCCCTTTTAAAACCCGCATAAACGGGTTCAGGGTCGGTTTACCTCCCCGAAAGAGACTCCGCCCTTCGCCGTAGCCTCGTTCGGGTTCCTCCCCGCCCGAAGGCAGAGAGTTCAACCGGTCAGCCGGTCGTCCGACTTCAGACTGACTCACTGAGCTCCCTCTGGCGACTGCTACTACTACTACTACTTATTATATGTGGGAGAGTCCATTACCAATAGAATAGGTGTTTTTCAGTATAACAATTATCCAATGTCGAAATTTAACTTGGCATTATTTACATTATTCGGACTGTTATCCTCATCTTCATTGCCATATCCACAGCGTTTCGGTCATTGTACGCTCCTGATTGGAATTTCGAACCTAACCCTTTATTTCGTCTACCGGGGCAGATTGTTCTAGTTTCACGTGCCATGCCAGATAAAGTCTATTGTTAGTCATTTTGCCAAAAAATGTATTGTTGGCAATTTTACGATAAATATGTATTGCTAGTAATTTTTTATATAAATATGCATTGCTGGTATTTTACTATAAAAATGTATGTTTATACTTTCATAGTGTTTTGCTTTTGTTTGGGGGTCCACTATTTACCCAAAGCTGGGATCCTAACAGGTGCTGCCACTCCAGATCAGGGTGGACCTGGAAACGGCAGCAATTAAGAGCTGGTTTCACGCTCCTCAAAACCACCAGTATCCCAATAGGTCTTGCTACCGGATGTAGTTTATCGTCATACCCAGGAATAGAGAATTTCGGCATTAACAAATTTAGACATGTAATGTACGACAGTTCTGATATACAGGAAGACCTATGTATGTTCTTTTTCACAGCGCTGCCTAAGAAGCCCACTGCATATGAATGCAAACTCCATCGAACAATCAGCCTAATGAGCTGTATAGCAAAACTTATCATTGGAATAAGGCGATTACAAGGATTAAGACAATGTGGTTTCGTTAACGAAACTGAAACAAGGAATGTGATATTTATGCTTAGAATTATATAAGAAAGAGCACTACCTATATTTTTTATAGATGATGCAAAAGCTTTTTTAAAAGTGGGTCACTATGAAATATTTGAACTGTTAGGTAAGCTTAATTTATTTGGTAAGGATATTAAAATAATCCAGAATTTATTCTAAGAGCAAAATGCCTGAATACAAATAGAAAATGAATTCAGCAAATATAAAAAAAAAAAAAACGGGCGTAAGACAAGGATGAGTCTTCTCGCCAGATTTATTCAACCTGTACAGTGAGGTGACCATAAGAGAATTAGATGTCCTACCATGATTCATTTTTGGCTGCCACATTCTTGAAAACATTAGCTATGCAGAGGGCACTGTACAGATTGCAGACTCAGAAAGGATACTACAAGATGTAGAAAAGAAAAGCGCGAAGAAAGGACTAACCATCAATTGTAAGATGATAGAATTTATGGTTGTAACGACAAGTAAAAGACCAACATGCAAGTTACGATTTAGAGACGCCAAAATGAAGCAGGTACATAAACTTAAATATCTAAATATATTTTGAACGCAATTATATTCCTTCAACTACAGATAAAGTCTATTGTTAGACATTTTGCCATAAAATGTATTGTTGGCAATTTTACTATAAATATGTACTGCTGGTAATTTTTTATATAAATATGTAATCATCAATTGTAAGATGATAGAATTTATGGTTGTAACAACAAGTAACAGACCAACATGCAAGTTACGATTTAGAGACGCCAAAATAAAGCAGGTACATAAACTTAAATATCTAATGTCCTAAGATTGAAAAGGGGACATTGGTATCTAAAGACGCATTCGGATAGTTAACGATGCCTTCCAAAAGCAAAGTAAAATATTAAGAAACAAGACAATTTCAACAGAAACAAAAAGTACTAAACTGTTACGTAACATCGGTCCTTCTATATGGCAGTATATGCGAGATCTTCTGACAGATGAAGAAGACACTTGGAGTAACTCAAATAAGTTTCTACAGTTTAAATAAAATGGAAACAAAAAGGATACTTATACTTAACATCAGAAAGATTCAGTTGAAATTTCTGCGATAAATAATGAGGAAAGAAGGCTTGGAAAATTTTATACTCACAGGAAAACAATTCGTAACCAACCTAGCAAACTAGGTGGAAGGACATGGTTTAGGAGAGAAAAAACACTTTATTAAGAGCTATAAAGGGCAGGAAATTGGGGAGAGCCATAATCGTTGACGTCCTAAAGCAAGGGTCGGCAACCTACGGCCCACGGGACGGATCCGCCCCGCGAAGGCATTTTGACCGGCCCACGAGCCTGATTACCAATGACTATTTTTAACATGAGAGACGACCTTCAAATGAAATTTGTTATATGTCATTTTCCATAGAATGTCTACACATCTCAGTGCCCTAAAAATATTAGACTATCTACCAGTTATCTTTCATGAGACTTATTTTACCAAGTTGCGTTGCCTACGTTTAATGTCAAATAATGGATACATATTTGTTATGACACTTGGCTACATTAAAAGATAACAGAAGCGAAAGGAACGATAAAGTGAAAGAGGCCAGGGAGGGACTGACATGCGAGGTAGCAGAAATCTAAAGACAGTTAAACATACACGCATTATACATACATGCCTCATGAATGTGTGGATGATACTGCATGTGTACATACGTAAGTGTATATGTTTGCAACTATTTGTACTGTATGTATTGGTATATGTATTGGTTTTTGTTTGATGTATGTTGTGTGTTTGTTTGTGTGTGTGTGTGTGTGTGTGTGTGTGTGTGTGTGTGTGGTTCGTTTATGGAACAATTTTCAATAACACTTTCAAACCTACACGTCATAATTTCATCCATTTTCACTTCGGTTGATTTTTTTCACTTTCAAGTATTTTGACGTTCCTCGAGGAAAAGTAATTTTTGTTAGGTGTTTTTTTTTTAATTTTAGATTTTCTTTTGTTTTTCTGATTTCTCAATGTTTATTTTCATTATGGTTTTAAATATTTTGATTGACAGGGGGTCTGCATATGTAATCTTCCTTAATTTTTCATTAATGGCCTTCGTCCGGCCCGCGACCCGTTATTATAACACGATCCGGCCCGTGGGGTCAAATGAGTTGCTGACCCCTGTTCTAAAGGGATATGCTACATAAAAGAATAAGAAATTAAACCGTTTTCGTGGTCTAGGTCTCCTGTGCATATTTCCATTGATTTCTTAGCGTGAATAAGATGGCAGAAATCGTATCTGACTCTTCCAATGAGGTAACAATTTTCGAAGTTATCATCTCTTTCCGCCATGTTGCATACTATTCGCGTATTAATCATGGCGGATTCGAGGATCTGGCTGGTATTTTTTTTTTAAAAAAAAAAAATGCTATTTAGCTTTTAAACTTTTTTATCGTCTCAGTAAAATAAACCGCCAAGCTATTTTGCCAGTAAATATTTTTTTTATTTTTATTAAGTTTATTTATTTTCACCATGATGTTTATGAAGCCTCGCGATCATCAGCGCACTGGTTGTGTGAGCTGTGCAGGCAGGACTTGAACAACATGGATTCTGTGGTCTGTGAGTGTTGTCTTCAGGGGGTGCACCTGAAGTGTATTGGCAAGAGAGCCATGCCCAAAGGCAAGTTTTGGATTTACATAAACTGAAGAGCTGAAAATATTCAAAGACTTCTATATTTCTTTTAATAATTGATGATGAAAAATGAGTTTAACTTTTTTTTTAACAATTGATGCTGAAAAAGATTTTAAATTGTCTTGACAATTGACGGTAAAAAATAAATAAACTTCCGCCTTAAATCTGTGTGGTGTTATTTTTAACATTACTTGCCTACCTTCATAATCAATATAATAAATGCGAATGTCAGTGTGTCATTGTGTTACACTTTTTCAAATTTACTCCTAGGGCCTTAGCCAACACTAGCAGTAGATCCCGGCGTTGCCCGGAGATGTAACAATAAGAGATAGATCAAGTATCGACCATCATAAAGACTGAAAAATGAAATTGACAACGATTATTGTTTAAGGTTGACGGACACGCATGTCTTAATTAGCTTTTTTTGTTGTTTTTGTTTTGTTTTTGTTTTTTACGAATTGGTCAAAGCGAAATTCAAACAAAAACATTGTTTTCAATCGTTATGAGTCTATCGATTGAATAGAATTTTATTATAAACAATTGTCTTGTAAATTGAATTTTTAAAGCATTCTGAATGTAAAAATAAAGAAAAAAGTGTGCAAGACAATAAGAAACACTACCTGCCAAAAAAAAGTGAAGTTTTGTTGAAATCGGTTGAAAAATGTAGGAAATCCGATCCCATATATAAACGAACACACACACAAACAACCTGAGTTTTATAAGTATAACTCGATATGAGTTGTCCCCCTTTCATTCTCGCGACAACGATGCCTCTTAATCGTGTTTTCAAATTGATTTCGTGCAAGAACAATTGTGTTTTTCCATTTTTGGCGCTGTCAGAACCACCGCAAAGTAATTTTATGTAGTCCTGTGAAGTTTTGTTGAAATCGGTTGAAAAATGTAGGAAATCCGATCCAATATATAAACGTACAGACACACACACACAACCTGGGTTTTATAATAAGTATGATATCATAACATTTTGGAATCAGGCTAACTCCGTGAGCAAATTAAACAAATTCCGGGCCAGATCCGGACCCGAAATCCTGAAATTTTGGATTCTTAGGGGTTTTTTTTTTCCTTACTGCGATTTTTTTTTTTTGGATTCCGCCATCTTAGCTTCTAGCGATAAAAACAATTAAAGGGACACAACTCTCTAACTTTCAATAGCTCATTTTCAAAAGAAAAAAATATTGTTCTCAAATTTATTTCAAAATAAAATTGTCCGTTTTCAACTTTACTCCTAGGGGCCGTAGCCCAACATATCGAGACAACAAGAATTCTACTCAAAGAACATACAGTTTGCCAAAGATTTTATTCAGAAAGCAACTTTGAACATAACCTAACTCAAACTTACTTCGAGTCGAGTATCTTACAGCCAAAAGATTCTTAATATTTAATGCACAATTTACTCAAAAGTTATAAGCTTAAAAGTTTATCTTTTAAATACAAAAATTCAACTTTTGATATCAACCAACATTTCATTTACCAATTTCCATTACAAAAAACTATCCAGGAAGAACACTACTTACTTTCTTCAAAAGACTTTACTTTGAATCAACTTTATTCACGTAATATTTAAACTGCCATCTTTTTATCTGTTTCATTAACAAAAAAATATATATTCAATATTCAACAGGTAAAGGGAGATAAATCTTACCTTAATCTCCAATATCAAACTATGACAGAAATTTACGATGTAAAATATTATTTAATCTGAACTGATTACTTCTTTGAAAATCCTTTTACTGACAGGAACACTGAACAAGCTGTCCTAAAGAACATTCTTATTCTCATGTTGTATATATTTGTTATATAAATGCTTTATTCTTGTTTTTCTAAAACGGAATATTGTTTGTTTTATATTTTGTCATTGATGACCTTGAGACATACCCAAAGTTAAATATTTGAGGAGAAGTTTATTTTCAGGCAGCCAAGACAAATAATACCTTTTGATATATACAAATTTTTCCTAATAACAGACTCCGCAACAAGTGTTTGAGTGACTGGTTTTTTGTTTTTTTTTTTTAATATTTAGGTCCCACGTATTTTCCCACTGGTTAAGTGATGTAACTTCCACGGTTAGGATTGTGGGGGTTTCTAGTGCAAACAATCCATTTATTGAATTTTGGTAAATACTCTATACCATTGTGTATATCAAAAATGTAAATGTTATAGTTTTCATCTCTAAGTCTACAAAAATACTGTGAAAGAACGGGTCTGTTTAAAATGTAAGTCTGAAATATTTTAGCCAAAAATGCTGAAAAGGTTTGAAATATAAGCCTAAAATGTTTCAACAAATCAGGGGGGAGGGGGAATTTTAAATGTAAATCTGCAAAATATTTTAACAAGTAAGGCGGAAAGGTTCTAAATATAAATCTGCAAAATATTATAACAAGTAAGGCAGAAAGGTTTTAGATATACATCTGCAAATTTAACAAATGAGGAGGAAAAGTTTAAAATATAAATCTGCAAAATATTTTAACAAATAAGGTGGAAAAGTTTTAATATATACATATGAAAAATATTTTAACAAATAATGCGAAAATGTTTTAAGTATAAATCTGCAAGATTTTTGAACAAATAAGGCGAACAACTTTTAAATATAAATCTGAAAAATATTATAACAAGTTATTATTTGTTAAAATATTTTGCAGATTTATGTTTACAACTTTTTTACGCATTATTGTAACATTATTTTGCAGATATATATTTAAAACCTTTCTACCTTACTTCTTACATTTTCCAGATTTATGTTCAAATGTTTTTCGCCTTATTTTTACAATATTTTGCAGAATGGTTTTAAACTGCAAATATTATAACAAGTTTTAAATGTCAATCTGAAAGTTTTATAAATATATTAGCAAAATATTTTAACAAATCAGGCGGACACATTTTAAATATACATTTGCAAAATATTATAACAAATAATAATGTTTTAAATATAATCTGCGAAATGTTTAAACAAATAAGGCGAAAAACATTTAAATATAAATCTGCAAAATATTATAATAAGTAAGGTAGAACGGTTTTAAATATACATCTGCAAAATATTATAACAAATCAGGCGGAAAATTTTTAAATATAATCTGCAAAAGATTTTTAAAAATAAGGCCGAAAATTTTTTAAATATGCAAAATATTTTAACAAATAAGGCGAAAAATTTTTAAATATATATCTGCAAAATATTGTTACAATGATGCGTAAAAAGGTTTTTAAAATAAATCTGCAAAATATTTCAACAAATAATGCCGAAAACTTTTAAACATACATCTGCAAAATATTATAACAAAATGACAGAAAAGTTTTAAATATAAATCTGCAAAATATTTAAACAAATAAGGCGGAAAAGTTTTAAATATAAATCTACATTTAAATATAAATCTGCAAAATATTTTAACAAATAAGGCGGAAAGGTTTTAAATATAAATCTGCAAAATATTTTTAAAAATATGGCCGAAATGTTTAAAATAAAAATCAGGAAAATATTTTAACAAATAAGGCGAAAAAGTTTTAAATATTCATCTGCAAAATATTATAACAATTAAGGCGGAAAAGTTTTAAATATACATCTGCAAAATATTTTAACAAATAAGACGGTAAAGAATTAAATATAAATCTGCAAAATATTTTAACAAATAAGGCCGAAAAGTTTTAAATAAAAATCTGTAAAATATTCTAACAAATCAGGCGGACAAGTTTTAAATATACATCTGCAAAATATAAATAATCAGTCGGAAATGTTTGAAATATAAATCTACAAAATATTTTAACAAATAAGGCCGAAAGGTTTTAGATAAAAATCTGCAAAATACTATAAAAAAATAAGGTGGAAAATTTGAAATATAAATCTGCAAAATATTTCAACAAATAAGGCCGAAAAGTTTCAAATATATAAATGCAAAATTTTGTAAAAATAGGGCGGAAAAGATTTAAAAATAAATCTGCAAAATATTTTTAAAAATAAGGCGAAAAACATTTGAATATAAATCTGGAAAATATTATATGACGTTAGGCAGAATGTTTTTAAATATATATCTGCAAAATATTGTTACAATAATGCAAGTTGTAAACATAAATCTGCGAAATATTTTAACAAATAAGGCCGAAAAGTTTAAAATAAAAATCGGCAAAATATTTTAACAAAAAAGGCCGAAAACTTTTTAAATATAAATCTACAAAATATTATGACAAATAAGTCGGAAAAGTTTTAAATATACATCTGCAAAATAAGACGGAAACGTTTTAAATATAGATATGCAAAATATTTCAACAAATAAGGCGGAAAAGTCTGAAATATAAATATGCAAAATATTGTCAAAAATAAGGCGAAAAAGTTTTAAATATACATCTACAGCATATTGTAAAAATAATTGCGAAAATGTTTATAAATATATATTTGCAAAATATTTTAGCAAATCAGGCGTTCAAGTTTTAAATACACATTTGCAAAATATTATAACAAATAAGACGGAATTTTTTTTAAATCTAATCTGCAAAATATTTAAACAAATAAGGCGAAAAATATTTAAATATAAATCTACAAAATATTATAACAACTAAGGCAGAACGGTTTTAAATATACATCTGCAAAATATTATAACAAATCAGGTGAACAAGTTTTAAATCAATTATTAACTGAAGTATTAAGATTAATCAGATTATTAAAATAGGAAAACCCTGAAATTTTCAAGTCTTGAATCTAGCTATTATTATTATTATTATTATTATCTTTTGATTTCTGGTGTGTACATATTTCTTTCCGGGTCCCGCCCAGAGGCCTAAGTTTAGAAATTGCATCATGACATTTTCCACTGACCAATTAAAAAAAAAACAGTCACACATATATTTTACATAGATAAAACCCTTTGTAAAGTGTGGGCTTTAATCGTGAGAACAATTTTTTGTATTTCTTTAAGTCATGGGCTTCCAGGAATCCCTGCAATGAGTCTACTGAAATCTTTTCCAATCAATCCGAGGGCTCCAACTATAACAGGGATTGTTGATGTTTCCATGTGTCACATTTTTTAGATTATTATTATTATTATTATTACTTTCTTTGATTTCTGGCGTTTACACATTTCTTTCTGGGTCCCGCCCAGGGACCTAAGATTAGAAATGGCGTTATGACACTTTCCACTGACAAAAAAAAAAAAATTAAATTACATAGATAAAGCCCTTCGTAAGGTGTGGGCTGTACTTGTCAGAACAATTTTTTGTATCTCCTTAAGGCATAGACTTCCAGGAATCCCTTCAATTAGTCTACTGCAATCTTTTCCAACCAGTCCTAGGGCTACAACTACAACGGGGATTGTTGATGTTCCCATATGCCACATTTTCGAGATTTCTATTTCAAGGTCCTTGTATTTTGACAACTTTTTGAATATCTTCAAAGATACATTGCAGTCAGCAGGGACTGCCATATCAATAAGGAGGCACCGTTTTTGTTTGCGGTCTTTAAATAACAATATATGGCCAGTTGGCCTTGATTGTTCTGTCAGTGTGTATTGTGTAGTCCCATAGAATTGTAACAGGTCCTATCTCCGTAACCGGGTCTGGGTGGTGTTCATACCAGTTTCTTTCAGTTTCCTTCCCGTAGAAGTTGCAGATTTTCCAGTGCAGATATTGGCCCACTCTCTCATACCGGGTTTTATATTCAGTGGGTGCCAATATCGTGAAACCTGATACAAGATGATCAATCGTTTCTGGATATTTATCACAGAATCTGCATTTTGGTCTGACACAATATTTTAGTATATGTGCTTGATAATTCCTAGTTAGCAAGCATTGGTCCTGCGCAGCAACGATAAAACCTTCAGTTTCCGCTTTCAACCCTGCACTACGTAGCCACTGATGGGTACG
This sequence comes from Acanthosepion pharaonis, assembly GCA_903632075.3. Classification (NCBI taxonomy): domain Eukaryota; kingdom Metazoa; phylum Mollusca; class Cephalopoda; order Sepiida; family Sepiidae; genus Acanthosepion; species Acanthosepion pharaonis. Next base: position 71,244 of record CAHIKZ030001019.1, on the reverse strand, counting down.
GGTTTTGTCTACGTAAGCTTGTTTGGTACGGGCAGAGTATTGGCCATGAAGCGGTTTATCTTGCCATCGCTTCTGTAACTGGTCGGTTGCATTCGTCTTTGCTGTCTTTTTTAGGTATTTTGCAGTTTCAGCCGGTGTATTGTGCTGTAGTTGCATCTCTACGCCCATTTGAAACTCCATTTTGAATTTGTTGGTTTCTTTCATTACGCAGTAGAGACGCTTACTACTTTCATGTTCCTTGACGCATACCATCATCCAGTCTTCTGTAGTTTCCAAATATCTTTGGGGGCCAATTGTTGTAGTTTTGTAGGACAGTTCTAGTTGAAGTAATCCTCTGCCTCCTTCGGATCTGGGCACATACAGACGATCAACATCAGATTTGGGAGGATGCATGCGATCGATAACAAGTGCGAAGCTTTCTCGTTTTGGCGTCCATTCGCTTAATTTCAGCTATGGTCCAGTTAAGGACATTAAAGCTGTATTGCACCACAGGGACAGCCAATGTGTTTATGGCTGATATTCTGTTTTTTGAGTTTAGCTCAGTATTTAGTACCAGGCGTACACGCCTGTAGTACGCTTTTCTTATTTTTTCCTTCATTTGGGGGGGGGGTTGTATGCCATCTCCTTCGCTAATTCCTAGGTACTTATAAGCTTCATCATGCTCCAGTTCCCTAATCTTTGTGACAAAATCTAAATCTATTAAGGGTGTTTCTGTAATTCTACCTTTCTTGAATGTAACTTTTGCACATTTATCTAATCCGAAGTCCATACCTATGTCGTCACTGAAGTATTTTACAATATTGAGAAGGCCTTTCAACTCATTGTCGTCTTTGGCAAAGAGTTTGAGATCATCCATGTAGAGTAGGTGATTGAATATTTTCTTATTTATTTTGTAACCATAGCTACTGTTGTTCAGTTCATGTGTAAGAGAGATTAAGGATAAACAAAACAGAAGGGGTGACAGAGAATCTCCTTGAAAGATTCCACGTCGGATATTCAGACGGTTGGATATGGCAGTGCCCCCGGTGTGACTAAGGTATAGTTTGGTGTTCCATATTCCCATGCTGTGCTTAAGGAAATTTAATACCACAAGGGAGACTGTCTATATTTCTGAGATGAGGTATTATGTACAGTATTTACATTAGTCGGACTATTGTCCTCATCTTTGTCGCCATATTTGTCACAACGTTTCGGCCGTTGTCGCTCCGGCCTTCTTCAAACACGGCACGTGGAACTAGAACAGTCTACCCCAGTGATCGAAATAAAGGGTTCAGTTCGAAATTCCTACCACCTGAAGAAGGCCGGAGCGTACAACGGCCGAAACGACAAATATGGCGACAAAGATGAGGACAATAGTCCGACTAATGTAAATACTGCACAAGGGAGACTTTGTACATTTCCAAAGTCTTAAGGATCCAAGAATGTGGAACACTATCAAAGGCTTTACGATAATCAATCCACGCTGCACTAAGATTTCTGCGTCGTCTTCTGCAATTTTTCAGGATCATTTTATTTATCAGAAGTTGATCCTTGCAGCCATATGAACCTCTTCTGCATCCCTTCTGTTCCAGTGGGAGAATGTTGTTTGTTTCGAAAAAGGAATAAGTACGGTTCGTCAGTACAGACGTGATCAATTTATACGTTGTGGAGAGACATGTTATCGGTCTATAATTTTTCGGGTCGTCTGTTTCAGTTGTTTTTGGTAGGAGGTGTGTAATAGCATTCCGGGATTTTATTGGGAATATTTACAAGCGTTGATAATGTTTTTGCAAGAATTTCATGGGTAGATGAGAGATGATACAGCCAGAAATTGGGCAACTTGTCATTTCCTGGGGATTTCCATTTTTGGGATTTCGTTAGAGCTTGCCTAACATCATCTGTGGATATATTTTCCCATTCTTGCATAGGTGTATCTAGCAGTCGTTCTTCTTCACGCCGTATCCATTCTGCATTTGGGTTATATTCCTTTGGGCTGCTCCAAATATTTTCACAAAATGTCTGTACATTATCAATCGATGGTGGCCTTTCGACATGTATAGGTGTTTTCCAATTTCCCTGTAAAATTTCTTAAGATCTGTTCGAATATTTTATTTTGGCGATAGAACCTACAACGTTTTTCGTATCGTCTTGTTCTCTGCGCCTTTAGCGGAAGTTTCTGCTTCAGCATTTCCTTGATTGATGGAATATCAATTAGGGATTTAATATTATATTTCCGCTTGATCTTTTGCATTTACGTGGGAAATATTAGAGTTTCTGGTGAGCTCATCTAATATAGAAAGCTCACATCTGATTTGTTTTATTTCTCGAATCAGTTTGGTTTTCCAAGCTGGTTCTCTGTGTCTGTTAATTTTATTTATTGTCTTGACTCCAAGCTTCCGAGTCGCTGCTAAAGCTGTGGCGTATATGACGTTGTTAACTTCTGTGATGTTTCCCGGTGGTTTATCTCTTAACAGTGTTTCCAGAGCAGCATTGTATATTTTCACGATGTGCTTGTTGGAATTCGTCATATGGATTTTCGGGAGCTGGTCTCTGTCTGACAATTGTATGAAAGTTACTCTGCTAAGTACTTGGATGACGTCATTTTTCGCTTCGGTGATTTCAGCTTCGTGGTTTTCAAGGAATTCTAACTTATTGTCACTGAAGATGACTCCAGGTACATTTTCTGGAGAACTGCAGGTTGTGTTTAAGGTAGAGTCTTGGGTTTCATTTCCTGGGAGATTATTACGTATTTCATTCGCTTTAGCGTCCACCTCATCCTCTGTTGCATTCCTTATTTCTACATTCGTCTCAATAGAGTTTGAGTGATGGGTCATAGTATTTTGTTTTATATCTAATTTTATCTATCTATTTCTGCCTTTGAGAGTCTGTTGTTTCGCATGATGTCCCTATGGACATTGGCAAGCATGTCTGGATTGAGGTTAGGTCTTATATCAATACCCACCGTACTTCTCCATATTTGGTATGTTTGATTGGTGGTGTTCTTTGCTGGGTTTTCGAGTGCAGTGAAGAAGGATGTCATGACTTGTCGATACTCTTCACGGCTCCATTTCGTTCGTTTACTTTTTATTAATCTATTTGGTATTGAGTCGCTTGGTCCAAGGTTGGCAATAATCCGGGTTTGGTGACCTAGTGTCTCTTCGTGTGTGGAAGAGTTTGTTCCAGTGACAGACTTTTCGTCCTCAGACTGGTTCCTCTCTGAGGGACGCGGTCCTTGTTGTCCCGGTTGACGGCCGATCCGGTATGAAATATTATTCGTATTCACTGAAATTGGTAGAGATGCGTTTTAACCTTGACCGCCAAGTGGTAATTATGTTCAGGTTACCAGCTTTAGGACGAGTCTCGAAGAAGATCCAAGAGCACGCCCCGAAAAAAATGAGATTGTGGATTTATTAATATAACGAAGATAGAATAGTTCATAAGAGTGTATGGTATTCAGTGGGGTAGACGATACTAAATTTTAACTTAGTATAATTATTATTATTATTATTATTATTATTATTTCTGATTAAGCAACGTCGAAACTAACGGAAACCACGGAATTTTATCTGTAGATTTGAATTATTGATAATATTTATTTCTGTAATTTTAGAGCAAATGTGGCACAAGGCCTAAACGTAGATGAGCTGGGCTTTTAACCTTCATACTCACATTTACTGACAAAATCGCAAGAGAGCTTACGGCCATATCACTTTGAAGCACTGTTCCCGTACGATCACCAAATTAAGCAACGTCGAGCCTGGTCAGTACCTAAATGGGTGACCACTCGGGAATACGATAGTGTAAGGTTGGATGTGCGGATGGTGTAATGGATCACAACTCGGAATTGGAAATCAGAGAACCGAGTTCCAATTCCAGTTGGATTTGTTATATTCACTTGCGCACAAATACACTTGGAAAAAGTATGAATCCATCTCGTCTCCCCAAGCTATGGGTTAATTAGTAGGACTTGTATCAGTAAATGATTGCGATCTAAAAAATTCCTTACAATTTAATCAAAATATTTCTGGCATTAAATAGCCTGAAAAAGGTTGACATGCCGTAAAAAAAAAACATTATTTCCGATTCTGACTATGTTGCTTTACACGTAATTAAACAGAATGGTATTTTCAAGATGTTTCAAAAGAAGGTCTCTCAGGAATTGAACAGAGAAATGCAACAGGGCGGTATAATTACTGATGCAGAATTGGAGTAGAGCTTAAGCAATAATACCCAATACGAGTCCGAAAAAAATGTTCGAATTAGGGTCGAATTCATTACATTCTCTATATTCTCTCTTTCCCTCAATCCGTCCTGTGAGTATCAAAGTTACCAAGCCCACCTTCCTCATAACGTGCCCCAGATATTTCAACTGCATCTTCCTGGGGTTAAGTATAAGTTTCCTTTTTGTTTCCATTCTCTCCAAAACCACGTCGTTGGTCACATGTTCGGTCCATGGTATCCTCAGTATTTTTCTATAAAACCACATTCCAGTTATTTCAAGTCTCTTGTTCATCTTTGAGGAAATTGTCCAGCATTCGCTGCCATACAAGAGGACATATATCCCATAATAGTTCAGTACTCATTCCTTGGTTTCTAACAAAATTGTTGTCTAAATACTTTGCTTAGCTTTTGGAATGCACCTTTGACCATCCCAATACGTCTTCGAGTCTCAGTGTCGTACTTTTCGTCTTCTGTTAGAACGCTTCCCAGATATTTAAATGTTTGTATTTGTTTAATTTTAGCATCTCCTGCTTGTAGTTTGTATTTTGGGTGCTTACTTTTGGTGATAACCATGCATTCTGTCTTCTTAGAGTTTATTCTTTGTTCTTTCTTTTCGCTTTCTTACGCTACCTTCTGTAGGAAATTTTGTAGTTTTCTTTCTATGTCTGCTACGAACATCTGCATCGTAAATTTCACTTCCGATGACGAAGCTACGGTGGCGTGCAAAACCTTTGGGCGACCATTGTAAAATGATTACTTTTGTTAATTTCACACCAACATCGGAAGTGTGATCAGCAGTATTCTTTTCTCGCTGCATCTTATTATCGCTGAGGACCAGAGAACAAGTTACCGCATTTTCGATAATGCTCTATGGAGGATGATAAAGCATCTTAAGAATAGGGATGTTGAAAATGGCCATACAAAAATACTGGGCCACCAAAGAAAATATCACGTTTCAGCTCTTTTCTTACTTCAAAGGGGAATTATTTAGGACAAAAAGTGATCTTTATTATTACAGAAAGAACAAAAACTCAGAGAATAGAGTTAGTAATTAGCGTTGCTGCCTTTTGGTTCGAATAATTGCCTCAATTCCATGTGAAGTTGAATGGAACAAATCCAGATATTTCTCATTGGGAATTCTTTCACATTCTTCTTGGCAGTAAACACAAAGCTCTTGGAAATTGTGTTGTTTTCGTTGGAGCACTTCTTTCTTCACTTCCCACCATAATGGTTCAGTTATATTGAAATCAGTTCACATTGCTGGCCATTCTGTCAAAAGTTTTACATCTGTATCCGCAAGAAACGTTTTTTGCTACAAGTGATGTGTGGCTAAGATCACCGACATTCTGAAAAAAAAATCTTCCGTCTTCCTAGTCTCGCAGAAGATTAGACGGTAGTAAACAAATATTGTTGTTCACCCTAGGTTTCCATCGACTTTTACCAATATTCTTCTGACATCGATTTTGATGCAACCCTACGCTATTACGTGTACACCACCAAATTTTACTGTCTTTGTAGTATATCTTGCATATTTTTTTCTTTCTCCCACTGTTCTTAAATATTCGATTTTGTAATCATCACTAAAAAAATGTCTTTTTTTTCCGCTTTTCAACATACCACGTTAGATGTTTTTTTACATTGTAAAAAAAACATACCCAAGTACTGATTGCGGGGGTGACCACCTTCCAATGATGTATAACCTTATTTTGAAATTACGAAAATTAAAGGGAGCCAAGACAACACCAAAATTGCAATACAACAGTAATGACCCGAATTTGAGAGAGAGATATTGACAGTCATTCTTTATCTAACATTGTTTTTTCCTTCTTTCTCAAGCAAATATTCAAAAATGAACGAGATGGTTGAAAAGGAGATTGCGTTAACTGAAGTGAAATTACACACAGCCTTCCTAAACAGAGCTATCAACATTTTTTAAACAATGAAGCCACTCTCGAGGTCCACACAAACACACACAAAAAAAACAACAATAAATTGGGGGGTCCACGCGTAATATTTTAGTGGTCCATAGAGCCATTTCACTTCGGAACGGTTGTTACAACCGAGAATTGAAATTTCTACAGTAATATACGCCATATTAAAGTACTAAAAATAGAAAAATAACTCAAGCGATGTAAGTTTATATGTACAGTGTAACCCGGATATAAGAGAGTTGTCGGGACCGGAGAAGAAGTCTCTTATATCCGGGTTTGGTCTAATTTATATACAGTGTAACCCGGATATAAGAGCCCCGGATATAAGAGCCCCGGATATAAGAGAGATTTTCTCTGATCCCAAATTAGAGCCTGTGTTAATGTATATAAAATACACCAAACCCGGATATAAGAGAAACCCGGATATAAGAGAAACCCGGATATAAGAGACTTCTTCTCCGGTCCCGACAACTCTCTTATATCCGGGTTACACTGTACATTAACACAGGCTCTGATTTGGGACCAGAGAAAATCTCTCTTATATCCGGGTTTCTCTTATATCCGGGTCTCTTATATCCGGGTTACACTGTATCTTTTTTACTCTCCCGGATGATTTGATTGTAAAAGTTGAATAAAACTAAGAAGGATAATTAAAGGAAGGATTATTTATATAAAGGAAAATTATATATAAGGATCATAATTTATTACATAAATTAATTTAAAATATTAATAATAAATAATAATATTAATGTTAAATATTAATAAAATGAAATATTAATATAAATTAATTAATATAAAATATAAAATATTAAATAAAATCTTAATAATAAAATTAATTTAATATATAAATTATATAAGGATTGTATATAAATGAAGGATTAGCCATATTAACCTCTTTTAGCAGCAGGGGCAATTTCCGGTAAAACTATAGAATTTAGTTGTTACATACAGGTTTATTTTCATTAAATTAGTTTTACTTCAAAATAAAGCACATATATATACATTTACTATTTCTATAATGCCATTCTTAAACTTATCTATTAGTGAAAAATAAAATAAACTTTTTTTTCATCGAATGCTCATAGGGGTCCATCAAAAAACTTAAGAGTAAAAGTAATTCATGGGTACAAAAAAAAAAATGTTGAGAACCACTACACTAGCCGGAAGTAAGAGTTGCCTCCCCTGTTCCCCTCCGGTAGTTTCAACAGGTAACTTAATTACAGGTGTACCTTTCAAAATGGACGACAGGCGTTGGTCATGTCCCATTGCTAAATGTGTGTGCTGCTTTTCGTGATTGTTATTTAGTTTGGTTAATTCAGCAGGTTTTGTTTTTAAATCTTCAAGGTATTCGGTTTTTTAACATTTTTTGAACATGATGGGAAACTGGACAGTGTCTTTCTTTTCGCTGGTCATATTTGTGGCAATCACCCGCATAAAAGGTGAGTTATTTGTTATTATGGTCGAATAGGACGAAAACATGACGAATGTTGTTTTTATTTATTTTTTCGCTTGTATCGTTTCAAGAGTTGTTTTTTTTCTTCTTTAATCCCTTACACATAAAAAACAAATAATTTAAATTTGCATAACATTTTTTTTTTATTAATTGATATAGAAGTTTCTTCGGTCGCTTTTTGTTTTGTTTTTTTTTTTTAACTTTTAGTTTTGTATTTTTGTATATCTGTGATTTCATTTGAGACCGTGTTTCGTGTCATTTCCGTTTAAAAACTTTATATATTTTTCTAGGTGTAGAAAAAAAAACTCGGGTAAGCAACACCAGGAAAAAATGCTGTACAAAAAAAATAAAAATAAAATATATTTTTTCTTGGATTTGTTGGAGAAGGGTTCATTCGACAAAAAAAAAAAAAAAAAAAACGTTTATGATATCGGACAAGCTTGGGAAAACAGTAGTAACGCTCACTTAAGAAAAACAACAATAGCCTATAATATATATAAACAATTTTAGTGGGTGGGGAGTATGATAAAGATGAAAATGTTTTCGTACGACGGGTTTTCGTCCGTTAGGGATTTCTTTATTATCACCCTAAACGACGAAACAAATCACACGGTGTCTTTCCACTTTTTGTCATACATTTTGCCCTAAAATTGTTATTATTATTTACTAAAAACGTTATTGAATCATTGACATTTTTGTTTTGTTTTGTTTTTTTTTATACTAAAGAAATGAATTAAATTTCCGAAACAACCGAAAACAAACGACAATTAATATAGGGCCTAAAAGCCCTAACCGGAAACTTGCTATAGGAAATTCAATTATTACGTTAAAAAAAAAAAAAAAACTGATAAACCTTCTATGTACGGTGTCCTTTTGAAGATATGGATGGTCATGGCGTGCCACAAATTCCTATTCTTTGTTTCTCTTTATGCTACATCCCTCTTCTTAATTCCTGTTTTGATAACAAGCTCGCTGAGTAGGTTATACGCTGCCCTCCTCTAGCTTTCAATCTATCTTGTGAATGTCAAATTCCCCAAGCCCTCTTTCCTTATTATATGCCCTAAACATTTCAACTGTCTCTTTCTGATTTTAAGTATAAGTGTCCTTTTGTTTCCATTTTCCTTGAAACTTCCTTGTAACCTACATATTCTGTCCATAATGTTCCCCCCCTCTTTTTTTTTTTTTTTTTTAGAGCAACATCTTTGTGACTCAAGTCTCCTCCTCATCTTTGAGCAGATTGTTCCGCATTCATTGTCATATGGGAGTGGTGATATTAAATAACAATTCAGTATTCTTTCCTTTGTCTCTAATGAAATTTTAAATACTTTGCTTAACTTTCTTGGTTCCAATGTGGATTCAGATTTTGGTCGGGCGATAAATTACTACTGCTTTTCCCAACTGTGCCCGGTAAACGTGAGTCGGGCCAAAAATACGGCCTGCCATATTTAATAAACAATGATAATTACACACACTCACAGGAACATTGTTCTCGAACTTTGGAATGTTTGAAAACAATCGGAAATGATAATACAATCAAATAAATTTAAATTAATTAACGTAGAAAATTTTATTAGATTTTTACTTTAACAGTTCCATTGGGCCGAGTTTTGGTGACCCAATTTTTCCGTTTTCCTCGTTAAATGAAAACAAATTCAAATATTTCACTCAGAGGCTTGTGTTAGCTAAATCGCCATTTTTTTTCTTCTTCTTCACACCAATGTCAAAGCCCACATAAGAATAAAGATTTTTCTTATCCAGTGTTATGGATACTGCTCCTAGTTTGACTAAAAGAAGTGGTGTGGCGGACCGGGGGTTTACGTGTTGTTAAATTAGAAACACGTGTGTTTATTCCTGCTAGAAGAAGGTCCGACTACAAAAACATGGCGGACTTAGAGATTGAATCCACCATAAAGAAGTCTAAAGAAAACCAACAAGACCGAGATTATATATATATATATATATATATATATATAGAGAGAGAGAGAGAGATTAGTTATTACCAAAATTTCGCTTGAAGATGAAACAGCTTGATACTTTAATTTAATTGTAATAATTATATTGAAGTTTTCAGCTCTTGTTTTTGAAACATGAGAACTCTTATGTAGCAAAGGAATCGTATTTTAAAAAAAAATAATTTTATATATATATAAACAAGTATATGTATTAAACAACAAAATATACGATGGACATAGACATTAACGTTTGTGCGTGAACGTAAAGCGTTTGTATTTTGGTGAATGTTCGTACGTACGTGTGTGTGTTTCATGGCATTTTCCCACAAATGGGCAAAAACGCTGATCTCTGTGAGAGATCACATTTTGCAAATGTGTCCGCTTAAATGAAAAGTGAAAAAGAGAACGAGGCAGTATTTATAGTATAGGGAGAGCGATCCCCTAGTGAACGATTAGGAAATTAAGGAGGAGTTAACTCTAACAGTGGCAAGCAATATTTTCACATGTAAATGACGGACAGATAATCATAACATTGTTTTAAATAACCATAATGTATTTTCACAAAAAAATTACAATTGTTGGAAACAGTAAATAAATGTGTGTGAATGCTGGACAATCTCCTCCTTGAAGTAACTGAAATTTAGTTCTACATAAGGATGATGATAACACAACCAAACATGTGAGCAACGACGAAGTTTTAGAGAAAATGCAAACAAAAAGTGCACTTATACTTAACATTAGGAAGAGACCGTTGAAATTTCTGGGGAACATAATGAGGAAAGAGGGTTTGGAGAATTTGATACTCATAGGACAAATTGAAGACAAAAGGGAGAGAGGAAAACATCCTACCTATCGAGCTTGAGTAAATGAATGGCAGAACAAGGTTCATGAGAGATAACAAAAGGACACAATTTATTAAGGGCTATTGGAAAGTGTTGAGAGCCCTGATCGCCAACGTCTTGAAGGGAGACAGCACACAAAAGAAAGAGTGCTTGGCAGTTGTGTGTGTAAGTTTAGTCGCTAGGGGGGGGGACCTCCCCAGTGAAGATGAAGGTCGTGTTAGTGCTGCTACCTACTGCATGCTAGGTTGAAAAGAAGAAAGAGGAAGCTAGTGCTCTGTATTTTGTAGTCCTTAAAAAACACCACCAAACAGTGTCTTGGCAGACCAAGTGAAAATAATCCCCTGAAAGTCATTGAAACTCTCCCCCACCCAAATTATTATACCGCATTTCTACCTATCAAATACCACGCTAAATTTAATTATTTTTTTGTAGTAATAAACAAAACGTTATTTTGTTTTACAAAGCAAAAACTCCGACTTAAGGCATTAAAACTCTTAGTTTTCTCTTATTACTTTTGTATGTCATTCCAAACACAACATTACAAGGAAGAAAGATGTTTCCAATTTACTACAATTTCAAGAATCGATAATATTAAACAGGATATAAATCCGTGTTGATTAGATGCCAAAAATAATAAAATTTGTAGTCTTTCAATCTTATAAATTTCACTCTTAAGCAAGGCAATAAAGTCACTAAGACTCAAGTGGTTATTAAGGAAATAGGACAATTAAAGAACAGGAATTAAGGAAACAAAAGATAATGATTGACATTGCATTTAAATTTTGAAAAATCAAATTTCGCTGGAAAGCATGAAACCGGAAGAGTTCCACAAATGAGAAGTGCGAGAAAAGAAACTGTTAGCATATAAATGACGGTTGCATCTAGCCATTTCAGTTGTAAATGGAGGACACCTTGCTGCCTGTCTCGTACTGTGCTTAAATTGTTAAAATCTTAAAGAATGTGACTGAAGAAGAGATGCCAGGTCAGAACCAATAATGTTGCAGATTCTTTTTATCAAGATTCTCTAAATGTATAGCATCAGACTAGATGTATACTGTAATACATAATGTAACACCTGATCACACACATGCTATGCATCCAGACTCCACTTATTTGAGCTGTAAAAAATAAAATGAAAAAAAGAAGAAACAACCATTTTGCAACTGGAGTAATTAGGCATTTACTCTCTTCTCGGCACCAAAAGTTAAGTTTTAACATAACCCGTATATACTCGCGGATAGATTACGCCCTTAGTTTGGGGTTTTCAAAGTGGCTATTTGAGGTTGACTCGCAGATAGATCGCACTATTATCTGTGGGCTTACATGGCCTATTTGTTTTTTTTTTAATGCAAATATAAGCAATATTTGTTAAATATTTTCAAATATTCACCTTTATTTCAAAACTTTGCTTACATATGTTAAAACATAAGTGTTTATTCATTTAACATCAGAAAGAGATAGTTAGGCACTTAATAGTTTGGAAAATTTAACACTGACAGGACATATTGAAAGGGACAGAAAAAAGCAGCACATAACTTACCTAATGGGTTTGTGTAAATGGATGGCAGAACAGGGATTAGGAGAGATAGTGTTGTAGAGTAGTTTTCACAGTGGAGGCTTGTATTTTAATAAGTCGGTCCTGACAGGGTCCGACGTGCAAAACGTTAGGAAATTGAAATAATAATTAATGACGCAGCAATCTAGTTGGAGTGGTCGATACTTCAATGTCCGACATCGACTGACTCACTCAACACAACTGAGCTCAACTGGCGACCGCTACTATCACTTATTATGTGTGGGAGAGTCTATTAATAATAGAATAGGTACGTTCAGGTATGACAGATAGCTAAAAGACAAACTTTACTAAAAGCTATAAAGGACAGGAAATTGTGGAGAGCCATGTCCTCAAGGGCATGGCCCATAGAAGAAATAGATTTTTTTTCTTTTTATAATGTTTTAGAATTTGGAATTCATCAGGACTGAAACCTTAAAAATTCATCATCAGTGTCAAACATTCTTTTCATTTGCATTTACTAATCAAGTGCGGGGCTAATCTGTTTAGACGAAAATTTGGATACTGATAATCACTTGAGCCCTAAAATCACTTGAAAATGATCGTTTTTCATTGTAAATCAAATAATAAATGGTAAATAAAAGCAGTGCGGATCGAGCGCTTTTATTTAATGTGTGAAGCGGTACTGTCGGAAAAAAAAATCGAAATGCTGCGTAAAATCAGAATGTTAGGAAAAATTCATTTTCTCCTTTGCTCTCGCTTATGCCCGAGCCAAAGGTACTCGCCTGGGGCAACCGAGACACCACAGTCTACTTCAGATTCTCTGATGTTGGGTGGATAGGTCGCAACCCCTGATTTTTATCGAAATTTTGATGAAAATAAGCGCAGCCTATTTTCAAGTATATATGCTTTTCTCTGGCCAAAAACAAAGTTTCAATTTTCGCCACGCATCCTGGCCAATTATTTCGCCTGTAAAGAAACATAAACATACAAGATAGATAACTTCGTTTCCTGATATCCAAAAAAAAAAAAAAAAAAAAACAGTTTTACTACGTTTAATCTCACAAAGAGACATAGTACATAAGTCATCTGGTTGATCCTAATATATATATTTTTTGGGCAGGGCACAGATTTCCAATTCGCTTAATCTCTTTGCTTGACTCTTCCAAGTAATTCTGTCTGAACACCTCTTCTCTTTTGTTGTTACTGTTACAGCGTTTCAGTCTTTGTGCTCTCTGGCCTTCTTCAGGGGTCTGTTGATTCAGGTAAACTTCAGTAAACTGGACAATTTCCTGACAGATGTAAAGGAAACTTGAGGCAACAGAGATGTGGTTCTGCAGAAGCACGCTAAGAATACTGTGGCAGGAACTGCTATGTAATATCAATCCTCCTATATTACAAAAGAGTACTGGATAATTTCCTCACAAAGAGGAGACTTTATGCAACATAAATGTTGTTCTACTGAAGGATGCTGAGAATATTATGAAATGAACATGTGAGCAACAAAGAAATTTAAAAGAAAATTTGAACATAAGTTAGAGAGATGAGTGTTGATGAAAAACGCAAAGGTAGTTGTGATAATTTCTTGGCTTTGTCATAAAACAAGAAAGGACTAACCGCCACTTCTAAGAAGATAGATTGTATGGTCGTTAGCAAAAGGGACAACCCAAGATGCAAGCTACAAATTGGGGATGTCAAAATCAAGCAAGTACTGAAATCTGATGGCCCATTGGAACAACAAAACATGCCTTCCAAAATCTAAAACATTATGAAACGAGAAAATCTAGTTCTTCTATTTGCCGTGCCCTTGAGGACATGGGCAATCATGGCTCTCCACGATTTCCTGTCCTTTATAGCTGGTAATAAAGTTAGCAAAAGGGACAACCCAAGATGCAAGCAACAAATTGGAGATGTTACAATCAAGCAAGTACTGAAATCTGATGATTTCTAAGCTCTATACTAAACATTAAATCTGTTACGAAAAAAGAACTAAACAAAATGAACACAAAACGATCAGCTTTAAAAAAGGACTCGTAACTGGAAAAACCGAATGAAAAAAGAATGTTAACAACAAATACTTTTTCACACCCAACCCAGTTCTGCGGAATCAGAATCAACGTTGAGTTTAAGCAAGCGAATGAGCCAGTTGGAGTAAAGTGCCATGCAGATTTAAATTTTTCCGACTTTTGACGAATGCAGCTATCGATATATTTTTTTTTTTTTTTTGCATGCTAGCATGCTAGTTAACATTCGTGTCAATCAGCTGTTGGCTCTCACGCTGGCCAATAGAATCTTCCTGCCTATTCGTGTCAATCAGCTGTTGGCTCTCACGCTGGCTAATAGAATCTTCCTGCCTATTCGTGTCAATCAGCTGTTGGCTCTCACGCTGGCCAATAGAATCTTCCTGCCTATTCGTGGCAGCCAGCTATTGGCTCTCACTCTGGCCAGTACAAAATGGCCGCAAACTACATGAAAAATGCCATAGAAGCATGAAAAAATCGATTATTTCCACTATCGATGGGAGTTGGGAAATGCAAAGTCAGTCTTGGCCTTTCGGCTAACTTGGAGCATGTGCATGTAAATTTTGGTGCAAATCCGTCGAAAATTGCAGCCGTGCATTCGTTACAAACATACACACACACACACACACACACATCCTGCCTTTTATAGATAGAGATGAAAAATGCATCAATTTCTGTCTGTTTCTAACTGGCCTTGCATTTTTTTTTTCTGTTGCTAACTCCTGTAGTGGGATTAAAGTAGATGTATTTGTAAGGGTAGATTCTGGTTGAAAGTGCAGCCAACGTAAACATAAACACATTGCTTCAGAGTTTGAAATTAGGCATTAGGGCTGTTGAATCTAATTTTTCTTCTATGGGCCATGTACTTTGAAGACATGGTCAATCATGGCTCTCCACAATTACCAGCCCTTTATAGCTCTTAGAAAAATTTATCTTTTTGCTATCTCTCCTAAACCCTGTTCTGACATCCATTTCCACAAGCTCACTCAATAGGCTATGTGCTTTTTTCTTCTCCCTCTTGCTGTCACTATGTCCTATGGATATCAAATTTTTCAAGCCCTTTTATGTTATTATATACCATAAAAATTTCAACTTTCTCATTTTCAGTATGTGTCCTTTTTTTTTTTTTTCCCCATTTTCTCTAAAACTTCACCATTGTTCCCATGTTCAGTTCATGGTATTCTCAGCATCCTTCTGTAGAACTACATGAGATTGTTCTTGGAGTAAAATTTAATTAGAACTAAAGAATTGAATGTTTGCCTGCTGTTGAGTTTAAATCCAGCTGGATGGCTTCCTGAGAGATGGGGTAAGGATTTGAAGCCACAGGGATGTCGTTCTACAGAAGGGTGTTTGGACTTCCATGGAGATGTGAGCAACAAGGAAGTTTTAAGAAAAAATGGGAACAAAAAGAGCATATGTATGAAGAACCAGAAAAAGTTAAAAGATTTCTGAGATGCATAATAAGGAAAGAGGGTTTAGAGAATTTAACACTCACAAGACATATTGAATCAGTGACGACACAACCTAACAAATTTATGCAAGAGTACTTGTGCGAAAGTGAATTCAACAATCCCAGAATTTGAACTAACCTCACAAATTACATTTTCAGCACCAATAGCCATTAAGCTACCTGCACAGTTACAATTACATTATTTATTCTAAAGTGATCATCACTTTTCACAATTTCCTTTTCTTTATTAATGAATTTCCATTAATTCTTGGGAAAGGTAGGTTTCCTGTTGTCTTTTACATGATTTAGTATTCAGTTTTTTGGGGTTTTTTTTTCTGAAAATGATTGCTAACTCCTCCTAGAATTTTTTTTAACAGGAATAGAGGTTTATGCATTTTTTTTTTTTTTTTTTTACTGTTTAGAATTGGGTTTTCTAGTGCCTTTCAACATATTTCTATTGGCCTCGTCTAAACTGCTTAACTTAATTTACTATTTATCCTTTTTATTTATTTATTGTTCTCTCAATAGAAGTAGATAGGTTCAGCTATCATCCAGTTCACACACCTCCCCGGTCTCTTGAACAGAAGTAGAGGTTTTCCCTTTTTTTTTTTTTTTTTTTTTTTTTTTTTTTTTCCTGTTTAGTAGTAGTTTTCCGGTTCCTTCTAGAGTCTTCTCATTCTCTTTCACTCTCGATAGACCCTTAGTGGTATTATCACCTTGCTTGGGATGAACTGATTTAAAAAAAAATAAATAAATAAAAATAAGGCTAAAGAGCCTAGTCTACTCAGCTATTTAACCCATAGCAGATGGAGAAGAGATGGATTTATGTCCTTTGCAAGGGTATCTGTGTGAAAGTGATTGCAACAGACTAACCCAAAATTTGAATACTGCTTCCCAATTTCATTTTATGTGCTGATAACCTTTACACTATCCACTCATCCATTTTATAATTATAATTAATTGAAACACATAATGAGAGAGGTCATTATTTCATATCTTATTCAGACTGTTGTCCTAGTTGTTGTTGTTTTTAACTCCAAGTGTAGGCCGATTGCATTCTACAGCCTTCCTTCATACCTGATCTTAAGAATTTTGCTTAATACTTTTTTCTTTTCTGTCATGATTCTGTAAAATTGCTAAGTTCCTGTTGAAAAGTGTTTGCCTCTGCAGATGTCTCTAACACATCTGTCACGAGTTAGAAAATGTTTTTTGAGGAACAATTGTTGATATACACCAAAAAGTTTTGGGAAGAAAATTTTTCTTTCTTCCTTTCTTCCTTTCATTTTTTTTTCTTTCTTTTATAGAGATGATTAAACAAGAGAACTTTTTCATATTTCTTAATGCCACAGCCTCTTAGAAAAGTAGGCAGCTATGCCCCTCCACCCTTTCCCTTGGAACTGCCATGGCCTCTTCTTGGGCAAGATAGAGGAACACTGTTAGTGTCCCATTGCCCTCTATATGATCAAAAAATAAGATTAAACCTTTTGGGGGTAGAGAGGTGCCACTCTATATATTTTGCTATATTATCCATAGTTCGAAGAGGAGAAAAATGGAGTTGTGCCTTTCCCAAGGTTATTAGTGTGAAAGTGAATGCAACAGATTTGTAGCTAAGATTGCTGATCCATTGTGCATGCTGCTGAGTTTATTACCCATACATCATTCGTTCCTCATGTGTATCCTAAACATTTCAACTTTTTTTTTTTTTAATTTAAACATAAAAATGAATAAATGTCCCTCCTTGGTCCCAGGCAGGATCCAGGTTATTTAATTCTGTTCAAACTGTTCTGAGATGAGCTATTGTAATTATTTACACTGTCTACATTGTTCGAACTGTTGTCCTCATCTTTATTGCTATAGTCATGACATTTCAACCATTATACACCTGCCTTCTTCAGGTGATATACATTGGAATTTCAAACTGAACCCTTTATTTCATCCACTGGGGTAGATTGTTCTAGTTCCACATGCCATGCCTTTTCTAGATATCTTAGTTTCAGTTATTTCCTTTTAGTGACTCAACTCTCCAAGTATTTTTTTTTCACTCCTGTGGCCAATTATTTTATAAATAAAAGCACCAGTTGAAGTAACTTAACCCAAAAGCGTTGGTATTGAACTCCCAACATTTTGGGTCTAGTCACTGGATCTAACCAACATCTTTATCCACTGGGCCATATGTAAGACACATGGCCCAGTGGATAAAGATGTTGGTTACCAGGCTACAGCAGTGGTGAATCAAAAAAACTTCAAGAGTTGTGTTAAAGGGAAATAACTGAGACATCCGGAAGAGGTATGGCACATGGAACTAGAACAATCTACCCCAGTGGATGAAATAAAGGGTTCTGTTTGAAATTCCAATCACCTGAAAGTGTACAATGAGCAAAACATTGTGAATATGACAATGAAGATGAGGATAACAGTCCGAATAATGTAAATCTTTGTAATAAATTTTGCCAAATTTATATTCAACAGTTCTTTGTTTTCTTTAATTTTTTTTCAGCTGACTACTTTGTTCAGACACCTGAATGTTCTGAGGACCTGAAACTTATCGAAAAATATATGAAGACCAACAACATAGAACGTATCGTGTCACAGTCCAAAGAATCTCCTGATAACAATTATTACCAACAGAATTGTGACAATGCTCTGACGCTGATTGGCAAAAATGATTACCAATTTGATGTGGCACTATTATATATAAATATGCGGCCACCGACGTCTGAAGGAATCTGTACAGATTATTTGAAATTATACGATGGTAAGAAATATTTCCTTTCTTTTTACGCTCTCATTTAAGGTCGGCAAAAATGAATTCATATTTGAGAAAATATTTAAAGATCTTAACCATTTGAGCCCTGACCACTGCTTTACCAGTGGTAGAGAAAAATGATGTAATGCCCAGCCATCAGTTGAATGGTGTGTAAACACTTGTAACTATTTTTATATCTACCATGAAACATTACGTACCAATTATTTGCAAATTTTGACCCAAGCTCAAGCAGAAGGGTTGAAATTGTTCAGGAACACAGGGCTCAAAGGTTTAATAGAAATATAAAAATTCAATCAGTGCTATAAAAACAGACATATTGGAAAAAAGAGAAGAGGAAATTCACCAAACTATGGCCACAATAAATTGCAATGTGAAAAGCAAAAAAAAAAAAATCTGCCATAAAATGATTTTAGAAAAACAAAAATTTCCAGCACTTTTTTTTTATAAATTCTTGATTCTGTTTATATCCTTTGCTAGTTGGATTTAGAAATTATTTTAATGTTTAATATTTCCAACAATATTTATCAATTTCCTTTCAAAATCCAACACTCCATCTTTCACTGGTTGGAGGGTTTTCTTTTTAGTCTTAATGCTTTCTTGTGGGCTGTTATTATT
>CAHIKZ030001019.1:27500-47500 GCA_903632075.3 Acanthosepion pharaonis | reverse complement strand
GTAATACTATCCCTGCCTGTATTATTTGGTTCGAAGCCAGGGGGTAAGTTTAAGTCACCTGTTGAACACGAAGTTTCTGCCGACGACAGTGTCGTGTGTCTCTAAAACGTCTTCTGGTAGAAAACGGAGAAAAGGTCCTGACCTGTGATTAGCAATTTGTTCGTTCAGTAGGACATCCCTGCCTATACTTATTAGGCCCCTGACGAGGGATAAAAATACGCCATTAGTTGAAAACGAACTTTTTGCTCACGACAGTGTCGTGTGTCTCTAAAACGTCTTCTGGTAGAAAACGGAGAAAAGGGTCCGACCTGTTGGCAGCTTCAAAAAGGAGAAAAAAGTCTTGGTAGAGGGTGCAGTCGACATTGTAAAAAAAAAAGATATTCCGGCCCGCATATGGATTAAGGGCACGGAATAAATGAGTTGCCCATCCAGTCCGGTCGACAGCTAAGAGGCAACTGGATTGCAAACGTTAGCAGTTTTGAAACGCCGAAAACGCGCGGAAAATTCAAAAGTCTAATTTGCATAAGTAGAAGTAGCAGCTCGTCTTGACTGCTGACCAAAAACAGTTACTACTGTATTAGACTAAAAAGAGACAGAAAGGGGTGTCAAACGCGCGCACACACGCACGAGTGTAAAACAAAAGGGGGAAAACTCGCGCGCGTAAAATTATAAATGGAATTAATGTTAATTCCATAAGGTCATCATTCCTAAATGTAGGTGAAGAAAAAGCGATTGTCAAATGTATTTGGACCAATCAAAATCAAGAATCAATAGGGGAAAGAATTCCTTTATCTAAATGAAAATGTAAACAGATAGTGACAAGCAAGCAAAAAGACCAGCTGCTGAAAGAATTTCATCTGTTGTACCATTACCTAAAGCTTGAGACACGTCAAAATCCACAGAGATAGCCGCAGGGATTACTTGCATACATTCATATACATTTTACAAGGACTCTCCTCTCCTCTCTCTCTCTCTCTATCTCTCTCTCTCTCTATCTCTCTCTGTCTCTCTATCGCTCTCTCTGTCTCTCTATTATATGCTAAAAAATATAGAATTTCAACATGAGAACTTTCTGATAGAAAATTATGAACTCTTTGAATATTGCATATTTTAAGAGATGTAAATTTTTATTAATTATCTTTGCATGCATTTTTAAAAGTCCATAAATTGATGTATATTTGGATTAAAGACATTATCTTAAGAAAACCACCTATAAACAAGTAAACACCTACTTCGGTGACATTACAAACCCACAAATTACCTCAGTTCTCCAGGCTTCGGTAATCCATACTTTGATTCTACAGAATTTGATTATCCAGATGTGAAATGAATAGAAAAATTGAAATCATGCAGTCATTTCTCGACTATTCAAACTGAAGCCATCTTGATATTTAATCTCGGGCAAGTCTTTTGAGAATTTAGAAAACCATACAAATGTTTGACAAAAATGCTGATAAAATCGATTCAATTATTTCTTGTTAGCTTCCTTATTGTTTTCAGCCAAAGAACATTTGAAATATCACAATGTCCTGGGTTTTGTTGAACTTCGAAATGAAAAACATTGAAGAGGTAGAGAACAATATCCCTGTTAAAGTTCAACGGCCCCAATGCCTAATTTCAAACACTGAACCAATGATTATGTTTGACAGTTGTTTATGTTGGCTGCACTTTCGACCAGAATCTACCCTTACAAATACATCCACTTTAATCCAGCTTTGGGAATTGGCGGCAGGAAAACGTGAGGCCAGCCAGATAACATTGACAAATTTTTTTCATCGAAATAATAAACTAGACAACAAAGCTTTTGAAAATGTCATTTTCTGATATTAATGTCACATTTCTTTAAGAAAATTATTTTTTTTTTTCATTCAGTATCGATGATTTAGATATTCTCCTGGCTTTAATTGAGCGATCCTCTTGAAAGAAGCTTTTCTCCTTTCCGCCTTTGTTTGACTTTTTATTCTTTTATATAATTACATCTCTTAGATTTTCTTTTAGTTTCCTTTCTCCATCCCCTTTCTTCTCCTCTGTTTTATCTGCTTTTCTTTTTTTCTTTTAATTTCTGGAAAATATTGAAGAGGTGGAGGATGCTAATGATATTATCCCTGTTAAAGTTCAACAGCCTCAATACCCAATTTCAAATACATAAGCAATGATTATGTTTGATAAATGTTTATGTTGGCTGCACTTTCAACCAAAATCTACCCTTACAAATACATCTACTTTTAATCCGGCTTCAGGAGTAAGCAGCAGTAAAACATGAGGCTGGGTGGAAATGGAGAAAAACTGAAGAAAAAATAAATGGTTCAATACAAACGTCCCTGGTTATAAGCACCAAAGTGATCAGTAATGTCTGACTTTTAGAATAAACATTTTAATTGTGGTATAATATATTAACAATTATTAATAATTATACAAAAATGTTGTATTTTCCAGCTTACAAGATGCACTTTTTTTTTCCTAAAAAATACCCTGAAAAATATGTGTGCATCTTTCAAAACAATTGTAAGGCAACGCCCAGGCTCAAGTAAGCTTAGACAGTCACCTAATTGGCTTGACTGATAAGGACATGAATTTATATGTTGAGTCATTTACACTATAATGTTAGCTATCTAATTAAGTCTTTTATATGATGTAATGTCATTACTTAGCTGTTGCAAGTATTTCCAAGACTATAAACCTTCCTGGAGCTGAGCCACAAGCTTAAACATGCTCTGTTTACTAGCAGTGATGAGAGTCTTTCTGCTTTTGATTAGTATGTCATTGCTATACAAACAAAATGGGATGAGGGATTATTGTAGACAGTGTGGTGTCAGTATGTGAGGGACACGTGGTGAATGTGTTGTTAATGAGAATTACTTCTTTTTTTCTTAGAAATTTCTTTCCAATATTAGGGTGCATCTTTCAAGCTGCAGTGTCTTGTAAGCTGGAAAGTGCAGTACTTAATCCTAAAGTTTAAAGTGTCTTCTTTGTTAATATTACGTCAATCAATTTTTTTCAGAATTTAACAACGTTATCTATAGCTGATCATCAAAATGAAAAAAAGAGAGATGTGTTTACTCTTTTGTATGAGTTCAAGCTTGGTCATAATGCTTCTCAAACTGCTGCCAACATTAAGAGAGCAAAAGATAAAAGATCCACTTGTGAACAGAAAGTATGGTGCTGGATTCTAAAGTTCCACAGTAGGGAGACGAGTCTTGAAGATCAAGTGGTATAGAAGACATCCATCTGCAACTGACAATCAACATCTGAAAACACTAGTCCAACTAAAGCCACATCAAAATACCTTGATTGTCCAAATGTGAAATGAAAAGAAAAAGTAAAATTATCCAAAACATTTTTCAATTATCCAAACTAAATCCATTCTAATATTTCATCTTGGGCAAGTGCATCCTGGGCAAGACAATAAACTACATCCAAAAGTAGGGTTTCTGATCAGGAGGTTTTGAGGAGCATGGAACCACCTCTTAATTGCTGGTAATCCCAGGTCCACCCTGATTTGAAGTGGTAGCACCTGTTAGAGTCCCAACTATGGGCAAATAGTTAACCCCTAAAATTGGGGTTAAAACACTATGAAAGTGTAAAAATAGGTTTTAATACCAGCAATAATTTTTTTTTAAAAGAAAAATTATTACCAGCAATATATTATTACAAGTAATACATTTTTGAAGAAAATAAATATTACCAGCAATACATTTTTGGAAAAAAAATATTACCAGCAATAAAAAATCTTGTCGGTATTAAATAACTCATTGAGGTTGATATTCCGTAAAACAAACCAAGCCAAACCATCTAAGCATTTTGAGAATTTAGAAAATCATACTTTTATCATGCAATTTGCTGCATTAAATGTTTGGATAATTTCATTTTTTTTTTTTCCCTTCATTTCACATCTGTATAATCGAAGTTTGGAAAATCAAGGTACGGATAATCAAGGAAGTATCGAACCAGTGCAATTTGTTGCATTGACGTAAATGAAGCCGAAATAAATGACTGTTCCAATGCAGACTGTACAGAGAATGAACATCTAAGTGAGCAGTGTATTGCTGAACTTATATCTGCACCAGAAAATGTGGAAGATGAGGAAAAGGATGATAATCATATTGGCCATGTTGAAGTTCAACAGCCCCAATATCCAATTTCAAATGATTTCAAACAATGATTATGTTTATGTTGGTTGTGCTTTCAACCAGAAGCTACCCTTAAAAATAGATCTATTTAAATACAGCTTTGAGTTAGCAGCAAAACATTTTTTTTTTTTTAAATCGAATACAAGGCCAGTTGGAAATGGACAAAAATTGATGCTTTTTTTTTTTTCATTTAAAAATAATAAAAATTGAAAAAAAAACTAGAAAAATTCTGTGAAACACCTTCAAGATATCTAAAGCCATGACTGGCTGTTCTTATTTAAAGCCTGATAGACTAATTCACTGATAACAGTTAACACATTAGTGGAGAATTACAAGGGTTTTTTTGTTTTTTTTTGGTGGGGGGGGTAATTAAAATTGAAATAAAATTATTTTTTTAAAGTATTGTTTCTGTTGATCTTGTGGAAATATTTTTACATCTACCAATGAATTTAAATATAAATGCATATACATAAACATACACACACAATTTGAATAAGATGTTTCCAGAGCATTAACGAAGAGGAAAGAATGTGGCCCTTTTAGAGTTACTTTTATGACTCCCTCAATATTTTAACTAATTTCTCTATTATACATACCTTAATTTTCTGGACTTCAATTATCCAAGTGAGATGAAGAAAAAAACTTAAATCATCCAAACATTTTTCAGTGAATAAACTCCTTTTAATATTTTATCTTGGACAGGTGTTTTGAGAATTTAGGAAACCATGCTCATTGCTCAAAGTTTCCATTTCAAAAACCAAAGTAATGTTTGACA
Source organism: Acanthosepion pharaonis (assembly GCA_903632075.3). NCBI lineage: Eukaryota > Metazoa > Mollusca > Cephalopoda > Sepiida > Sepiidae > Acanthosepion > Acanthosepion pharaonis. The sequence goes on along the minus strand of CAHIKZ030001019.1, from coordinate 42,595 downwards.
AATGTCTAAGTTGGTTTGTGCTTTCAATCAGAAATTAAAAAAAAAACAAAAAAAGAACCTTATTATTCAACCAGAAGCCGCCCTTATAAATAGATCTACTTTCATCCACCTTCAGGTGTTGGCAGCAGAAAAAAAATGTATTGAATCAGATAAAAGTATCCAATTTCGTCACAAACACATTAACTGGGAAATCATATTCCTCACCAAATAAGGGACCTTTTTCTCCAACAACAAGAAAAAAAAATGCATTTTGTAGCCAAATATTCTTTGCAAGACTTGTTGACCATGTTCACCATAGTCTATGAATATAGAATGCAGCACAGTACATAATCTGTTCAATGAAACAACATTAAAGATTAACACTCACGAACAAAGGTTGGCAGTGAGTAATTGGGAAAATAACATGGCCGCCTTTATACGTGTCGCACTGAATATTTTGAGCTTTCTGATTGGTTAACCCTTCTATTGGTGAACTATAAAATGAGCTCATTTTGGCTGGCTCACTAGTCCACCGAGGTACCCAAAAACTCCAACAAGACTAATACCTAAGCAACCATGTTTGATACACTCATCCCCTGAGGATCCCAAAATTAAATATAAATGAATAAATTATAATAAATCCAACATACAAAAACATAGTGCTCAGTTTATGGATATCCTGATGTTAATATTAATCTTGGAAACTACATTACGACAATGATTATCTATTCGTCAATTTTCAAAAATGTGATAATCCAGACCTGAAAGGAAGTGATAAATTGAAATCATCCAACCATTTTTCAATTATCTGAACTAAACCTGATCTAATATTTCATGCCAACCAAGCTTGAGAACTTTGAAATCAATGATCAATGTTTGATGAAAGCACTGTTAAAATCTGGTCAATTATTTCTTGTTTAAATTCTGTGTTGTTTTCATACACAGAACAGAGTTTTGAATTCTCACAGTGATCAAATATTGCAGATGCAGATGATGATAATGGTATTTCTCATTGGAAATTGGAGAGCCAAGATCCAATTTCCATTGAATTTGTTATATTCACTTGCACATAAATACTCTTGGGTATGGGATGAATCAATCTCTCATCCTCCCAGCTATGGGTTAATTAATAGAACTTGTATCAGTAAATCATTATCTCCAAAAATTCTTACAATCTAAAAATATTTTCTGGCTTTAAATAAACTGCAAAAGGTTAAGCTGTAAAAAAAAAAAAAAAAAAAAAAAAAATTGTCTCTTCGTAGATAATTAAATTTCTGTAATTGATTGATTTTTGGCATTTCCAATTTGTATCTAGCAACTTGGAATGTCATTCTTGTTAATAACCATACAGTTTGTTTTCTCACTAATGATGGTTACTCCTTTCTTCTCACTTTCCTTTAGCTGTCCCTCTTGCTAATGACCATACACCTGTCTTCTTAGAATTGAGAGTTAGTCCTTTTCTTGTTTTTCTTTAGCTGCCCCCACTTGCTAATGACCATACATCTGTCTTCTTAGAATTGAGAGTTAGTCCTTTCTTGTTTTTTTTTTAGCTGTCCCTCTTGCTAATGACCATACACCTGTCTTCTTAGAATTGAGAGTAAGTCCTTTCTTGTTTTTCTTTAGCTGCCCCTTCTTGCTAATGACCATACATCTGTCTTCTTAGAATTGAGAGTTAGTCCTTTCTTGTTTTTCTTTAGCTGCCCCTCTTGCTAATGACCATACATCTGTCTTCTTAGAATTGAGAGTTAGTCCTTTCTTGTTTTTCTTTAGCTGCCCCTCTTGCTAATGACCATACATACGTCTTCTTAGAATTGAGATTTAGTCCTTTCTTATTTTTCTTTAGCTGTCCCTCTTGCTAATGACAATACATCTGTCTTCTTAGAATTGAGAGTTATTCCTTTCTTGTTTTTTTTTTAGCTGTCCCTCTTGCTAATGACCATACACCTGTCTTCTTAGAATTGAGAGTTAGTCCTTTCTTGTTTTTCTTTAGCTGCCCTTCTTGCTAATGACCATACATCTGTCTTCTTAGAATTGAGAGTTAGTCCTTTCTTGTTTTTCTTTAGCTGTCCCTCTTGCTAATGACCACACATTCTCAATTCTTACAATTGAGTTAGTCCTTTCTTCTTTCTTCACAACCTGGTGATAGTGTTATCAGTTATCTTTCAATGTTTCTTATCAACATTGTGTTATCTTATATTCAAATTTTCTTTAAAGCTTCCTTTTTGCTCACATGTTCATTCCATGGTACTCTCAGCATCGTTCAGTAGAACAACATCTCTGCCTCATCTCCTCTTCGTCTGTGAGGAAATTGGCCAGCCCTCACTGAAGTTTACCTGGTTTGGCAGATACCTGAAGAAGGCTAGCACGCACAAAGTACAAAAAATTGTAACAATGACAACAAAGATGTGGATATTACTCTGAATGTAAATAGTGATAACTCCTCCTCATAGACGTTTTCAGTCCTTGTCCCTCGGTACCCAGATAATCAAGGATGAACAGTAAATATTTGGTGCTGATGGTCAATAGGAAAGGACTGTATATTTTAGCATTTCAATCAGAGATATCAACGATATAAAAATTTATGTTCCAGTTTACTATCCAATATTGATATTTACCATATATTATATTTTTGATAAATTAAAGTTGAAAATTGTTTTATTGACAGTGTTTCGACTTAGTTAGGTAGACTTCTTCAGATCAGAATAAAAGAAATCTGTGTGTTTTAATATTAAATCATTAATATCTGTTATTGTCATGGACTGAAAGATGCCCATTAAGGGCTTTAGTACAAAATCAGTTTTTACTTTCATTCTGACAGGAAGACACCAGCCGAACAAAGACGCACATGGATTTCTTTTATTCTGATCTGAACAAGCCTATCTAACAAAGGTGAAATGCATAGTCAATAAAACAGTTTTCAGCTTTGTCTGATTTATCAAAATTATTGTTCAGCTTATATATCCTGCCAACACACATTGTACTATACAGTAATCCCTTGAGATACAAGCGTACCGACATATGAGGTTTTGAGATACAAACTGGAAATCACCAATTTTTTGCACTATATAGGTTCTTGCCACGCCAAGTCAAAATTGATTTAAATATAAGGATCATATTTTCCCATTTTATTATTGAAATAGATACAAAAGTATCTTGTTTCAGAAAAAAAAGGGGGCAATTTAAGGCGCCTTTTGGCAAACACTACTTCAAAAAAATAATCATCGGCAGTATAAAACAAAGTAGTTGATAAGAAAAATTATTATCAACGACCGTTGTTAAAAACAATAGATTACCAAGATGTAATAAAAGGGGGGAAAATTAAAGGAAGAGGAAAAAGAAAAAAAAAACTTATGAGTACCAAATATTTTCTAGGTTAAGCAGTAATCTTCCCGAATAGGACCAACCTGAAGTTCATCTCCCTCTGTCTACACAGGGCACGACATTTCATATTAATAATAATAGACTCCAAGATATCTATATGGAGCCTCATCCTATCCCTGCATATGTCAGAGAAGAAATCAGGAGAAATATATATATATATATATATATATATATATATATATATATATATATATATATAATTTATATAATTTTGAAATGTGAGCAAGTTTCAGTTAAAGCGCATTTACATTCACAGAACACGTGTTATCCTCTGGAAGGATCTCTGTTATATTGTGTTGTGAATGGGACCAAAGAAAGTAAGTGTAAAGAGCAGTAGTGAAAAGCTGAATCCTATGATTTCACTTGAGGTAATGTAGGAAATTTATATAAAAAACATGAGGAAGCCATACAAGTAATGGATTTGACAAGACAGTATGAGTGTTCTACCTCAATGATAAATAAAAAACAATTATAAAATCTTTAAAAAAAAAATAAAAAATAAAAAAGTGGCAGTAATGGATAAAATGTAAAAGTTTTAAAAAATGTTAAAATTAAGTGATAAAGTTAATCTTTAATATCATAAACTAGGCTAGCTGTTATTGTCACCCTCTCTCTCTCTCTCTCTCTCTCTCTCTGCCAACTGGCCTATGTCTCATCTTCATGGTTTTGTAGAGTTTATTTCTTTACAATTTCTTCTTTTTTTTCTCTTTTATTTCATTGTTTATAAACCACGTTTCTTGTTTATTCATATGTTTTTGCTTGTAAGAAACACGCAAATACAAAAATAGGGGGAAATTTTAGAAAAATAAGAATGAATTTTTTTTTATGGGCCTGGAACAGATTGGAAATATTTCCATTAATTTCAATGGAGAAAAATTGATTAGAGGCCCAAGTCTTTTGAGTTACAAGCTTGGTCTAGGAATGAATTAAAATCCAATCTTAAGACATTACTGAGATATATAGTTGGATTGATGGGAGTTTAAGACCCTGGGTTTCATGCACTTTGCAATCATCAGACAAACTGATTAATTTTGATTAATTAATCAGTTTGTCAAATGATTACAAAGGACATGAAACTCTGGGTCACAAACGCACATCAATCCAACTAAATATGTTAGTTCTATCACTGATATTGAGCACTTTCCAGTAAGTATCAAACATATATAAATAATATAATAATTGTATATATATATATATATATATATATATATATATATATATATATATACACACACATTACAGCTGCCATTGCCCATAGGAACTACTTCTTCCACCTATATTATAGTGACATGTCTGACTGCAATAGGTGTCACTTTGTCTCTGCACGTAACGTGTGTAAGGTTGTCCTCAATGTAGCAAAGTCACTATTTTCTGCTTGAATGAAAGAACACACTGCATCTTGCAAATTCGGGTCCAAGGATTATTAGCATCTCTGCAAGAGCGTACTTAACAAGAGCAAACCCTCAATACCTCCTTTGTTCAACCAGTTTAAGGTTCTGACCTCTTCTGCCAACAAGGCTGAATGCGTTGCTCGGAAATTCTCATTCAATTCAACACTCTACTCTTCCAGTGTATCCACACCCGATTCCCCCCTTAGAACTGTGGCTCTATTGAGCAAGCTGCACATCACTCCATCATCGGTATTGGGCATTATCTCTAATTTAGACCCCCACATGGTTAGTGGTGGAGATGGGATACCAGCCATTGTCCTGAAGAAATGTACACCTGAACTGGCCCCTGCCCTCTCCAAATTATATAACTACTGCCTCAATGAATCTTGTTTTCCAGACTGCTGGAAGTACTCATCCATTGTTCCCATCTTTAAGAACTCTGGTGACCCTTCTGACCTTTCTAATTACCATCCTATCAGTCTCCTACCCCTCTTCGGCAAAGTCTTCAAAGCTTTAATCAATGCCAAAGTGGTTAAGCACCTTACATCCCATGATCTGCTCTCCGACAAGCAATATGGTTTCCGCTTTGCCCGTTCTATAGCTCATGTGCTTACGGACATAACTGAAATTGTTTACCAAGCTCTTCTTAATAACAGAGAAGCTTGTGCCATGGCTCTAGATTATCTCCAAAGCGTTTGATAGGGTTTGGCATGCCGGCCTTCTTTGCAAGCTTCAGGGTTATGGAATTTCAGGTTGATTGTTTGACTTAATACAATCATTCCTGTCAAACCGTGAATTGAAGGTCGTTCTCAATGGATTCTCATCCAGCTTCTATCCCATGAACACGGGTGTTCCTCAAGGCTCCATCCTAGGCCCTACTCTGTTCCTTATCTTCATTAACGATCTTCCTGATGTCATAGGTTCCCAAGTAGGCATCTATGTGGACGACACTACAATTTACTCCTGTCTCAAAAACAAATCTAGTGTTGTTGATAAAACTAACCTGGTCATTTGTCTTGAAAAGGACCTCCAATTGATTGTGAATTGGGGCAAGAATTGGCTGGTTAACTTTAACACCTCAAAAAGGAAACTGCTCTCTATTACTCACCACAGAGAACCATCCCTGCACCCCCCCCCATTAGAATGTCTGACGCTCAACTTCTCACGAGCACCTCTTTGCAACTATACAGCCTCACATTGACTGCTGACCTGAAATGGAACAAATACATTGAGTCAATAGCTTCGTCCACTGCAAGGAAAATTAGCTCCCTGTGCCATACCAGGAAATTTTTCTCACCATAGTCAATCCTTCAAATCTATAAATCAACCATTCACTCTTGCATGGAGGATTGCTGCCATATATTGTCTGGTGCCCCTTATGTTTGTCTCAAGGTTCTTGATAAGATCCAGAGACGAATATGCAACGTAATTAGCGCTGATCTGGCATCTCATCTGCAGTTTCTCTCCCACAGACGTGCCTTCACCTCCCTCTTTCTTTTTTACAAATACTTTCACAATGAGCTGCTTTTTCTGGTTCCCAGAATTTATGAATTTAAGCGCTCAACTAGGCTGGCATCTTGCTCTCATTCTTTCACTGTCAAAACTGCTAAATTTAACCATCTCATCTACTCCAATAGCTTCATATCTCACACTTCTCGCGTGTGGAACTCCCTCCCCTCTTCCTGTTTCCTTGATAGCTATAATATCCAACTATTCAAATGTAATGTCAATCAACGTCTCCAGATGCCCTGGTCTATCCTCTATCCTCCTCTTCATCCTTTCCTCTATCACTCCTATTTGCTCTAGCTCCAACTCTCTGTAACCCCTTGCCTGCTAGTTGCTTCCCACCTTGCTTGGTGTGAAATGCTTAAAAAAAAAAATATATATATATACACTACATATATGTTTTTTTTGTTTTTTGTTTTGTTTTTTTTTAACACACTAATGCACTATTACCTGCATATATTTTATGCTGTGCTTCCTTGATATATGAAAGTTACTTAATGTATTCCTTCAGACTGAAAAGCTTAAGAAATGCCGGCAGATACAAAAACAAAAAACAGGTGATGTGGAAATATTTATCATATTTGTGCACCAAATCTCAAGCCAATATTTTAAAGTAAAATGGCTTCATCTACCTAAAAGCCGAACACAACCCAATTTTCTCCTCTGCACTGAAAACCATTTCACTCTGTGCAAGCTTTGAAAACACAAGAGCACTTTCAAACAGAGCACTGGTTATAAAAATGTTCTCAGTGCACTTTGCATTCAGTTTGGTGAATATCTCCAAATTAAAAATAGTGTACAGATCAATTTTCCTCAGTCACTTCCAAATTTGTCTCAAAGCATTTTAGGATTGCTTGATGAACCAATTGCTAAATGAGCTGGTTTACGAGGAGAGTTGAACCCTGACTGCCATTTCAAGTATACTACCTATCCTGGGTATGACAATAAACTACATCTGGCAGCAAGGCCTCTGATCAGGAGGTTTTGAGGAGTGTGAAACAACCTCTTAATTACTGTTATTAACAGGTCCACCCTGACCTGGGTGGTAGCACTTGTTTGGGTCCCAGTTGTGGGCAAATAGTTAGCCCCCCCCCCGGAAATAACTGGCATGAAAACACCATGAAAGTATAAAAATAGAATTTTATAGTAAAAAAAAAAATACGTTTTTGATAAAAAAAATTACCAGCAATACATTTGACTCTTGACAAAATCTCTCTTTAGAAATTTCATCAATGAAACCTGATCTATAAACTGATTTCTTACAAAGAATACATATTCTATTCATACAAATCTATCCTAAAAATCTTGTCGTCATTAAATAACCCATTGAGGTTGATATTCCGTAAAACAAAATAAACCAAATCAATCTAAACAAAAGAATACATATTCTATTCATACGAATCTATCCTAAAAATCTTGTCGTCATTAAATAACCCATTGAGGTTGATATGCCGTAAAAACAAAATAAACCAAATCAATCTAAACAAAAGAATACATATTCTATTCATACGAATCTATCCTAAAAATCTTGTCGTCATTAAATAACCCATTGAGGTTGATATGCCGTAAAACAAAATAAACCAAATCAATCTAAACAAAAGAATACATATTCTATTCATACGAATCTATCCTAAAAATCTTGCTGGCATTAAATAACCCATTGAGGTTGATATGCCGTAAAACAAAATAAACCAGCAATACATTTGACTCTTGACCAAATCTCTCTTTAGAAATTTCATCAATGAAACCTGATCTATAAACTGATTTCTTACAAAGAATACATTCTTTTCATATGAACCTGTCTTAAAAATTTTGTCGACATTAAATAACCCATTGAGGTTGATATGCTGTAAAACAAACCAAATATACTGCACATTTAATGGATTAGTTTCAACTAGCTTCAGATAATCTTGATTTTTATCAATTTCTTTCATAATCTTTTCACCCTGAGCAAGCCAATGAGGACAGGCTGTCATGCTTTATAACATAAAAAGTTAAAAATAAGCAAGAGCAAGTCCCAAAATGTTCCAGAAAATGTTCACAAACTAAGAATTAGGGTTGACAAACAAGCAAATTCAGATAAATGAATGTAGCATTCTGACTTCAATATAAGACAGATCAGGACCAAGTCATATGAAACAGAACTGGCTTATTTTATTGGTTCAGAAGAACTCCCAGCATGCATTTGAATACTCCTGCCAATAAAGTGAGGAGGGGGGAGTATTTTGCAGTCACTCCCACTTGGATTGGAACCAATAGTTTCTAGGGAAGTTCATTAGTCTGTTGCCTCAGGTCTCCTCTTCATCCATGAAGAGACTATCCAGCATTCATTGCCATAGAGGAGATTAGATATTACATAGCAGCCCAACACTCTTTTCTTTGTTTCTAAGGACATTCATCAATAGAATCACATTTCTGTTACCTCAAATGTCTTCATCAGAGGTGATTATCCAAAATTAACTGCCATCTCTGTAGCTTCAAGTATCTTTTCCATCTGTGAAGATTATCTGGCATTCACTGCCATATTGAATGACTCATATTGCTTAAAAGTTGAGTACACTGTTCTGTATTTCTAATAAAATTTTCCTATTTCTTCTTACTTGCCTGACTTTTGGAAAGTCAGTCAGTTATGTGCCATGAAGGATACATGCATAGGCGATCATATATCTTATGACTGACAAGACAATTTTTTTTCCCACAGTAGCTCACCATTTCTTTCTAGAAATTTCTTGTAGACCAGTTGCCATCCAAGGCTCTAAAATCCTGTCTGTCCTGCTATTTACCCATAGCTGGTGGGTGTAGAGGAGGATTTATACCTTTCCCAAGGGTATTAGCATGTAAGTGGATGTAATGGATTCAAATGAAATTCGTACTCTGCTCTCCAATTCCTCAGTCTGAGCTGTTATCTGCAGTTCTAATGTGTCTTTGGATTTCAGTGTCGCATTTTCCATTCTCTGTTAGAATACTTCCTAGAGTTGTGATAAAAAGCAGTTGATCATACTTATTATAAAACACAGGTTGTGTGTGTGTGTGTGTGTCTATACGTTTATATATTGGATTGGATTTCCTACATTTTTCAATCAATTTCAACAAAACTTCACAGGACTACGTAAAATTACTTTGCAGTGGTTCTGACAGCACCAAAAATTGGAAAACACAATTGTTTTTGCACAAAATCAATTTGAAAACAGGATTAAGAGGCATCGCTGTCATGAGAATGAAAGGGGGACAACTCATATCGAGTTATACTTATTATAAAACCCAGGTTATTTTTTTGTGTGTGTGTGTATGTTCGCTTATATATGGGATCGGATTTCCTACATTTTTCAACCGATTTCAACAAAATTTCACTTTTTTTTTTCTTTTTGGCAGATAGTGTTTCTTATTGTCTTGCACACTTTTTTCTTTATTTTTACATTCAGAATGCTTTAAAAATTCCATTTACAAGAAAATTGTTTATAATAAAATTCTATTCAATCAGTAAAATCATAACAATTGAAAACAATGTTTTTGTTTGAGTTTGGGTTTGACCAATTCATTAAAAAAAAAAATAAAACTAATTAAGACATGCGTGTCCATCAACCTTAAACAATAATCTTTGTCAATTTTATATTTCAGTCTTTATGATGGTCGATACTTGATCTATCTCTTACTGTTACGTCCCCGGGCAACGCCGGGCTCTACTGCTAGTATAAAGATAAATTTATAATGGTTAACAATGCCTTATCTAATAAAAATTCAAGGTAATATTATTAATATTACTAATAGAAAAATCAATTGACATTAAGATGAATGGAATACTAGACAAAAATTAATAAATGCTGACATGTATAAAAATTCAAGAAGATATGATGATTTGTTTACTATTCTGTTATGATGACTGTAGACTAATGGTCAAAGATTAATGATGGCTGACATTGCTTCATCTAATGACAACCAAATTATAATAATAGTTCGGATTGTTCAAGGATTCTTCTCTGCTTATTCTACTTATTTTCTTATTATGAAAACTCAGATAAACAACTCTGTAATAGTCCTGGAAAGAAAGTTTTGTGTGGTTATACTTAATAAAAATTAGAAATCAGCAGCAGCCGAACTGAACTGGAAAATTCTCCAAGGGTTACACATTTTTACCAATATTGCACAAACACAACTTGTGCTCAAATGTGCTGTTTTTGCTGCATTACAGACATTTAAATGTCTTATTTATCACTTACTACTTTGTTTTTTTTTTCAGCACCAAGAGTTGATAATGCCATGCTTTTGACACCCCTGGAAGGTCTGTGTGGTTCTTCTCTGCCTGTAGAGAGAGTATACAAAACATCCAAAAATTATATCACAATTCAGTTCAAGACAGGAGATTCTACATACAATTCAAGATATGAAGGTTTTGAAATACGGGTCACTCAAAATCCGTGGTCAAATCCAGGAAATGCCAAGGTTGTTGGTTTCAATCCAGGAGGTAAGTAAAGTTCTATCTTGAAGCATTTGGATCACTATTGTAATTTGCCATGTACAGTGTGCGATGGATAAATTGTCTAAATTACACAAAAATGAAAATAACACTGACATCTCATTTTAATAGATATATTTACCAAAATTACACAAAAATATTTTGAAATACTAAAGAGTAAGTTTATTCAATAAAATTGTCATTGGCTTCAACCGCAGCCTTCATATGACTTTAGAATTTCTTGCAACTCTTCTGGTGGGGGGGCCTTGTTTAAGTTGGTGAATGCTGCCATAATCCTTGCCTTCACCTTTGATGTTACAAGGAGTTTTGTTGATTTCTCACTCAAGTGCACCCCACACATAATAATCAAGGGGATTGCAATCTGGGTAGCTAGGTGGCCAGATGTAAGGGATGATTTGGTTGCAAAAACTGTCTGACAGCCAGGACTGGGTTCTCCTGCTTGTGTGGCATGGTGCAGAGTCTTGTTGCCAGACGTAGGGTCTTCCAGCACCCACCCTCTTGATCCACCTCCTCAAGGCTCTTTATATAGGTCTCTGTGTTGTGTCTGAGGCTCCCACCAACAAATTTGGGAGTTCTTTCCTCATGCAAGAGTGAGTTTTCTGACCTGCTGTACTTTTGTAATTACCATAAAACTCATCTAACTATTTCCGAATCCTCTGCACTGTCCTCAGATTGACACCCAAATAATCTGAAATGTTCATATTGGAGCTTTTGATGCAAATACCAAGCAGTACAGCATGCCATTTCCAAATTTCTGGCAGAGTGAATTGTGTCATAGTGCTCTTTTTCTTGCAGACAGTGCCCAACTGACCCTACTATGCTGTGCAGTTAACAAAATCAAAAACAAACAATGCACATATCAAAGAGTACAATAAAAATAACAGTTGCTGATGTACAAAATTTCTGAGGTGTGAGTAATATATTATATATAATATCATTACATATTATAGAGCCAAGAAGAAGTGGTTACATGCCTCCCACTAGACCCAAGAATATTAATGCAAATTAAACTCTTCTGGTGTCTTTCATTGTACACAGCAACTTTAAATTTCAAACTGACCCTTTATTCAATCCACAAGGTAGATTGTTCTTGTCTAGATTTCCATGCTTAATGAATCTTTTGTATCAGTTAATATACACCAGACTTTGTATCACTAAACTTTCAGTACTACCAGATCCAGGAATTGAACTCTCATTTGACAAGGAACCAAATATGTTTTAATCAAAACATGAATCCACTAGGCCTGGTGTCTCTCAGCCACTGATCATCAAAGCAACGATTTTCCATGAAACAAAAGTAAAATTTGACTTGTCAAAGAGTGCAATAAAAACAATCACTCTTGTATCTTTTCATCTTCTCTGAGCATTGGTATAAACATTGGTTTTAGACTCACAATGCTTCGACCATTCTATTCTATAACTTTCATTAGATGACTGTCATTATACTTGATGAGTTTCTCAGAATTTTGAATCGAAACACTTATTTAATCCATACTTAAGGGAAGGATTGTCCTCACTTCACTTTCCATGCTTAGGAAACCTTTTATATCAGTTAATACTCGAGTTTTATTCACCTTTGTGTTGCTTCTCCTTATCTTCCACTAATCCAGAGTATGTGATTTTTCAGCCCTGCCCGACCCAGAGATTGAACCGACAACAGCCAGTATAGCAAGCAAGATGAACATGCTGGTCTCCTTCCAATTTCTATGCTTAGGGGATATTTCGTATTGGTTAATAGTCACCAGTCTTATTTACTGTTTTGTTGCTTGCCTGTTTCTTCCACTGAACTAAAATATCTGACTTTTCAGCCCTACCCGACCCAGAGATTGAACTGACAACAGACAGTATAGCAAGCAAGATGAACATGCAGGACTCCTTCCAATTTCCATGCTTAGAGGAAATTTCATGTCAGTTAATAGTCACTAGTCATGTTCGTTTCTTCCACTGAACCACATCTGACTTTTCAACACTACCAAATACAGGAACTGACCTCGAGGAACCAAATGTTTTAATCAATAGCTTAATCTATTTGTCCTTGTGTTTATTGATCTCTGAAGTATTGATTTCGCATGAAACGAGTGAAATTTAAATATTACACAAGCATTTTATTCTTTTTGTCCTGTTAGATGATTGAATCTAGAAAAAAAATTGTTTGATGTGCAGTAAGTGGATATTAAGGAATCTTTCACTGCTGTCCATCTCAAAAATGGATATCATGACAGTTTCATCAATGTCGTTATTGTTATGTCATCGTCTAATTATCCTATCCTTCATGTTGTCTTTCACGCCATCCAATGTGCTGATAATGCAGCATTTTTTAAATTACTTCAGCAGTTTTAGGGATGCTCTACTAGGCTTCCTGTATCTGTGTACATGTAACAGAAAGCTCTGGTTATTGAATGTTGTGTCCCAGCTGAGCTTCGAAACTACACATACAAGACAACTGGATATCAGGAAGTTATATAAATGACCACCTTATGAGAGGACGAAAGAAGCCCCCACACCTTCACAAGAAAAAGATTGAAAGTTTGTAGAAAGACCTAAAACCACATACCCTTGATCAGATAATGTTAATTTGACAGTCCTAATATGAATAAACAATAATTTTATCCAAGAAAGATTGTCTTGTATTCTTATGAAATGTTACTAACATAACATTTCACAAGCATTTATTTTTAAATATACACCGAGATATTAAATAAACATTGACTTTTTTAAACACTATTTTTTTTTTTCAGCTTTAGTTTTTTTTTTTTAATTTTTTCTTTCCTTTACAACTTTTTATTTTTCTTACAACTTTTTTTTATTTCTTTTACAACTTGAATTTCTTTCAACTTTTTGTAACTCTTTTAGGATGGAATGATGGTTTAAGTTCATCTTTCCAATGGACATGGAATCTTCAAGTCCGAGTTCCTGGTGCCCTTCGACGACCGGGCCAAAATCTAGAGAAAAGTCCAACTGGCACTGATTGTGTTGAGTGTTATGGCTGTTCAGTTCATGAATTTGACTTGGACAGAGATGCTTACGCCATTACCAGAGGCTGCTTCATGTGTGCTAAAATTTGGAATGCAGGTAAGTCTAAGATCTAAATCAAATATTAACCACCTGTCTCTAGTTGTTCACTGATAGTAACACCCCAGAATCTATCATGTCACCCACTATTCCATCAGATTAACCTCAGTTCGAACAGTCATTTGGAATACCACAATCGTTTTGGTAGGTATTAGGTATTTATTTCACCAGGATTACATACGGTTTTAGGTTCAGAGTTGTTCTTCTCCTTGATTGGATTTCTCCTTAGGAATTTTGTGACAAGTATTTATATACAAGAGCAGAAATATTTTTGTTTTTATAAAAAATATTTGAGTTTAGGAATTTTCATAATTATTTCTCGCATCTGGTTAGCAGAAAAAGCAGGCAAGTACATGGATATGAGATGATACAATTCAATGCCTAATAAAGTAAATAGTGTATATATGTATGTATGTATATATATTTATATATGTATGTATGTATGTATGTATATATATTTATATATGTATGTATGTATGTATATATATTTATATATGTATGTATGTATGTATATATATTTATATATGTATGTATATATGTATATATATTTATATATGTAGGTATATATATATGTATGTATGTATATATATATATATATATTTATATATGTATGTATATATATTTATATATGTAGGTATATATATTTATATATGTAGGTATATATATATATTATTTTATATTATTTTATATTCAGATAAGTTTCTTTTCAAAATCATCATTTGATAAGACACAGAGTATAATTTTTTTAAACAAAATAATTATTTTTTAGTGATTTTATAACATACTTATTTATAATTTTTTATGTAAATATAATTATATATATATTTATATATATTTATGTATGTATATATATTTATATATGTATGTATATGTATATATATATATATTTATATATGTAGGTATATGTATGTATATATATTTATATATGTATATGTATGTATATATATATATATATATTTTATATATGTATGTATATATATTATATATATATAAATATGTATGTATATATTTATATGTAGGTATATGTATGTATATATATATGTAGGTATATGTATGTATATATATATTTATATATGTATGGTATATGTATGTATATATATTTATATATGTAGGTATATGTATGTATATATATTTATATATGTAGGTATATGTATGTATATATATTTATATATGTAGGTATATGTATGTATATATATTTATATATGTAGGTATATGTAAATGTATATATTTATATATGTAGGTATATGTATATATATTTTTATATGTAGGTATATGTATGTATATATATTTAT
>CAHIKZ030001019.1:0-20000 GCA_903632075.3 Acanthosepion pharaonis | reverse complement strand
TTCTTTTAAGTGCCAGAAATATTTTGAAAGGGATGTCTGATTTCTGGATTTATTTATCCTAAATGAAGTTTGATGTTGATTGAACCTCTTTATGAATTCATGGCTTGTGCATCCTCTATATCCATACACACACCCCTATCTATCTCTCTGTTTTTGTCTCTCTCTCTCTCTCATATATATATAGCAATACACACAGACACATCTATGTATCCATATAAACACACAAATCTATATATCCATATTGATATGTCCCGAAAAGGGATATATTTCTTCGAAGTAGCAAAGTGGTTTTGGACTACTGTAACCAGGTAGGACAATCTAGCAGGTAACCGTAATGGACTGGTCCTCATCGTAGTGGTAGGCAATAGGCATAGGCAAAAGTCGAAGACTATAGACATCCTCCTGTACCTCCACATCAACCTGTATTTATGGCTGACACCAGCCAATCATATTACTGTGAGGGGGAACCCAGGTGTATGCATATTAATTACATCACATATAAACACGCACACACACCTGTATGTATGTATGTGTTTGTGTGTGTGTGTATATATATATATATATATATATATATATATATATATATATATATATACATATATATATATACACGCACACACACAGACATCTATATATTCATACACTCACGCACATACACAGAGACGTCTATATATCCACATACACAAAGACAGACATCTTAGCTGGTATTTGAACCCCAAATACCAATCCCACTTTTCATGCTACTAATTGTGGCACTGTACATAAATCATTATATGCTACTCAGAACAGTTAAAATTCACAATCTCATTCGTAATTTGCATTCAAAAGTGATAGAATTTTATGAAAAGCCTGTAATTGATACCTCAAGCAGAGGTCGCCTTAATGAAGCTTATATAAAAGTAAATCTTATAAACTTTATCTGGATTAATTAAAGGAGAAAAAAAGAAACATTTTGATTTTATCTTTTGCATATTCTTTGAAACTCTCTCATAAAAGAAACTCGTCCTTTGTATGGCAATAAACTACATCCGCGTCCTGGGTCAGATGACAAACTACATCCAACAGCAAGGCCTCTTTTTAGGAGGTTTTGAGGAGCATGGAACCACTTCTTGCTGGTGTTCTCTGGTCACATGACCCGGGGTGGTAGCACCTGTTTTGGGTCCCAGCAATGGTAGCAAATAGTTAACCCTGAAACTGGAGTAGAAACACTATGAAAGTGTAAAAACAGTTTTTAATATCAGAAAAACTTTGTAAAAAAATTATTACCAGGAATAAATTTTTGAAGAAAAAACTATTACCAGCAACATGTTTTTTGAAAAAAGAAAATATTGCCAGCAACACGATTTTGAAAAAAAAATATTACTAGCAATACGTTTTTGAAAAAAAAAATATTACTAGCAATACGTTTTTGAAAAAAAAAATATTACTTGCAATCGGTTTTTGAAAAAAAAAAATATTACTTGCAATAGGTTTTTGAAAAAAAAAATATTACTTGCAATAGGTTTTTGAAAAAAAAAAATATTACTTGCAATAGGTTTTTGAAAAAAAAAATATTACTTGCAATATGTTTTTGAAAAAAAAAATATTACTTGCAATATGTTTTTGAAAAAAAAAATATTACTTGCAATAGGTTTTTGAAAGAAAAAAAATATTACTTGCAATAGGTTTTTGAGAAAAAAAAATATTACTAGCTTCAGCTTAGTTTGATTTCTAGCATATCAACCTCAGTGGGTTATTTAATGCTGTCAAGATTTTTAGGAGAGATTTGTATGAATAGAATATGTATTCTTTGTAAGAAATCAGTTTGTAGATCAGATTTCGTTGATGTATTTTTGTAAAGAGCCAAATGTATTGCTGGTGATGTTTTTTTTTCTTTTAAATATATTGCTATTATTTTACTATAAAAATCTATTTCTCTACTTTCATAGTGTTTTGATGCCAGTTTGGGGATTAACTATTTGCCCATAGCAGGGACCCTAACAGGTGCTACCAACCCAAGTCAGGGTGGATCTGGCAACAACAGTAATTAAGAGGTGGTTCTGCACTCTTCAAAACCTCCTGATCAAAGGCCTTGCTGCCGGATGTAGTTTATCGTCATACCCAAGACGACTGGCCATCTTTAAATTTTATGAAACTTATAAATTATTCAATCCAGATCATGTCCCCACTCCAGTCATTCAGCCTATAGTGTATAACTGTAACAAAAGAGAAAATCACCTTCCTTGAAAAAGATTTTGCGTTTTGTGTATGGCCTGCCGTAGAAGAATTAAAGAAAATAGCAAAAAGCTGCTACTTTAAGTATCAGAGAAACTATGCTAATGTTATTTCCTCCCTAAATGTTGTGGCCAATCAGAAAAATTGTTTGGTGAAGAAAGGCCATTGCTTTTTTTTGGCTTACTGGGATGAGAATAATTTTGAGCTTGGTAAGTGAAAGTGTATTTCTGCTGTTGCGAGGGGAAGGTTGGATTACTGACCCTGTTTTTGTTACTATGTTTACTGCCAGACCATTTACGACAGATTTATGATTGAATTTAGTGTTGGCACACAGAATTTTTTTTTTTTTTTGTTTCTACCGACTCCTTTGGTTGATACCTAAATGATAACTAACTATAAGACATCACACGTTTGATTGTACCTAAATTCATCTCTTTCTTTTTCTCTTTCCGCAGATCCAAGGATTGATTTATCAACTCGTGATGGACTTTTTAATCAAATCGGATGCCACCAATATTACGATCAGTATGGATCCAAATTGAATTACTGTTTCTGTAATGAACCAAAATGTAACACTGCTATGAGCATCACTCGAAGTCTACCACTCCTTGCCTTCATATATGTTTCTTGCTTACTGAATGCATTATTATAAAAATCATCTCTTGTTTCTTTTACCTTCATGAAAAAAAGCCTGCAAAAGATTTTACAAACTTTTTTTTTTTTTCTGTCCAGAACATTTTTGAATATTCATAAATCTGAAGAAAAATATAAACTGCCGACCATTTAATATATTTTATCAACAATATTCCCAGATTTACATTTTTGTTATTTGCTATACACAGACATCACTAATATTTTTTGAACTATCAAAGGCAGTGGTTTTCAACTTTTCTTTTTGGCCGTTTCACCCCTTTCCATCATTTTAAAGAGTGATTCTAAACTTTGAAGATTGTCAACCTTAAAAGGTGAATTGTAGCATGAAAAAAATTGAAATAAAAAAGGGAAAGGATAGAAAAGCTGATGAGTTTCTCTCTCTTCAGTAAAAAAATTATAATGAGTCTACTTTTTTATTCTTTTTATTTTTATTTATATTTTATTCTTATTATTTTAGTTTTTATATTTTCTATCCTGTTGCTTTTTTAGTACTAAAAAGACAGAAGATAAGGATTGACACTACATTATTCTTTTTATTTTTATTTTATTTTTATTTCATTTATGTTCTTTATATTTTATTTTTATTTTATTTACATTCATTTTTCAATTTAAATTTTTATTGTAATTATATATTTTTTCTTTTTACTTATCCTTCATTTCCCTGTTATATATTTTTTTTAAAAATCACTTGAAATGAAATTTTGAACCCACAGAAAAATATTTAAAATTTATCTATTAAAACTTCACCAAAACGCAAATTGCACAAGGATTTTATAAACATCAAAATGCAGTATTAGATTTGGACATTATTTTAACAATCAACTACTTGAGATCTTAAAATCAGAAAGGACTTTTTTTTTAAATTTCATTTTTTTTTTTTTTTTTTTTTTTTTTTTGGAGGATATGATTGGTGATGGTGAAAATTGTTTTTTTTTTTTTTTTGTTTTTTTTTTTAACTAAGTTACCTCCAAGCTATAGAGAAATAAAAAATGATTTGAATCTAAATTTGGATAGGGTGTCATGTATTGGTATTTCAACAAATCTGACAGCATTAACTAGAATAGTGATTTTTTTTTTCTGTCATTTCTGACCATTTGTCACTTTTCACCATATTCCTTACCTCCCTCCTCGCTCTCCTTGCCTCCTTCTCCTTATCTCCCTCCTCACTCTCCTTACCTCCATCCTCACTCTCCTTCCCTCCTTCTCCTTACCTCACTCTCCTCATCTTCATCCTTGCTCTCCTTACCTCCATCCTCACTCTCCTTGCCTCCTTCTCCTTATCTCCCTCCTCGCTCTCCTTATCTCCCTCCTCGCTCTCCTTACCTCCATCTCCTTACCTCACTCTCCTCATCTTCATCCTTGCTCTCCTTACCTCCATCCTCGCCCTCCTTGCCTCCTTCTCCTAACCTCCCTCCTCCTCATCTCCCTTCTTGCTCTCATCTCAGCTTGTTAATGTCTATTTTTCTATCTCAGTCAGTCAATATCAGTCGGTTTCAGCTTCTCTCGATCTCCTCCCATCTCTATGTTGTTTATGTGCAGTTTTCATTTTAAATTACTTCATTTCTATGGAAGATATGAAAATAAAACAAAATGGCATTTGAAAGCAAACTTCATATTAATAGAGCTTAATGTGTTCAAGAAATGTCAACTGCTCTCTTTTCAAACATAATTCCAAATGTCAGTCACCACCTTCTAACATTGGACATCTCTATTACAAAAGACAAGTAAATCCTCATAAGTTTTCATGATTCAAAAAATTATACAATGGAACTGTCGGGGCTTAAAACCAAATATAAACAATCTAATTCTTCTTATAACGAATCATCTCCCCACTATCATCTGCCTACAGGAAACCTTCCTAAAAGCTGATAATAAAATAAAAATAAAAAAACTATACACAATATAATTACATTCATAACCTAACCTTTCTTAAAAAAGTTAAACTATACAAAAAAAATATAATGCCAATTAAATATTTAACGATAAAAAAGGGACCTTTTGACCCTTACCAGGTGAAAAGTTCTGAAAACAACACAACTCTGAAAGCAATGGATATTTTTTAAAAAAGCAAGACAACACTGAAAAAAAATTTTTGAAAGCAATTCAACTTTATCCCCCCCCCCCAAAAAAGAAAACAATTGTTTGACCTTAAATGATCTCAAAGATTGATAAGTCATTAAACAAACAAACAAACCTAAGATTGACTAAAAAAGTACATTGTAGAATGATAGTTACTAGATAAATCAGCATACCAACATTTTTGAATTGCCAGTCCATGGTACTAACTAAAATTCTATGCCAGGATTTGGTTAATTCTTCCATGGCTGAAAACTACTAATAAAAGACAAAAAACAATTCCAATCAGGAATACCTTATTTACACTGTTTATATTTGGACTATAGTTCTCAACTTTGTTGTTGTTATCACGTTTCAGCCATTATGCACTCTAACCTTCATCAGGTGTATATCAAATATAGATAATGATAACTCCTATTCACAGATATTCAGACAGAAAGGATTGTTATTGAATCTATCAATTTATAACACCTTTTCCTACTGAAATCCTAAAATTCCTCAGATAAAGAGGAATTTTCCACCTATCCCTGTCAGTCTATCTCTGTCTATGTAAGCATGTCCATGTCTGTTTTCCTCTATATATTGGTCTTTTCATAGATATCAATCACTGTCGGTTCATATCAATCAATTTCTGTTTAAATATACCTGCCGCACTCAATTCATATTCATCAGCTTAGATGCATAATAACCATTATTCTTTCTATTCTGTTTCTTTTTTTAATATTAAAAAAAAAAACAAGAATTTAAGACAAGATAAGGATTGACATTACATTATACTTTGTATTTTATTTTATTTTGTATTTTTATTTGTATTTTATTCTTTATATTTTATTTTTACTTTATTTTTATTCTTTATATTTTATTTTTATTTATACTTTATTCATTTTTCAATTTAACTCTTTGTTGTAATTATATATTTTTTTTCTTTTTCTTATTCTTCATTTCCCTTCATTTTCTTGTTACATTTTTTTTAAAAAATATCAGTTTCCTACAGCAATAAAGAAATTGAACCCACAGAAAAATATTTTAAATTTATGTACTGTAGGATCCCTGACAACCAGGCTAAGAAGGCCACCTGTATATGAGGGATTATATTTAGATTAAAATAAAAGAACTGAAATCAGGTTTAACATTTATTTTCACTGTTTTATAGTAAACAAATTAAGCTAATGGTGAGTGAAATATAATGATTAGATTTTAAGGAAAAAAAAAAAATTATGTAATGTTAATAAAAATTCATTAAATTAAATATGCCATGTATGCAAAACAAATAAAATTTTTTAATCGCTGTTGCATGATGATTCTTTCTCTTCTAATGTCATTCTCAACATTTTCCACATTTCATTTTGCTTTTGTTCTTAATTTTTTAAAATTAAATTAATTTTTTTTTTTTTTTTTTTTTTAACTCTGTATGCCTTATTGCAAATCGTCATAGCTGAATGCTGGCTTTCTTTCCATGAAACTGACAACCTTTTTAATAGCTTTTTCAATTTCAGTCCAGGTTTCGTCACAATCATGTTTATTTTTTTCATTGTGACTGTCAGAACACTGGAGAATAGTTTCTTTGGAAGATTTTAAATCATACAATGTTGACTTTCCTATGCTGAATTCAGCCATTGGGTTGCAATGAACTTTCACAGCATCTAATCTGTTTAAAATTTTCACTTTTTGCAATAACTTGCAAGTTTTTCTTTTATTCCCATCAACTTTTGCACCAATACAAGCCATTAGGGTGAAATAACAATTATCCAAATAAATTTTCTGAAAAACAAATTTCAAATCAGTTATATTTCACCCAAATTGTTCAAATATACACATCAATATCATATGTGGATATGCATGATTCCAGATATGAGGCACTCTACTGTATTGAAGAAAACTTTACCAAAACATAAATTGCATAAAGATTTTATAAGCATAAAGTATAATGTTAGATTGGGACATCATCTTAACAATCAACTACTTTGGTCCTCACAATTGTAAAGGACCTTTTTAAAAAAATTTCAAAGTGAGGATGAGATGGGTGGTGGTGAAAATTGTTTTTTTGTTTTGTTTTTTTTTATAACTAAGTTACCTCCAAGCTATAGAGAAATAAGAAATGATTTGAATCTAAATTTGGATAGGGTGTCATGTATTAGTATTTTGGTAAGTCTGACAGCATTAACTAGAGTTAACTTTCACAACCTGACACCATATTTTCAAGACTCATTCACCAATTCTGAAATCCTAAAATTCCTCAGGTGGAGAAGAATTTTCCACCTATTTCTCTCAGTTCATATCTATCTACCTAAGCATGCTCATGTCTATTTTCCTCTATATAGTTGTCTCTTCATAGATATCAGTCACCGTCAGTTCGTATCAATCAATTTCTGTTTTAAGTATACCTGTTTCACTCACTTCATATCCATTTTCCCAGATGCAAAATGATCTAGAATAGTGGCCATTCAAGATAACATTCATTTTGTGACTTGATTAAAAAAAAAACTGAATCCTTTCAAAAATTCAGCCATAAATGCCAAAAGCTTTCAGTTTATGAAGACCAGTATGCCAAACCCTGTCAAATGACTTTGAGATATACAAAGCAACAGCACAAGAATCACCATTCTTATGTAAGGCTTAATGGACACTTTCAGCAATAGGCCATCAGCAGTTGACTTAAAAAAGGGAAAGCTATATTGCTTATATGAAAGAAAAAATTTTACAAAATAGTTTGAGTTATATATATATATATATATATGAGTTTGCAACTCTGTACATATGTGTGTGCATTTGCAAATATATGTATATATATATATATATATATGTGTGTGTATGTATGTGCGTATATATGTGAATATATATGAGTGTGTATGTATGTATATATGTGTGTGTGTGGTTCTGTGTATAATCTATATGTGTGTGCATATATATATATATATATATACACATACACATCTGTATATATATATTATATGTGTGTAAGTATATGAGATTATGTATATCTATGTGTTTATATATGAGTGTATGTATGTATATATATATATATGTTTATAATATAGTATGCTTTTACATATATTATATAGATGTATATATATATGGATGTGTATATATATATATATACATTTGTTTCCATATATATATATATATATATATGTGTGTGTGTGTGTGTGTCCATACATATATTTATACATATATATATATGTCTGTGTATATACGTATATATATGTATGTATATATATGTTTTCGTATGTATGTATATATGTGTTTGTGTTTATATATATGTGCATGTATTTATGTACACGTCTGTGTGCGTAAGCACATGTATGCATGTATGTTTATATATGTGTACGATGGTGTGTGTGTGTATATATATATATATAATTTTAATATTTATATATATATATATTTCAATATTTATTTATATATATATATATATATATATATCAATATTTCCAGTGATACTTTCAAGCCCTTTTATAAACAAAATCAATCTCCATATATATCAACGTCCAATCTTACCACCCGAAATAAGTTTTTAACCAAATTCCTAATATTGTCAATACCAGAATCAATAAGTTATTATCTAATAGAAAAAATTTCAATGAAAATAAATTCACATATAATCAAGTCCTTAGAAAAAATAATTTTACACATGAGCTTAATTACTAACAAAATCTAAAAAACGATACACCTAATAAAAAATAGAAAAAGGAAGATAATATGGTTTGACCCACCCTTGTGCAGATTATCCAGCATCAATATTGGCAAATATTTTTTAAAGATAATAGACAGACACTTTATTAATAATAACAATCCTTTGAAGAAAATATTCAACAGAAAAACCTTAAAAAATCAGTTACTCATGTTTAATTCCCACAACAATCATATCTTAAGAAAATTTCATGACAGTGAGACACGGAGGAACAAACCTCCCTGTAACTGTAGAGTTAAAGCTGTTTGTCCAGTGTGAGGTATTTGGACTTAGGAAAATCTGATATATGAAGGTACGATTTTTCCAAAGGAAAATGTAAATCAGAAAAAATTCACATCGGAATTTCAGCGGGAAATTGGAAGCAACGTTTCTACTATCACCGGCATTCCTTTAACAGCAAATACTTAAGATAGCAGACAGCCTTGTCAAAACACTATAAGGACCTTGTTGATGGAGATTTCACCCCACAATTGAAATGGAGCAGCATCTGTAAGGTCCGATCTCCCAACATCTTCAGGGACATATGGGATCTCTGCATCAAAGAAAAAATCCTTATAATTAAATATGAAAACACCAACGAACTACATAATCAACGAAACGAACTTGTCTTCAAATACAGACACAACAATCACTTCGGATTTCTAAAATAACATCTATTTCAAAGAAAATTAACTTAAACTTGGGTTTTTGGATGTTTTACATGTATTTTTGTATATGTATATGTATATATGTGTGGATAGGTATATGTGTATATGCATGTCTAAGAATATATATATATAGAGAGAGAGATACATTTTTTATCCTTTCGTATACATAAAATACTAATGGATAATAAATCACATAGTCAGAATTTCCACCTATGTTCCTTCATGTAATTCCACTCCTTTCATTACATGTGACCTCACTTTAAAAAAAAAACCTCTTACCTGGGCGTCTATCGCTTACACATCTCTCTTCTTCATGTACGTGTATGCACAAGCATACTTTTTACTTCTTTGTCTTTGTATCTGTGTTGGGTCATATATTTTATATATACAAACATGTATGCCTCCGTCTGTGTATATAGGTAAACGTGTGAATTTGTGTGCTATATGTTATATTCTCTCATGAGTAGGTGCATGGATTACGCGTTGTGTATATATTTGGGCACATTTGTGTGCTATATGTTATATTCTCTCATGAGTAGGTGCATGGATTACGCGTTGTGTATATATTTGGGCACATTTGTGTGCTATATGTTATATTCTCTCATGAGTAGGTGCATGGATTACGCGTTGTGTATATATTTGGGCACATTTGATAGAAAACACCCTTAACTGCCTCTTTACAGTTATATGGTTAGTAATTTATTTGAGGACATCTTACATGTAAACTAAGTACTTATTTAGGAATGTACCCATCAAATATGTGCTTAAGTGTTTATGAATACAAATAGATAAATATTCGAGTATATATGTATGTGTTTGGCAAAATCGCTTCGTCAGACCTGGCGGTTTTAAAACAATGAATGGATTCAAAAATTCTTCCAGGAATCAAACGAAAAACAAAATTAACGGAAGTTGTGTTTTAAGTAGGAAGGGATGGAGAGAGGTATATGCCTCTAGGAGATGCGATATTAGTAGTGATGACCTCTTATTCACCGGAGAAGAGAAGGGAGTGGAGATGATTTTTCAAGAATGGAAAAAAAGAGAAAGGAAAAAGAAGGGAACAGGAGAAAGGAAAGGAGAACTAGAGAACGTACACAAATCAATATAACTACATACATACATATTCTTTTATATACACATATAAACACACATACGCATATGGGCCTACATCCATACACATATATTCGCATCCATCTACACATATGTTTTCAGGACTTCTGTCTTTTTTCTCTTAATCCCTGATGAAGATTTATAAAACTCAAACATATTACATTGATAAATGTTTCCGAATTGTGTTTTAGCTTAACATATATATAAAATTAAAAAAAAGATTGTTTTGCACTTCTAGAAGATAACGTTTTTACAGTGGACATAAATAGCAAAATATATTTATCCTCCGAGCTCGCAATTTTGCAAATATGGTACTTATCTTTAAGAGGATTTGGGGATTTGATAATGAAATTGAATTTTAAAAAGTTAGAGTTAAGCTGTTAAACATTTAGGCTTTATTCGTTGCACTCTCTCTCTCTTACTCTCTCTCTATCTCTCTCTCTCTCTATATATATATATATATATATATATATATATATATATATATTGTAAACTAGAAAGGCTTACTGAATGAAGAATAACCAAAACGGAAGTTGGAAATGAAATGGTAATCCTTATAACATCAACAAAATAAAATACTCGCCAACGGCTTGAACTAGGTAAACCACTGCTAGTGATGGCCTACAGAATATTAGAATAGTGTCCACGTATTTATGAGGAATGGGAATGAGAGAGAGAGAGAGAGATTTTATATTTATTTTATTTGAAATGCTCAGTACTTAGGGAAAGAGCTCAATAACAGTTCAATTCAGTTGTATGGATATGAGTTTGAAACCCATATATATATATATATATATATATGTGTGTGTGTGTGTGTGTGTGTGTGTGTGTGAAAAGTGTATATAAATATAAACAAATATATATATGTATAATTATTTATATATTATATGCGCGGTAATTTATTAGAAAGCGCTCAATATCAGAGATAGAGCTAACATATTTGGATAGATGTGAGTTTGTGACCCTGGGTTTTCACGCTTTGCGATCGTCAAACAAACTGATTAATGTTTTAAAAATTTGGGTTTATGTAGATTGGTGTATTGGTGTTATTGTGGAAGTGGTGGGGGAAATTTCGTCGTTTTGTCATTCATCGTACTAATATGCAAACATCGATGTATGCAGACACATATACACACTTGGTCGTCCGTCGGGACTTATACATATATAAACATATGTGGGCAGTTTCGGCTATGACACATGTATGTATGCGGGTGGTGTTATATCTATACATACGCATTTGTATGTTGAAATGTTGAAATCTAAACATTGGAAGTGTGACGAAATGTCTCGTTGATGTGTACATATCATATGTATTTTCCAGCTGGAAAATATTTCCTCGCATGTATGTATATGCGTGTGGTGGGGTTTAATAAAATTATGATAGGTAAAGATTATTATTATTTATATTTATTTTTAAATTTTTTGAAAAAAAAAAAATGGGGCTTTATTGTTTTATTTAAAGCTGGTTATTTGTTTGTTTTTTGGTGACTGTGTATTTGTAAAGTAGAAATTTGTAATCCTTATTGGTTAATTTATATGGTGATGTTTAGTTTAATATTCAATGTGCTGGGTGAGAGGGTAGTTCAATTTAATAACGGGTTTATATGGTATGATGTGATAGTAATGTTTCAAGGATTGAGACAGAAATTAAATTGTGATTGTTGGTGGTTTGTTTGTTTTTATCCGTTTGGTATGAATTCGGATAATAGGTACTTGTTCTCATGCCTATTTGGAGATTATCTCTGATTTTTTTGTTTAGTAAGTTCTTTTGCGGTTTGTGTGATATTATTGCTACTTTTTTCGTGTAGGCAAAGTAGGCATTTTTCGTAATGTTGTTGTAGGTAGGGCTTTTTTTCAATATTTCCCAACTTATTGTTGGTGTGATGTTTTTCTTTTGCTGCCATATGTATGTAGAAAGTGTTGTGCTGTTCGAATATTTCCTGTTGTTGAATGAAAGGTTGTGATTGTTATTCCTCATTTTGAATGGGCCTTCAATTGTCACCGATGTAGTACATAGTGTTGTTGTTTGTACATACCTTGGCCATGTATATAGTGTTCGTAAGTTGGCAATTTCCTGGAGGGACATGTTGTTCTGTTTCTGCAGTTGCATATTGGATCCTTGGTTACATTTTTGTAGGTTGTCATTTTTTTGTTGTGGCTTCAAGCGAAATTTTCCCAAAAAAAATTATTTCGCTTGGTGATGGAACAGAGCTTACTTTAACTCAATTTAATTCAAATAATTATATTGAATTTTTCGGCCTTGTTTTGAAACATGAGACCTCTTATGTCGAAGTTGGAATCATATTTTTAAAAATAATTATATTTATGCTCTACTTTTGTATCGAGCACTATTTTAAAAAAATAACTAAAAATACTAAGGAACTTTGGATTATTTACCTAACCAGTTCCTTCCTATTTTCTATATATTTTCACACACACACACACACACACACACACACACACACACAATATATATATATATATATATATATATATATATGCAACACACTCAAAACCTGTGTCCTATTGGGAACCGTCATATTGCCTGATGCGCTATACCATTTAGCTATAAAGGAAGCGTCTAGTTAACAAGGTGGAACTACTGCTTTACTTTTTCGTTCGATTCCTGTCAGCGGACACATATTTTCTCTGAAATTTCTCGGACATTCAGGCCGCTAAATGTAATTATTACTGTTTATTATAAATAGAGCATTTACTTAAATAATGTGTCTATAAAAATAACGTATAAACAGAAAATATATTAAAATAATTGTCGGACTTAGTCTATTTCACGGCAGTTTTCATGTAGTTTGCAGCCATTTTCTACTGGCCAGAGTGAGAGCCAATAGCTGGCTGCCACGAATAGGCAGAAAGATTCTATTGGTCAGCGTAAGAGTCAACAGCTGACTGACACGAATGTTAATTAGCATGCTAGCAGACAAAAAAATCAAAGCTGCATTTGTCACAAGTGGGAAAAATTTTAATCTGCATGGCACTTTACTCCAATTGGCTCATTCGCTTGCTTAAACTCAACGTTGATTCTGATTCCGCAGAACTGGGTTGGGTGTGAAAAAGTATTTGTTGTTAACATTCTTTTTTCATTCGGTTTTTCCAGTTACGAGTCCTTTTTTAAAGCTGATCGTTTTGTGTTCATTTTGTTTAGTTCTTTTTTCGTAACAGATTTAATGTTTAGTATAGAGCTTAGCAAAAATTTGCAGTGTGAGATAGGCTAGAAGTAAGACATGTAGCAACATCAGCACGGCAAAGGACACTCCTTTAAAGGCAAGGAAGGGGAAAAAAAAATTTAAGTCAAGTGATAGCGATTGCTGTATGAGTTGTACGATTTTTGAATCAAGCACGGGCAACGCCGGGCCATGCTGCTAGTGTAAATATAAATATAAAAGTGAACATTGATTATATTTATGTTTATGTATGTATGTATGTATGTGTAATGATAAAATTATAGTTCTATAATAGTATGAAGATTTCGTTGAAGCGTGTCCACTATTTACATTGTTAGGCCATGTGTGTCCTAATGGATAAAAGCGTTGTTTGAAGTAATCCAGTGACTAGGCCGAGAGTTTTGTATTCAATATCTGGCCACTTCCTTTAGTAACTAGTTCAGTTACTAAAGGGAATTAAATGAAACTGAGATATACAGAAAGGGCGTTGAATTTATTGAATAAATTTACTCTTTAGTATTTTAAGATATTTTTGTGTGATTCTGGTAAAAAATCTCCGTCAAAATAAGATGTCATTAAGATTAATTTTTGCGTAATTTAGACGATAATTAATCCATCGTACTCTCTCTCTCTCTCTCTCTCTCTCTCTCTCTCTATATATATATATATATATATATATATATATGTATGTATGTATGTATGTATGTATTTGACGTCAGTGTTAGTATTTCTTATCTTATAGACAAAGCCATTTCTCTACACCCGTTTGCAAATATATTTGTGTTCGGTGACTTTAATGCTGATTATGACACGTGACATAAACACTCTGTCAGTGACCTCTCTGGAATCCAAACCCTGAACTTCTCAATCAGTCAATCTCTAGCGCAAGTCGTGAACTTCCCCACGCATTTCCCCACTAAGCCTGATGGACAGGCTTCTGTTCTAAATTTCCTTTTTACCTCTACCCTGGACTCATGTCATACTCTGCAGCTCTGTCCTTATGGCAACTCTGACCTCTTGGAAACTCTGACCATGCTGACATGTCTGTAACACCTCTTTCCGCTCTCCCACCAGTCAAGAACTTCCTACCAACAGAATATCTTTCTGTTGTCAACGTGCTGATTGAGACTCGTTCCATGACTTCCTTCGTGACGTCCCTTGAAATGAATTTTAATCCGGATAATAACGGCGAAGCTCGAGTTGTGTCTCTAGATATCTCAAAGACGTTCGGCAGGGTTTGGCAACCTGATCTTCTACGCAAGCTCCAGGGCTACGCTATTACAGGAAGATTGCTTGATTTAATCCAGTCATTCCTATCAAACGAGCTCGCTTTCAGATCCTTTCACACGAAAGCAGGGGGCCCCAAGGCTCTACCTTGGGTCCTACGCTGTTTCTGATCTTCATTAATGATCTTCCTGATGTCATCAGTTCCCAAGTAGGCATTTAGGCAGATGACACTACCATTTACTCCTGTCTCAATAGCAAATTCTTCAGAGCCGACAAAATAAATCTGGCTGCTGCTCTTGAAAAGGGCCTTCAATCAATGGTTAACTCGAGCAGGAAATGGCTTATAACTTTTAATGCCTCCAAAACAAAACTACTCTCATTTAAGCATCTTAAAGAAACTTTTCTGTCATCAGCATGGCTGACGTTAGGTTTCTGGAGAGCAACACACTGTGCCTTCTTGGCCTCACGTTTCAACTGACTTGAAGTTCAGCGACTACATCGAATCAATAGCTGCATCTAATGCAAGGAAAGTTGGGTCACTGTGTCGTGCCAGAAGTTTTTTCTCATCTGGTCTTGCACATTTATAAAACTATCATTCGTTCGGGCATTATATACTGCAGCCATATCTGGTCTGGGGCTCCTGCTTTTCATCTCAAGGTTCTTGATAAAATCCAAAGAAGGATTTGTAATGTAATCGATCCTGATTTGGCATCTCGACTTCAGTTACATTTTCACCTACTGGTAGTGGCTTCCCTCTGTCTTTTCTACAACTATTTTCCTAACAACTCTTCTGACGAGTTTTTTTTTCTCTAGTAAAAATCCAAGGAATTTAAGCGTACTACTAGATTGGCATCTAGGTCCCACCCGTTTACTGTTCAAATAGCTAAATGCAACCGCCACTACTACCTCAACGTTTTTTTTTACTTGCACTTCCCGCTTGTAAAACTCCTTTCCGCTTACTTAATTCCCTGATAACTACAATCTTCAAAAATTTAAATGCAGCGTCAATCGCCATCTACTATCTTCTTGAATCCCGCTCACCTTTTTTCCTTTTCTCAATCTTCCCATACTCAGTCTTTTCTCACACTTTCACTTCATGTACCCCCTGCGTACTAGTGAAATTCCCACCTTGCTTGGGGTGAAATGATTAAAATCTAAAAGTACAGAAAGACAATCAACCAACAAACTATCTGCACAAATCACACCCACGTGTAATTAAAGAGCAAATAATTAATGCCCTTAAATGACAATTGCTTTCAGAACAATATAATACACCAAACCACTGTAAAGTCAGCAGATAACGAAAAATATATACACAGGAGTAAATAAATGACCCTGGAAATAAAGAAACTACGCACACAAAACATCCTCTACAAATAGTAAATATACAGACAGCACAATACTTTCTAAACATAACTGGGAATATTTTTTTTAAATATTACCAGCATTTGAAAAAAAAAATTTAAATATATATTACCAGCAATACAATTAAAAGAAATACCAGCAAAACAAAATCCCTCTTTACAAAAATACGCCAATAAAACCTGATTTTTTACAAAGAATACATATTCTGTTCATACGAACCAACCGTAAAATTCGTGTCGGCATTAAATAACCCATTGAGATGTTGATATGCTGTAAAACAAAACTAACCAAACCAAACCAATCTCATATCGCAGTAATTTCGAGCAACGTTAGTCATTATGAAAGACATTTGTGGTTTGTTTGTTTTTTTTTGGGGGGGGGTGTTTTTGTTTGTTTGTTTTTTTGTTTTTTGTTTTTTCGTACTATATTCGGTTTCTTCATTTTCCGCATCTTCTGTTCGTAATGTCATCTTTTTTTTTAGGTGGGGGCGAGTGTACATTTAGTATGGTTTTTCCTAAATTTGATATATCTTTTATGTTGGTTTGTATTTTATGGTTAATGCTTGTTATATTTGTATTCGTTTATTTTAGAGTTTATATTATATAGTACCATTGTCAAGTTGATAAAGTTTAATTTCTCGTGTTTTTCCATTGTGTTAGTTGGGAATATATGATTTAATCGAGCATATAGATGGCACGTTAAACGGCGCGATAATGTAGTGTTCGGTTTGTGTTTTTGAATTCATTGAGAAATACTGTGTGCGTAGAAGATATTAAATATACAATTTGAAATTATTTATAGGGTAACATTTTTGTATCTCTATTGGTTTCAATCTCTGACAATAACTGCTAAAATTCCCCACTCCTCAAATTTATCAACAAATCCTACTGATGCATGTTGGAATTTCTTCTTAGCCAATAAAAATAGGTAATTTTCGATCTTAAGCACACATTTTTTTCTGTCTTGACTTGAAGTCAAAAGGCTATAAATACTTGACTGTATCCCTTTTGCATGTGAAAATTATTTTTGTTTTGTGAACTTTTTATTTGTTTGTTTCTGTCTTATAGTTGCTTTGCTTTACTTTGCTTTTCGTTGTCTTGTCTCGTATAAATTTGCCCTTCTTTTTACTGTTATTAAGAATTTTGTCAATTCTACTTAACTATATTTGCTTCTTCAACAATCTGTATGGATATTGGGTTTTAAAGTTAGGCTATCGTGAGTTTAAATTGCTTGTATTTTTCTTTGTTTTTTTTTATAAATTGAAGTACTAAAGACTTTACTATTCAAATCAGTATTAAAAAAATATTATTCTGTTATTAATGTTTAGTTCATATGTGAAATTATGGACTGAGTTAGAAAAGTTGACACTCACAGGACATACTGAGGTTAAAAAGGACAGATGAAATCAGCACATAACCTACATAGTGAACTTTTGTAAATGGTTGGCAGAACAAGGCTTAGAAGAGATAGCGAAAAGACCAAATTTACTAAGAGCTGCAGAGAATAGGAAATTGTGAAGTGCTTTGATCGTCAACATCCTGAAGAGATACAGCACATAGAAGAAGAAGAAGAAGAAGAAGAAGAAATGCGACATCGTTGGACTGATGGGTGATCCCATGGCGACTCCGTTGATTTGTGCATATAGATTTTTCCAAGCTGATCATAGAGAGAAATTGGCATGGTGCAGGCTGATATTAATATTTTCACGACTTTTGTGTTTTATTTTTGGGAATGGGCGTAATGGCTATTCATAGGCATTTTTTTTATCATGAACTTGTCTCTTTGAGGAGTAGTGAGTGAAAAGTTTTTCCGCGTCTAGTGATGATAATACATGGTCGCTGACTTTATTGCTTTTCAGGTTATCTATGAATTCATATATATGGAATTAATTTTGAAGCAATATGGTTTGATGATTTGGTTGAATATATATATATATATATATATATATATATATATATATATATATATATATATTGTCATCCACAGTCAGACTGTTTCTGCTGTATCACAGCTCTTCAGTGTGACTACACATCCGATTGCTTCAAGCCGGACCGAAACCCGACTGATTTGGCATCAGTCCAAGATCCTACTCCTAGGCTATCGTCGCACAGCAGAGAATTGGGAAATTTTTACGTTTTCTATACGAAATACGCCAATGGCCCGGAGAGCTCAATTAGAGATATATATATATATATATATATATATATATATAGTGGAGGTATCGTATCAGATTCTAGTCTGATCCATTACATTCACTTACGTAAAACGAGTGAATCCTCCCTTTTATCAGTAAATAGCAGGACAGACTAGGAGAAGGAAAAACTGGAGAGGGTTGGGTTCCGTCAGGCCATCTTGCTCAAGAAAGCCTACTACTGCGACAGCAGTATACATGGTGCTCCTACGGGTCACGGAAAATTATATATATATATATATATATATATATATATATATATATACATGTGCTCAAAATGTCCTCCTTCAACCTTGCAACATTTCTTGGTTTCAATTTCACGTCAATTTTCACCAGTGTAAATTCAACTCACTGCCTGAAGATTACACTGAGCATGAAACTCCGAGTTGTACTGTCGGTGTAGTGTGTTATGTATATTTATTGATATATATTTGACGGCTCTGATATTTAGCATTGAGCATAGTTTTCTTACACCAAAGGATAGATAGATATTTGTATTTGAATACTTACACATATATTTATTTATTTATATTTATCCATTTGAGTATATATGTATATATATATATATATATATATATATATATATATATATATATATATATATGTTTAAAATTATATTTGAAAAGCAATATAACATCACTACAGAAATAGCCATTTCACTGACAAGACATCATCAGAAGTGTTGAAACAAAATGGCTATTTTTGTAGTGATCTTATAACATGCTTATGTTATGATTTTAAATTATTATTTACTCTACTTGTATTGCTAAATTTCTAAAATAGTGGTTTGGTTATTGGAATTTATCTCATCTATACCAACCCTATTTATATATATATATATATATATATATATATATATATATATTCTCAGAGGTACAAGTAGGCAAACTAAATGTTGTTCATTACTACAAGTATTTATACAAAGTTGTGCGTTGTTATCCATCATCGTAATTTTTTCATTATGCTTTTAAAGACAAAATGGTTGACAATGTGCTGAGCATTCATTAGAAAGTGAAAAAATTGCCCTATATGGATTTTTTATACTACTTGCACCGATGAAGATGATCTTGGGAGAAGATCGAAAGTACTTGCGAAATGAAAATAAAAGAAATTTAAACAGCTATATTACCTTTCATCCTTTAAGTATGAAATGAAATATTTACTGTTTAAAAGAAACATTGAATAACATAGTTATGTTGACTACTAAATTAACTGTTCTTCTCCATCTGCTGTTAATATTTCTTCTGTGAGAAACATTTCAATGTCAGCGTGATAACGCAGAATGAATTGCACAGAAAGCATAGAAAATATGTGGAAGTATCAATTACTGAAAAGTGAAGCAACTTACAATACTTTTCTAGTTCATAGACTACAAGTTATAAAGGTACATTATTGTCTACGAATATTTTTTCATATGATTCAGAATATACGTGAAAATATCAACTGTTCTTTTTATATACGGAAGGAATAGTTGAAAACATTATGATTTTTCAAGATTCCATTTACTAGTGAATCCATGACTGGGAATTGTGAATGCAAATTAAGTTCAAACTTTCTTTTAAATTTAAAAGCGCCCCGATCTTTTAAAACGGGTATTTTTGGATTGATTCAGAATTCTTTAAAAAAAACTAAATGCTATTTTT
>CAHIKZ030001018.1:1262500-1303312 GCA_903632075.3 Acanthosepion pharaonis | reverse complement strand
CAAAGTTATATTGTTTATTATTTACATTATTCAGACTATTGTCCTCATCTTTGTCGCCATATTTATCACAACGTTTCGGCCTTTCAGTATCTATCTATATTTCTGAGATGAGGTATTATATACACTATTTACATTATTCGGACTATTGTCCTCATCTCTCTCGTCATATTTATTACAACGTTTTGGCCTTTCAGTATCTGTCTATACTTCTGAGATGACGTATTATGTACACTATTTACATTATTCGGACTATTGTCCTCATCTTTGTCACCATATTTATTACAACGTTTTGGCCTTTCAGTATCTGTCTATATTTCTGAGATGAGGTATTATGTACATTATTTACAGTACTCTGACTATTGTCCTTATCTTTGTCGCCATATTTATTACAACGTTTCGGTCCTTCAGTATCTGTCTATATCTCTGATATGAGGTATTATGTATATTATTTATATTATTCGGACTATTGTCCTCATCTTTTTCGCCATATTTATTACAACGTTTCGGCCGTTTTACGATCCGGCCTTCTTCAGGTGGTTGGAATGTCGAACTGAACCCTTTATTTCGCTTACTGGAGTAGACTGTTCTAGTTCCACGTGCCATGTTTAATCGATGTCAGTTATCAGTTATCTCCTTTTAATTTTCCCTCTGAAAGTTCTCCACTGCCTTAACCGGGTATTGAACTCACACTCTTTGGGTCCTGTCACTGGATCTAACCAACGCCCTTATCCACTGTGCCATGTGTCCTTGAGGACCTGAAGAAGGCTGGAGCGTACAACGGCCGGAACGTTGTAATAAATATGGCGACAAAGTTGAGGACAATAGTCCGAATAATGTAAATAATGTACATAATACCTCATCTTAGAAATATAGTCAGATGTCAATTTGTTTGAAATTAAATTCCCTCTTTTGGAAGGCATCATTTTCTATTTCAATATGTGTTTACATTTTGATATTGTATTTTCCTGC
This sequence comes from Acanthosepion pharaonis, assembly GCA_903632075.3. Lineage (NCBI taxonomy): Eukaryota > Metazoa > Mollusca > Cephalopoda > Sepiida > Sepiidae > Acanthosepion > Acanthosepion pharaonis. Next base: position 1,302,343 of record CAHIKZ030001018.1, on the reverse strand, counting down.
CTCGTTTAAAACACTTTGCAGATGTTTAAACTTCTATATTCTTTTGATGTTAACATCTCTAATTTACAGTCCGCATCTTTTAATGACAACCATACTTTCTTACAGTTGATGGTTAGACCTTTCCTCACACTTTGTTTCATTACATCGTATTGGATGTCCTTTAATATTCCTTCTGAATCTATCATCAACACAATGCCATCTGCATATCATATTGTTAAGATTAGACCTACTGATATTAAATCCTGTTAGGGTCTCAATCTCCATTAAGATTGCGTCGCTGTAGAGTTTGAATAAAGACAGCGAGAAGATATAAATTGGCCTTATGTTCCTTTTCATTTTTGTATATCAACTCATTCATTTTCTATCCGTACGCACGTGGTTTGCTCCCAGTATAAGTGTTATATTAGTCTAATATCCTTCCCAAAAAGGTCGAGTTTACCTAATAGTTCAAATAGATCTTTGTGTCTTTCCTTATCAAACGCTTTCCCTTTATCAATGATACATAAGTTTACATCCTTATTCATTTGCATTGCTCTCTACGATACCAAACTTATTGCAAATATAGGATTTATTGTTCCAGTGTACTTGACAAAACTGCCTTTTCTTGTCCTGTTTGTAGTCTAATTCTGTTCCAGTGTCCTTGACAGCACTTTTTTGTCCTATTCCTATTCTGTTTCGGATTATTAGCTTGGTTATGTGGCTCATTAAACAGATTTTTCGATGGATTTCGCGTTCATTGCAGGTGAAGAGAAAAATGAGAGAGGAGTAAGACTCGTATTAAACAAATGAATGAAGAAATGTGTCCTGAGATATTATTAATTCTCTGAAAGAATTCATCTAGTTAAACCGAAAGGAAAACCGTTTAATATATCCATTATATCTGTATAGGCACACTGCACAACAGAAAGCACGAAGGAATAAATTGATAAGGTTTACAGAACACTGGATAACACGAAGACTAAATGCAAATTGGAGGAAATTATCATAATTATGGGAGACTTTGATGTTGTAGTAGGAAAGGGACGAGATGTTGAAATAATTGGAACGTTTCGATTAGAAACCCGTAACGAACGCTGAGAGAAAAGGTTTCACTGGGGCCCAACAAACACCTAAATAATAACTCCCACTTGGTTTCAAAGTTTGCGGATATTGAAAAGCTAAGGAGACGACATGAAGAGCCAAATCGTAATTAATGTGAGATTCGGAAATGCAGTTTTACACGGTAAAACATATCCACGTAACGAATGAGAGACGACCAGCCAGCCTTCAACTATGTGCAAACGTAAAAAAATTACCGAAATTAAAGAAAACGAAAGAAACGTTAAGTTACAATAACACAGAATGAGATGTATGCGATCAATGTTAAAGGCAAATATAATAAATTGTATGAAGGCAGAAATTCAAAGTGGAACATATTATGAGGAAATCCAATGACATCATCTAACGGGATACCACGAAAACGAGACAAAAAAGCAGTGGATGACTGATGAAATTATCAACATGATAAAAAAAAATCCGCAAACAATACCAAGGAATGATACAAAATATATAACATTATACGCAAACATTAAAAACGAAAAACAAGCAGGAGAAAATGTATGACTCAGCAAAAAGTGTGCCGAGATAGACAAACAAACATCAGAGATACGACAGGATTAAATGAATAAAATATACAGAAAATGAAAAATGGGAACACTCATAATTGAAAAACAATTTATTTCAAAGATGGAAAAATATGTTGAAAAATACATACACGAAGTTCTATTTGAACTGATAAGAAAAACTTGATTTATTTGGTATTGTGACGTCACCCCGGGGTCGCTGCGCCAAATGTGACGTCTGCCTGGCCGCGCCCGCCGTGCTATCTTGGTCACGGCCATCAATTGTGACGTCACCCCGTCTGTCTCCGCGCCGTCGCCATCCTATCCTGTCCTGTGACGACCAATGTGACTTGGTATTGGTCGCGGCACCATATGTGACGTTCTAACCTTTTGCTGATTCGGATGGGAATCTGGTTAGATTTGGCATCAGCCTTGTCGTTCCCAGCTCGCCTCCAACGTCTGGTTACCGAAGTAACTGTTTTGATTTCTAGTCTAACCTACCCACGTTGTGATTTGATCTTAAGTAGACGAAATCAATCAGTCGCCGGGCCGCAATGCAAGTCGAGTCCGAACAAGGGTAATACCGCACAAGTATATGTAAAAGAAAATAAAGTAATAACTCGAAAAGTTCAAATGTGTTAAAAAGGAATAACAATATTTTATATCTGGTTGCTGAATACAAGACTGCATCTTTCTCACAAACCTCTAATATGGATTCGTGACATATTGCGTGTGTTAGGCGAGTCTTAACATCTTAAATTGTTCTTTTAAGAAACTGGTTTTGGAGTATCTTCAGGCGATATTCGTAAAACTTTTTTTGGTGGTGTGAGTCTAAGTCGTTCTTCAAAAATAAATTGTTCTTGGTTAGAAGTTGAGGTTGTGAATGTGTGGATCTTTCAGTCATGTTCCTGCGAGGCGGGTCTCAGAGCTCACAGCTCAATTCTTGCCTGTCTTTCTAACCCCAACTAACTCAACTGCCGTCTACTCGTTGCGACTCTGCTTATATGGACGCTGGCCAAAACCGGGGTGGGCTTGTCCGGGTTTGAGGTTCCTTGATATTTCTAAATCCGCATCAAGGATATCCTTTGTTTTCGTTCAGGAAAAATATTAATTTCCATTTTGGAAGTCCTTAATTCTAGTTTAAGGGAATCGTCTTCCCAAATTCTTCCTTTCTCATATTGGTATCTCATACCAATCTCTTTTTTTAGAGGCGTCAACAGGTTTCCTCTCTCTCACAGTGGCATCTCCACCGATCCCTTCAGGGGGCGTCAACGGACTTCCTCCTTCTTCACATGATTACCTTTCGCCTACCGCTCACGCCACCATTCAGCCAATGGACGCCCAGCAGCGTGGGTGTGGCTAGACTGGCCTCGGTTTAAAATATCTCGCTCAAAGAAAAAAAAATATCTTTTTTTTTTCCCCTTTTCTTTTCTTTCTTTTCTTCTTCCGGACAACAAATCCTTACGACTCTTATCTTAACTAAACGCCGTCTGGAGTTCGTCAATCGAGATTTTCGCCAGCATCAAGTGGGTGGTCATCTGGCGACTTTGCACCCTGGTGCCAATTATTCATTCCGATAAAATAATTTTGGTTCATGGCCGCTCCGACACAAAACAGGTGTTCTTCTCAAATGATATTTCCACAGATAGTTAAAGGTTTAATCTTTCCTTCCTTGTACTCTGGGTGCTCCAGTGGACATTTTTCGCGGTCAGAGCACGACCCAATTAATTTTATCTCTTAGCATTCTGCCTTGTAGGCCACTTGACCGATTTGAAATTTTCATTATTGCCATGGGCAGACGGCTATCTTTTTATCGCTCTGTCGTAACATAAATCAAATCAAATCCGACAGGTCCATGAACTTACTTGCTTCGCTAATGAAAAATAAAATCTTTACCACTTTTCTTTGTTAGAAAAATAACATCGCTCAGTGGCTTTTCGTGATAGGTTCTTATCACCCAATTTAATTCTCGCCATTTTGTTGTTTTTTTTTTTTCCGCAACCCTAAATAGTGTCACAGTATATATATTAGAATAGTCCAGACTATATACTAAAAAGCAAACGACCCCAGCATATAGAAAAGAAAAACATAGGGTGAAGGGCATGGATGTGTCTTCTCACGAGATTTATTTAGCCTTTAAATTGACTTAATCCCCAAGAGAAAGTCCTACTATGATTTATTATTGGTAGGAATAATCTTAACAAAACTAGCTCTACAGATTTACAAACTCTGAACTGTAAGCGAATAATAGAAACCAAGTTAATCGGAAGACTACCAGCACTAGTAACGACTAAACTGTATTGCATTTAAATGATCGTCCATTAAATGTTTCCATATAAAGAAGGTTCTTTACCATTACTATTACCGGGTTTCAAAAATTTATGTGTTAAGTGGTTGATTGTGTCCGGCGACAGATCAGAGTCTTGCGATAACATAAGAAAAACCAGAAGAAAAGTAGGTCAGGGTCGGGTAAAAAAATGAAATTTGATGATTAAAGGAAAGATTAAAGAGAGATATGGGAGTGGAAATGGTGCTGAAGAAAAAAGAAAGAAAGAAAGAAAAAGAAAGAAAGAAAAGAAAGAAAGAAAAAAAAGAAAAGAAAGTGAAGGGGGGTCAGGGAGAGGGTTGAAAAAAAAAAAAGGTAAAGAAAAGAAGTGAAGGAGTCGGAGAGGGAGCTGAAAAACAGAAGAGATAAAGAAAGGAAGTTAGAATTAGGGTTGGAAGGAAAAAAGAGGTAAGGAAAAGAAATGAAAGAAACAGAGAGAGGACAGACGAAAGAGATAAAGAAGTGAAGAAGTGAGAGAGAGGGGGCAGAAAGAAGAAAGAGATAAAGATAGAAAGTAAAGAAGTAAGAGGGTGGGATGAAAGAAAAAAGAGATAAAGAAAGGAAGTGAAAAAGTCAGAGTGGGATGAAAAATGAACGGAAGTAAATAAGTCAGAGATAGGGATGAAAAAAAGCGATAAAGAAAGAAAGTGAAGGAAACAGAGAGAGGGCTGAAAGAAAAAAGAGATAGAGAAAGGAAGAGAAAGAGTAAGAGAGGGCTGAAAGAAATAAGCGATAAAGAAAGGGAAGAATTCAGAGAAAGAAATGAAAGAATTAAGCGATAAAGAAAAGAAGTAAAGGAGAATAAGAGAGATTAAAAAAGAAAGAGATAAGAAAATAAGTTAAATAGACAGAGAGAGTGCTGAAAGAAAAAGAAAGAATAGAAATAAGGGAATTGTAAGAAAAAGAAACAAAAAAATATATTTGAAGAAAAATTGGGAAACATATGGCACGGACGTGTTAACAACAAAATGGCTGAACGAAAGAAAATTCGACACTACAAATATTTGCTGATTACCTCCATTTATTTTCCAACATTTTGATTTTCTTCCTACTTTCCTTTTATTTATTATCCATCCATTTCCATTAACACAAGATAAATGCAGTATTCTCTTTATTTCACCTTTAAACATTGTCAATTTTTGCCGCCATCACTTCTGTTGACCCAGGTTCCGTGTTAAAAAAAAATCAATAAAGATGGACGCACTTTATCTTCTTTTTAATCTCCGTCTTCTTCTTCTTCTTACTCTCCGTCTTCTTCTTCTTCTTCTTCTTCTTCTTCTTCTTCTTCTTCTTACTCTCCGTCTTTTTCTTCACCTTCTCCTTCTTTTTTTACTTTCCCTCCTCATTGTTCTTCTTCTTCTTCTTGGTCCCTGTCTATGCTCAAGTGTAAAAGTTTTAGCGAACTTGTCCACATTGTCGCAGACGTAGAAAAACAAAACAATGAGCAGAAATCTATGAAGACGAACAATAAATTTCTTAGAATGTTTCTACAAAAGAAATCAACCATTTTCTATGCCATCTGCTAATGAATTAAGCAAGATTCACAGATCGAAAGAATATCATTATCTTGTAAGTCGGTGAGTGCTTTACTTGTTGATCATTGAATGGAGACACGTACAAAATTGGTAAATCCAAGAAATATCATTTAAGATAGACACTTTCTTCTCAAATTTCTACATCTGTATTTGGGAAGAGTTCCTTAATTACAGCCAAAAGTTGTTTTTGTTTTTTTTTGTTGTTGTTTTTTTGTTTTGTTTTTTGTTTTTGTTTTTTTGCTTGGAAATCTTAAATTCGCTACGCCTGGTTATTATACGCAGAAGGAACGGTAATATTGGCTTCATTCATTTTAGGCATTTATCTTTCACAGTAGCAATTACTATTTGTAACCATCGTCCAGTGTAAGACTATATTATATATTTTTCATTATATTTTTCAATTGGAAACTCATCAGGAACAAATGGATTCTTTGCCTACTAATGTAAAGAACATTTTCCACATGATCGGTGTTGCTGAAAATGGATCCTGACGCACTTGAGCATGGACAAAAACAAAACAAAATTTTAGATAAATGGTTCTTAGCTATTCATTTGATTTGTTTTACTTTGGAATCAACATGTAGACTAAGGAACTGTTTTAATGTCTTTGTAAGCAGTTTCAATCCCTAATTTTGACATCCTAGACTATGTAGACTGGTATTTCATCCTGTCTATTAAATCTATCTATAAAAATCAGGATGTGGGTGTGTGTGTGTGTGTGTGTGTGTGTGTGTGTGTGTGTGTGTGTGTGTGTGTGTGTGTGTGTGTGTGTGTGTGTGTAACAAATGCACGGCTGCAATTTCCGAAAGTGTAAATAATTAAGTTTTTTTTTTATGTTGGGAAAGTAGTGAACAGAGTATGCAACGTTGAAGTAAACAAGAAGGAGGAGAAACTATTTATATTAATTAGAAAGAGAGAGTTGACATTTTTTAATCACATCCTGAAGAAAGAAGGCTGTGAGAATTTAACACTTAAAGGAGATGTCGAAGGCAAAAGAAACAGCGGCAAAAGGGAGAAGTCGACTTGACTGATAATGAAGTAAGAAGCCCAGTGAAGAGAAAATGGATAATAATAGAACCCAATGTTGAGAACAACGGAATAGAGGAAGCTGTGGTGAGCCATGATCTCAACAACTTTGAAGGGAAGCCTTCAGGACCTACATTCTACAGCTCCTTTTTTATTTTTGCTCTTAGTAACTTCTAAACCCTTACTTTCATCCTTGTTTTAACATGCAATTACTCCAATAAGAAGAAGAACTAGACGTTATCCATAGACAGTGTAACGAGAACAGTCTATCTCCGTAGATTAAATAAAGGGTTCAGTTTGGAATCCCCTTTAAGTTAACTAGATCGATATGCACCTGATGAAGGCCATAGGGCACTAACACCGAAACGGTGTGACACCGAAATTCTAATGCGCATTAGAATAGCAAATGATGCCTTCCAAAAGCTAAGAAAAGTGTAGGGAGAGCGTGAGAAAGAAATATTCATTTTCCCTAATACCTTTCTCACGTTATAGTCATTGCTATATCCATAATATATCAACACCGATATTTCACGGACAGGAAGGAAGAGCTGAATGGAAAAAGAATAAAACACATGCAAAAGTTTATAATGATACGTCGTACGCAAAATTAGATATATACATATATACAAGTGTCCTACGCAAAGAAATTATAACATACGCCTCAATAGTGTGTAAAAAATGGGAACCTAACTTGTTATATTTTCTGAAGAGAAAACTGGAATTATGACGGCTTCTCTACGAACTGGATGAGGCCATATACTTTTGCATGTAAGTCCTACCGCTGTAGCCTAAAGATATCCTTCGTCTCTGGGCTCTACATGACAACTGCACACGTCAATCTATCTCCCGACATCATTCACCGGTGGTCACGTGATCCTCGTGAATATCTCAACGAAAGGGAAATAATCGCCATTTCTAACCCAACAAAAGCATTAAGAAAAAAGAAAATTAACTCACTAACGTCACCAAGGACACGTGGCCCAGTGGATAAAAGCTTTGGTTGGTTGATCCGAAAGAGACTTAACACAGTGTTGGGACCTCAGTGTCTTGCAATACCATAGACTAAATATGTGAATAACGAGGAAAATTTAAGAAAATTGAAACAAAAAGGACGTTTAAGCTTAAAATTAAATAGAGACTTTTGAAATTTCTAGGAGATATAATGAAGAGAGAAGGCATGGAAAATTAAACACTCACAGTACATAGGGTATCAAAGAGTAATCTGCTTGAGGAGCTTGTGTAACAGGGAGTAGATACACATTGCAAAGAGCTATAAAGGATAGGAATTTAGAGAGAGCCATGATCGCCCACATCCTAAAAGGACACGGCACTTAGAAGAGAATGTCTTTTATTATAATCTTCAACAAAAATGCAATATCACCTTCTGAAAAAGCCTTTTTTTAAAGCTGTTCTTTGGCCACATGTTGTGAAGAGTAAGGAGGTTCCTACTGCTGTAGGCAAAGTTCTTTAAATGCAGCTGTGTTGTTTTCTAATGGGTTAAAAGCATCTAAAATAGTGTGGGGGTTACTCCAAATAATATATAGAATAATATGAGTATCTCTAAGATTATGTCAACAACAGATTGCCAGATGTTTCGTAAAAAATTATCTGCTTTAAAAAAAATCCTTTCATCGATGTGTTCGTTTTCTCGACGTCAGTACGAATTAGTTTTTTCTCCCCCTGTCAAATCTCTATCTATAAAAGACAGGATATGTGTGTGTGTGTGTGTGTGTGTGTGTGTGTGTGTGTGTGTGTGTGTGTGTGTGTGTGTGTGTAACGAATGCACTGCTGCAATTTTCGATGGATTAGCACCAAAATTTACATTCACATGCTCCAAGTTAGCAGGAAGGCCAAGACCGACTTTACATTTCCCAGCTCCCATCGATAATGGAAATAATCGATTTTTTCATGCTTCTACGGCAGTTTTCATGTAGTTTGAGGCCATTTTCTACTGGCGAGAGTGAGAGCCAATAGCTGGCTACCACGAATAGGCAGGAAGATTCTATTGGCCAGCGTGAGAGCCAACAGCTGACTGACACGAATGTTAACTAGCATGCTAGCATGCAAAAACATTGATAGCTGCATTCGTCACAAGTGGGAAAAATTTAAATCTGCATGGCACTTTACTCCAATTGGCTCATTCGCTTGCTTAAACTCAACGTTGATTCTGATTCCGCAGAACTGGGTTGTGTGTGAAAAATTATTTGTTGTTAACATTCTTTTTCATTCGGTTTTTCCAGTTACGAGTCCTTTTTAAAGCTGATCGTTTTGTGTTCATTTTGTTTAGTTCTTTTTTTCGTAACAGATTTAATGTTTAGTATAGAGCTTAGAAAAAATTCGCAGTGTGAGATAGGCAAGAAGTAAGGCATGTAGCAACATCAGAACGGCAAAGGGCACTCCTTTAAAGGCAAGGAAGGGCAAAAATATTTTAAGTCAAGTGATAGCGATTGCTGTATGAGTCGTAAGATTTTTGAATCAAGCACGGGCAACGCCGGGCCATGCTGCTAGTGTGAAATAAATATCTGTCAACATACAATTATGACCAACGTAGCCCAAGAAAAAACAAAGCGTCAGAATTTAAACTACCCGGCCATTTATCAACTATTATGTATTCGTAGATCAATAAGAAAATGTTAAAATTCATTTCCACATTTATTTATTACGTATGAGCTAATGCTGAATATTTCAGGAACAGATCCGAAAATATGGCAATCGCTCCATTCAATAGTGAACTTGAGAAAAAAAAGCGATTCAAAAGAAAACATTCTATGATTTACAACAATTGACTTCGTAATATTCATATACGTAGATCGGTAAAACGTTTCTTAGCCCCGCCAAGGGATTAAGGAAAAAATAAAAACATTTGCTCAGATTTTGTAAAGTGAGTCGGGCCGTGAACGTTTCAGTTGTGAGATGAGGCATTATGTATTAATTATTTACATTATTCGGACTATTATCCTCATCTTTGTCGCCGTATTTATTACAACGTTTCGGCTGAATAATATATATATATATATATATATATATATATATATATATATATATATATATATATATATATATATATATATATATATATATATAGCTTTTTTTATCTGCAGATATAATTCTTTTCTCTATGTGAAACTTTACTATCTCACATTCGCTATTTCTTTCTATCTATAAATATTTACTTCTACACAGTCTTTCTTTCTTTCTTTCTTTCCTTCTTGCCTTTCTTTCTTCACTGTTTTTCTTTTTTCTTTCTTTCTGTATAAGAGCTTTTCTCTCTCCGCAGTCTTTCTTTTTTTTCTTTCACTTTATGTGTGAGCCTTTACTCTACACAGTCTTTCTTTCTTTTTCTCTCTATATGAGCCTTTACTTCTCCAGAGTCTTCATTTCTTTCTCTCTATATATAAGTCTTTACTTCTCCGCAGTCTTTCTTTCCCTCTCTATATGATCCATTACTTCTACATAGTCTATCTTTCTTTCTTTGTTCCTCCCTCTATAGGAGTCATTACTTCTCCGCAGTCTTGCTTTCATTCTTTCTTTCTATATGAGTTTTTACTTCTACGCCGTTTTTTTTTCTTTCTTTCTATCCCCTATGTCTTTCTAAACAGTCTTTCTTTATTTATTTCTCTCTCTACATGAATGTTTACTCCTCAGCAGTCGATCTTTCCTTCTCACCTTATATGGTCTATACTTCTATGCAGACTTCCTTTCTTTCTCTCTCAATGAATCGTTACTTCTCCGCAGTCTTTATTTCTTTCTTTCTCTCCCTATATGAGTCTTTATTTCCCCGACAAAGCACAAAATAACGGAATCAAAAGAGTTTCCACTTTTATTCTATTTTTATTTTTAATCCTTCTCTTTCTCCTTTTCTTTCTCTTTTTCTTATCTACTCTCTCGCCTCTCCCTCCCTCTCTCTCTCCCTCTCTCTCTCTCCCTCTCTCTCTCTCTCTCTCCCTCTCTCTCACTGATTCTTTTCTTTATTCCTCTTTATTTTGCTCTATTCTTCCTTTCCCCCGCTCTCTGACTTCATTTTCTTCTGATGCATTTTTATCTATCTATCTATCTATCTATCTATCTATCTATCTATCTATCTATCTATCTATCTCAGTCAAAGCATATCTAACTCAATGCATATTTACCTATTCCAATCAATGCATATCTGTGTATCTATCTCAATGCATATCTATCTATCTATCTATCTATCTATCTATCTATCTATCTATCTCAATGCATATCTATGTATGTATCTATCTATCTCAATACATATCTATCTATCTCAGTCAAAGCATATCTATCTCAATGTATATTTACCTATTTCAATCAATGCATATCTCTGTATCTATCTCAATGCATATGTATCTATGTCAGTTAATGAATATCTATCTATCTCTGCATATCTATCTATCTATCTATCTATCTATCTTAATGCATATGTATGTATCTATCTATCTATCTCAATACATATCTATCTATCTATCTCAGTCAATGCATATCTATCTATAGATTTTTTCAAAATTCTTCATCCCTTCGTTCTCATCTTTTTTTAAATTTTATTCCTTTTTCTTTTCTTTCGCTTTTTAAATTTCTTCTTTCTTTTCTCCTTTTTTTCATTTTCTTATTTATTTTCTTTCTTCTTTCATTTTTCTCTCTCATCTTTCTTTCTATCCAATTTTGTTCATCTATTTCACTCCACTAAATTCTCAAATGTTCTTTTACTTTTTATTCTCTTCTTTATTCGTCCATGTTACTTCCTTCCTTCCCTTCACTTCGAGGCTTATTTCCTCATTTATCCATTCTCTTTTACTCCTTTGTTCTCCTCGTCACTTTTTTCTTTCATTCAAAATTTTCCTTGCTGATTCCATTTTGTTTCTAATTTTTCCCCTCGTCGACTTTCATTTGCCTCCTTTTTTTGTTCTTTTTCATTTTTGTATCTTCTCCATCTCTCTATCGCTTTCTTTGTCTTATTCTTCAATTTAAAATAAATGCAAATATTTTATGTATTTTCAAAAAGAATTACTTTTTCTACTTTTAAATGTTGGTTTTTCCCTGTTTTTAGAAATAATTGCTCATTTTAGAAAGAGCTCATAGCAAAGTAGTTAATTGGATATGTCGTGTGGAGGCCATTTTCTTCTGAACGTTTGATTAACGTAAAAAAAAATAATAACGATGGAAATGCATGTTAGCGTTTATTTCTGTAAGAATAGTTATTTGCGTGCACATCAGAATGAAAGAAAGAATCAAAGATTGGACAGATAGATAGATAGATAGATAGATAGATAGATAGATAGATAGATAGATAGAAAAAGGTCTGTGACAGATTGATAGAAAGAAAGAATCCTGGGACTGATAGATAGATAGATAGATAGATAGATAGATAGATAGATAGAAAAAGGTCTGTGACAGATTGATAGAAAGAAAGAATCCTGGGACTGATAGATAGATAGATAGATAGATAGATAGATAGATAGATAGATAGAAAAAGGTCTGTGACAGATTGATAGAAAGAAAGAATCCTGGGACTGATAGATAGATAGATAGATAGATAGATAGATAGATAGATAGATAGAAAAAGGTCTGTGACAGATTGATAAAAAGAAAGAATCCTGGGACTGATAGATAGATAGATAGAGAGATAGATAGATAGATAGATAGATAGATAGATAGATAGAAAAAGGTCTGTGACAGATTGATAGAAAGAAAGAATCCTGGGACTGATAGATAGATAGATAGATAGATAGATAGATAGATAGATAGATAGATAGAGAAAGAAAGAAAGAAAGAAAGAAAGAAAGAAAGAAAGAAAGAAAGAAAAAGGTCTGTGACAGATTAATAGAAAGAAAGAAGTCCGGTACGGATAGATAGATAGATAGATAGATAGATAGATAGATAGATGAACTCCATTCGTTTTTTGTTTTTGTTTTTTTGGCGAAATGTAGTAAAGATATACGACGAATATGTAACTTCCAGGCAGATATCACTTAAAAGTGTGGCTACCTAGGATGGTTTCACAAACTGGGTTGCTTGCAACTGACAAGGATGGATAACCGCTTAACGATGGGAAAACATTGCATCAAAATTACATCTTAATGGATACTGCCACTCAACCCCAGCATTCAACTCGCTGTACAGAGAACTCCATATTCATCAGGATTTTATAAACATAAGCAATTTACTGGAACAAGGCATTGGTTACTGTATCACTCCACGGCCAGAAAACATCAACATTGCACTCCGGAAATCTGTCATATTGTAAGATGGTTCATGTTTTTAGCGTTTAATCAAGTTTACGTGTAGGGGAGACTGCATGGATATTGCTTTTTAACAATGAGTCGTTCAAATTGGAAGAAGCTCTTTGATTATTTTAGGATATTTCATCAAATCATGTAAAAAAACGCTACACAAATACAATCATTACACCACACGGACCTCCGCTTCATGACAATACTAAGCGGCAGGCCAGAGAATACAACGGCCTAGACGTAATTTTGGAAACAATAAAGGTGAAGATACTCGACCGAAATATGTATTCAATAACTCACAACTTCAGTCCAATTCTGAATTCCCCGTAGGCTACACAGATCGATAAAAAAAAACTGAATGAAAGTAGCAGACTACAACGGCCGAAATTTTGGGATAACAACAATGATAAGTACTAAATAGTGTAAATATTAATAACTCCTCATCCCAGAAATTTGTTTGTTTGCAATTTCCTGAAGCATGATATAAAAGCAGAGTATATTCCAGCATATTTTAGATCAGTTATTCCCAACGTGGGCCGCATGGCCCACCGGTAGGGCATGGCAATATTTTGGGTTGGCATGCATAGGATGTTCACCCTTCGGCTTACTATATCAGCAAAATAAGGGGCAATTTGAGAATGAGTTATTAACAGTGAATTGTTCTCTAGTGAACTCAAATTTCATTTTGAATTATTATTTCATGATTAAAATAATCAAAGTATATTACAGAATAAACTTTCATTCAAATATTTTATATTTCTACCTTTCAGTTCTCTATTATATGTTTTGAAACTATATATACAGGGTGTCCATAAAGTTCGTGTGCATCTTAAAAAATTTATAACTTTATTTGTATTTGCGATAGAAATAATCTGTAAAAAATGTTATAAAGTTTAATGTACCTAGTTTTAAGTATAGCTAAAATAACTAACGTGATTTCAGGCATTACTGTAAATCAGTTGGCAAATGTTTTCCGTGAACTGCAAAATCGTATTACCCATTGTATTGCTAATGATGGAGGACATGTAGAAACTTGAATAAAATTTCAATAAACCTTAAAAAATATAAATTTACTTCTTTCTAATCCTTTTTACAAATTATTTCTATCGCAAATACAAATAAAGTTATAAATTTTTTAAAGTGCACACGAACTTTATGGACACCCTGTATTTAAATGTCTTGTTTTTTATTCAATTTTTCTCTTTTATGAACGCTATGGTCTTTGAAGGCTTGTTTAGAGACCAAGCCAATGGCCTTTTAAGCTTTCTTCACGTGAATTGCAGTAAACTTTTGAATATGTAAAAATTAAATATTACAGGAGAGGCACCAGAAATACAAAAGTGGGCCATACCCTAAAATTGGTTGGGAGCCATTGGTTTAGATACACAATATTTAATGGGTGAATGTTGCAAAGCGAAAAATGGTGTTTAGTACCATCGTTGACAAAATATATCGTCCATCTTGTGTGTATGTTCAACTTAATATCTTCTTTAACTTATTTCAACATAATCAAATAATTGTCTACCATCTTCTTTTATGTTTCAAGACCTTTAAGGACGTAGGGGTTCACGGCTTACCTCTTAATCTATGATTTGTCGTACATTCACACAAGCTCGTTACGTAGGCAACTCGCTTTTTCTTTCCGCTTCTGTTGCTTTCAAGATATCTTGTGAGTGTTATATTCTCTGGGCCTTCTTTTCTCGTTATCTATCCCAGAACTTTCAGCTGTATTTTTTTCTGTTTCTAAGTATATTTTTTTGTAATTTCTAATTTAAATCTTCCTCATTGTTCACGTGTTCTGTCCATGTTATTCTTAGCATTCGTCAGCCACATCTCTGTCGCTTGAAGCCTGTGAGAAAATTATCAAGCATTAACTGCCATCGAGAAGGAAATATATCACCCAGATGAATACTGTTAATTTCTATTAAACTATTTGTTCTATACGTCTTAGTTTCTGGAAGATATTGGTTGATTGATTCATTCATTCATTCCAGTCTTTGGTATGACGATAAACTACATCCGGCAGCAAGGTCTCTAAATGTACTTATGTCCTAGGTATGACGATAAACTACATCCGGTAGCAAGTCCTCCGAGAGGATCTTTGTACCACCTCTTAATTGCTATCACTCTCAAGTCCACCCGGACCCGGGGTGGTAGCACCTGTTAGTGTCCCAGGTATCTCCATCCCCAAGAAAACACTATGAAACTATTAAAATACATATTTATAGTAAAAATACCAGCAATACATTTTTAGATAAAAGACTTACTAATAATACATTTTATCTGTAGCTTAAGGCATACAATTGTGTTCAAAATATATTTAAAGCCATAAAATTGTGTTCAAAATATATTTAAAGCCATAAAATTGTGTTCAAAATATATTTAAAGCCATAAAATTGTGTTCAATATATATAGATTTCGACATTAAATAACCCATAGAGGTGTTGATATACCGCTAAACAAAATCAACCAAACAACCAACATGAAAGGACTTTCATGACATTAATCCAAATAATATCCTTAAATTTCTTAACTCAAACCGTATTCCAAAATGTAACTTCAACAAACCCCCAACATAAAGCACACATATCACTGCCTCGAGTAATTATGTCCACACAAACATGTATATGTAGAAAAGCTGAGTATCATCTACCATGTATACAATTACGAAAGCAGAATAATATATATCATATTTTTATTACTTCCAAACTCCCAAAGAAATAAAGTTTCCCATTAAATGACCCTATAAGGAGTTGATATGGCGTTAAACAAGTTAATCAATCATTCTTCATTCATTTTTTTGCTACGACTTATCAACCCTTTGTAGGTTATTTAAAGCCAGAAAATATTTTTACATTGTTTAGACTTGTTTGTTGTTAGATAATAACGGTTTAGTGATACAGTTTTTACTAATTAACCCATAGCTGGGGAGAAGAGTAGAGGATGATTGATATCTTTACCAAATGTATTTGCGCGTAAGTAAATATAACGAATTCAAGTGTAATTAGAACTCATCTCTCCGATTAATAATTCTGAGCCATTATCCATTACACCACCCACACACCCAATCTTATAGCACCTATTATTACCAAGCGGCCACCCATCTCGGTACTGACCAAGCTCGACGTTGCTTATCTTTGGTCATCATGCAGGAACAGGTGTTTCAACGTGATGGTTACTGAGCCACTTCACGACCCTTAGCCTTTCTAGAAGGTATATTTGACAATTCTTATGCTGCCCAGTTAAATGTATTTATCTGATTGAGTTTAACGTCCCAAAAACTTAACAGTTGTCTTTTGCTGACAATCATGAAATTTATCTTAATATTCAATAATCTAACATAAGCAAATAAAAAAAATAGATTAATAGACATTTTTCAAAAGGTATATCGATTTGAAAAACAACAGCCTGGCTTAGTAAGGTCACCATTTTGGAACACTCAGTGACATTCCAACTTAATAACAATGGCGAATATGTCTCTAAGATTCTACGCTTAACAGCTTTTCTACAGACGCACTTATAAGAATCATACTTTGCTCTGTAGAGGTTTTCTTGATTGATTCATTCAATTTCTACCGATTATCAACATTTTGCAGGTTTTTTAAGCAAGAAAAATATTTTAGATTGCAATAATTTTTTGTTGGAGATAATAATGATTTAGCGATGTAAGTTTTACTACTTAACCCATAGCTGGGGTAGAAGAGGTGGATTCGTATTTTTCCCAATGATATTTTCGCATAAGTGAATATAATAAACCTTACTGAAATTGGAACTCGGCTCTCCGATTAACAATTACGAGCCATTAACCACGTACAGATCCAAGCTGACATTCCCAAGCGGCGACCCATCTAACTCTGTAATCTTTACTAAACTTGCTTCAGTCTAGCAAAAGTAATCCTCACAAATCCACACGAGAGGACTCTCTCTCTCTCTCTCTCTCTCTCTCTCTCTCTCTCTCTCTCTCTCTGTACATCGGCCGAAACATCATGAACGTGTCGATGAAGCTGAGGACAACCGTCTGAACAATGTAAATAGTGTAAACAGAATACTTCATCTCAGAAATAAATAGAACTGTTATTTATATATCTTTCTTACACTGTTTATATATATATATATATATATTCTGATGCAGTCAGAACTCGGTGTGCTGGTCATGTTGTAAGAATGACTAACGTCAAAATACCAAAGGTCCTCATGTATAGCCAGGTTGACAGTGGACAAAGTAATGTTGGACGGCCGTGGATTAAGTACAAAGACAAACTAAAGACTCTCTCTCTCTCTCTCTCTCTCTCTCTCTCTCTCTCTCTCTCTCTCTCTGTTTTACGATATATATGTTTTTTAAGCCAAAACTGTGCAGAACTTATGAGGGATCAGTATGTGTTCTTGCACGTGTTCATAAATGTGTACGAATATATATATATATATATATATATACATGTGTGTGTGTGTGCGTGCATGTGTGTGGAAATGTGTCCAATCAGTTGGTGCCAATTATTTGAATTTTGTTGTGTGTTTTTGGTTTTCATTCTTATTTGAAGAGCATCTTTCAAACAGTCTTCGAACGGGCAATTACGATAACTTTTTACTTGATTTTAATTACCGACACTTAAAAAAATAATCAAATTACCAAGAAGACGATTTGAATTAAGCGACGTTTTGGCTTCAGTGGGGAAAATTTGTATTTTTATTGTTTCTTTCTATTCTTATTCTGGAACTGTTTCCATCTCATTCGATCTGAAACGCGTCACCTGCAAATATAACATGCTCATCTCAACTACCAATTGCTTAATCTATCCTTGATCAATATATCTATATATTTACACTATTTACGTTATTCGGAGTGTTGTCCTCATCTTTATTGCCATATTGACAACGTTTCAGCCGTTGTGCATTCCGGCCTTCTTCAGGATCTGTCTATATTTCTGAGATGAGGTATTGTAACGGTATACACTATTTACATCGTTCGGACTGTTGTCCTCATCTTTATTGTCATATTCATGACGTTTCGGCCGTTGTGCATTCCGGCCTTCTTCAGGATCAGTCTATATTTCTGAGATGAGGTATTGTAACGATATACACTATTTACATCGTTCGGACTGTTGTCGTCATCTTTATTGTCAGATTCACGACGTTTTGGCGGTTGTACGCTCAAGGACACATAGCCGGTTGGATACAGCGTTGGTTGAAGTAATTCAATTACTTCAGCAAAAGAGTTTTGATTTCAATCCCAGGCCAAAGCAGATGTGAACAAAATCTTAGATAATTGAAATACTAAAGCGAAACAACTAAAACTGATCTATCTAGAAAATGTTCATGGAACCAGAACACTATCTCGTGAACTAAATAAAGGGTTCGTTTCGAAATTCCAATTGAAGAATGCCTGTGTGTACAACGGCCGAAACGTCGTGAACGTGTCGATAAAGGTGAGGACAACAGTGTGAACAATGTAAATAGTGTAGAGAGTTACAATACTTCATCTCAGAAATAAAGACAGATGTTATTTATATATCTTTCTTAGACTTATATATATATATATATATATATATATATATATATATATATATATATATATATATATATAACGTAATATCAGGCCACGATTGCGTATTTAGGAATAAATAGCCTGTCGCCCTAAGTGTTGAGTTCAATGTTCAATTTATATTTACACACACTCTGTCTCTGATATTGACCACAGGCTATTCCATAAATATAGTCACCTTAAGAGTATATTTTTTTATATATATATATATATATATATATATATATATAAGTAATGTTGGATGGCCGTGGCTTAGGTATGACGACAAATTAAAGAGTAACATCTCACCTGTCAATGTTCCTAATACTAAATTCGAGCGGGTTGCCCTGGATAGAAATAATTGGAGATATTTGTGCTAGAGTGATATCAGAAATTTAACGAATAAGAGACGAAAGTTAATGGCGAAAAGCGTCAGCATGTTTTCTGTTGCTATGTCCCGCAATTCCCGCTGTTGCACAATATGTGAACTTGTAGGTCAGGTCACTAGAGAGACTGAAGTGCCACATACGACATAAACATAAAAACTGAATGAGGTTGTCCTATCCTCGTATGTCGAAATCGATGGGAGTCTCCATCATATATATATATATATATATATATATATATATTGACTACTAATGTTATATATATATATATATATATATATATATATATATATATATATATATATGGTATCAAATGACAATTGAAAAACATCTTACATTTCATACGTGTTTCGTCTTCCGACTTTTTTTCAAGGCAAAAATGAAAATCGAAATGTTTTTGCTGTTATATTACCTTCAAAATTAAAAATAGACGCTAAGCCTTTTCCTGGTTAATGTAAATTACCTTTATAGTAAGGATTATTATTATTATTTTCCAATTGTCATTTGATACCAATCTGTCTTGTTCACAGAATTCATCTGGGAATTTAACTATACTGTCGACATGGAAAAAATAATAATAAAAATAATAATTCATCTGGGAATTTAACTATATATACATATATATATATATATATATATATATATATATATATATATATATATAATAAATTCTTAAGAGGATATAATAAAAAATAATAATAATAATCCCTTACTATAAAGGTAATTTACATTAACCAGAAAAAAAAGCTTAGACACAAGCGTCTATCTTTTTAATTTTGAATTTTAATGTAACTATAACAACAAAAACATTTCGATTTCATTTTTGCCTTGAAAAAGTCGGAAGACGAACGCGTCGGCGAAATGTAAGATGTTTTTCCAATTGTCATTTGATAACAATCTGTCTTGTCCACAGAATTCATCTGGGAATTTAACTATCTATATATATATATATATATATATATATATATATATATATATATTCTTAAGAGGATAGAATCCAGGTAGAACTCAATGTCCACGACAGAGTAAAAATATAATATAAAATACTCAACCACTAATATTCCATGATTATAATTTATTACATTGGAATCGTAATCAGGATTCAATTCATCAGACCTACAAGTAATATTTGCCAAGAAAGGGTTTAATTAATAAAAATTGGTCAAAAAATTGCTTCAGAAAGCGAAAATGATGTAGGTCAGTTTAAGCCACAAAATAATTAGAACGCTGACCTTTCTACTACCGTGATTTCTACCTTTGTGGGATCATCAGGCAGTAGATAGATAGATAGATAGATAGATAGATAGATATCCATTTTTCTCGCGAGATAAAGGTAGCGTCGTTTGATCAAAATTCAGTCCCCGTGTTGGTGAAACTGAAGTGACCTCTCCAGTTTGCAGGCCTGGCCGATGGTCCAGGGAGGCGTTGGACCGCCTACACTATATAGAACCCTCTCTACCGTACTGACACGTTTCAAAGGAATACAAGACAATAAATTTGAAAACGAATTGGCTGAAGCATTTGCAGGACATTCTATATGGATTTACTTCCATATGCCTTTTTGCAAGGCAGTGGAGGTTTAAAATCAAAGTTTTCCCTCCCCAAGATGAAATAACTTCCGGGGCTGTCAAGATCCATTTACCCCAACTAGCTGGTTATGTGGCGCCGGTTTCCCCCACATTCGCACATTCTCCGGCTGGAATAAGTTGTTAATATTATATATATATATATATATATATATATATATATATATATATATATATATATATATAAAATTAATTGATTTAAAATATGTTTTTTTTCGCTACATAGTTCTAACCATGTTTCAAAAATGGAAGCTAAAAGCCCCGAATTTAATTTTGTAATGGAACTAATGTCTTTAATTTAATTACAAAATTAAATTCGGGGCTTTTAGCTTCCATTTTTGAAACATGGTTAGAACTGTGTAGCGAAAAAGACATATTTCAAATCAATTAATTTATAATATTAATGCTCTGTAAATTTACATTGAGCACTATTTTGTAAAAATAAAAATATCTATAAGAACACCGGGTTATATATCTTACTGTTCTTTCTTTTTGTTTATATACACATATATATATGTGTGTGTGTGTGTGTGTGTGTGTGTGTGTGTGTGTGTGTGTGTGTGTGTGTGTGTGTGTGTTTGGATGTGTGTGTTCTCTGCGTCAGATATTTAAAAACGGATCTTTAGAAAGCTATACATGACCAACTATAACAAAAAGTCTTGCCCCTTTTTTCACTAATGCTGAGGTTAAATAGTCATGCCATTCACGTTGCTTTAGCCGCCAACCACACAGATTCGGAGATGTCAGCCATCTCAAATGTCTTGGTGTTTAAGAGGAAAAAAAGAGGTCCATGTATCTGGAAAGAGTGTGTCTTCAATGGCCAAGAGAAAAATGCCAAGAGATTGTCAAAAATGTCGAGCTCGTTCAGAAAGTCCAGTTTATCATAGAACGAAACGGCGGGAAACATTATAAGGCCCATTGTCATTGAACTCCTAGTGTCAAAGTCAAAAATCAGACATGTAGTGCACGAATACGCACTATAAGAATGCTAAGTTATGAGATAAGGGGTGAGTTTGTGAACAATAACATTCTACATCTCCTGATTTAAAAAGTTACGTTATGAATAAAAGAGTGACTTCACGTCCAATAGCATCCTGCTATATTATCAGATTTAATATCGTACGCTAGAAGAGGACAGAGTCTATGTCCGATAGCATCATTCTGCATCACCTGATTTAAAATTGTATGTTATGTGGAGAGGGCAGAATTTATGTCCGATAGCATCATCTGATTATAAATTGTATATTATGAGGAGTGGGCAGCGTTTATGTTCGATAGCATCATTCTGTCTCACCTGATTTAAAATTGTATGTTATGTGTAGAGGGCAGCGTTTATGTCCAATAGCATCATTCTACTTCACCTGATTTAAAATTGTATCTTTGTGGAGAGGGCAGATTTTATGTCCGATAGCATCATTCTGAATAACATTATTTAAAATTGTATGTTATGGGGATAGTGCAGAGTTTATGTCCGATAGCATCATTCTGAATAACATGATTTAAAATTGTATGTTATGAGGACTGCAGAGTTTATGTCCGATAGCCTCATTCTCCATCACCTGATTTAAAATTGTATGTTATGAAGAGAGGGCTGTGTTTGTGTCCGATAGCATCGTTTTGCATCACCTTATTTCAAAATGTATGTTATGAGGAGAGGACAGAGTTTATGTCCGATATCATCCTCCTGCAACACCTGATTTAAAATTGTATGTTATGAGGAGAGGTCATTGTTCATGTCCGATAGCATCATTCTGCATCTACTGATTTGAAATTGTATCTCATGTGGAGAAGGAAGAGTTTATGTCCGATAGCAACATTCTACATCACCTGATTTTAAATGCTAGTGTTCATATCCATTAATATCTGGGAAAGGGTCATCTGATCTTGTCGATTCGTTTTCCCAAACAAATTGAAACTCATTCAATGTCTTGTTGTCCGTAACATTTGTCCTCCTACATCTCCTAGTTTAAAAACTATGTGTGCTATAACATCTGTGGCTTCGTTGAGATGGAAACCATCACACATGAGCATAATGGCAAATGCTCTCTGAATGCTGCTATTAGCAGTTCATTGCCTACGTGAAGAAGACTATCTGATCAACACATTTAATCCACTAAGAGTCGCATCGATACAGAGGCCGGTCATATTGAATTGACTTATGTTTGGTGCTTGTATATAAGAACATATGTACAACATTCTGTAAAAGAGAATGGAATGTAAGAGTAGGCACCAGAAAGTGAGAATTATGAGGTTAAGGAGGATATATAACGATTGAAGAGGTTAAGATTGTACTTTGCATACAAGCATCCATGCGCGAATTTATTCCACGAAATAGGAGTTCCTCTGAATATTATCCATGGAAACAGCAATAGTGTAGCGATAGGCTTCAAACGCTACACCTGTGGGGAAAGAGGCTGTATAGTGGGAAATAAGTCAATTTTGAACTATTCAGGCTAGAAATTTTCGGTTGTACAGCATCAGCAGGAAGACTCTTGTGCCCAATTTAGATAAATTATGAAAAGGCATAGATAGATAGATAGATAGATAGATAGATAGATAGATAGATAGATAGATAGATAACGGTCTAATAACCTTAGAGTTGAATTGGCTGGATGCAACCGTAAGTTCTATGCTAACAGTTTCTTCTCACACACTTCTCTTTTACGGAACTCTCTTCCGACTTTCCAGTCGAATTTGTCCTTCGAAGATCTAAATACAATATCAATCGTTATTTTCTGTTTTCTAAATTCCTGTTCATTTATTTTTCTCTCTGATTAATAATGTTTCTTTTTCTCACATTCCTTGCGTCTTAGTGGATTTATTGCCATACTGAATTTGATTTAAAAATAGATAGATAGATTTTGATTTGATTTAAAGATAGATAGATAGATAGATAGATAGATAGATAGATAGATAGATAGATAGATAGATAGATAGATTTTAAAGTAGAAATAAAACGTTTAATACCATTTTCTATCCAAGGAGATTGCATCATCTTTCTTAATGTTAATACAATCTCCATTGCCAACTAACTTACCTTCTTGCCAAATCAACGTAAGTTCACCGCCGCTGTCGTGGTGAATAACAGACGGTAATGCTTTTATCATTGCTCCATCATAGCCGGACAGACGGCCTATGTCTTTATTTACCTGATTGGACGCATTAAATGCCCAGGATTTTACGTAAATTTAAATCGATTTTGAAGTGAATTAGAACCAGGTCTAATAAAACCCAGTTTACTCATGTCCTGTCTGTGACCGTTTTTCCACTATCAACATTTTGTGTCTTTTGATTAATAAGCAAAAACTTAAATGAACATCCTTCGTTTACTATTCTTCCAAAATAAATCTTATTAGACTGACCATGAAATCAAAGAGTTCTTTCTCTCTGTCATCGAATGTCTTTTCGTTTTATTTTCTTGCATTTTGGTATAGAAATGTAGGGTTTATGACAGAAAATCTACAAAATTGCTCTTGAGAAACAGTATAATTTGATCTTTTCTTCACTTTCACTCTTTCTTTTTTTTTTTTGTCTTTTTCTTCCACTTTTTTCGTGTCTTTCTCTAATTTTTCTTCTCTTTTTCTTTCTCGCTGTTTATATTTTTCCTTCTTTTTCCTTTTTTTACTTTCTTTTTTCCTACTTCCTATCTTTTTTCTTTTTCTTTTAATTCTCCTCTCTTACTTTCCTTCATTCATTCCTTTCCCTTCTTTTTTTTTAATTTGTTTTTCTTTCTTTCTGTCTTTCACTTCTTTCTTTTTATCCATTTTTGTTTCGTCTATTCGTCTTTTTAACTTTCTTCATTTTCCTGTCATTTGAATTACTTCCTTTCTTTCCTTCTTTTTTTTCACTTTGTCTCATTTGTTTTATATTTCATTTTCACCTTTTTTCTTTTCTTCTTTTCTTCTTTTTTCTTTCACTTTAAAACTCATTGCGTTTCTATGTTTTCACATTATCTGCTTCTTTATTTTCTTTTTTTACTGCCTTGACTTCATTCTCTAAACATTATTTCATTATTTAGTTCAGTCTTTCTTTCCTTCTTTATCTCTATTTATTTTCTTTCTTTTCTGTTCACGTCATCACCTTTTTCTTTTTTTCTGTCTTTCCCATTTCATTTTTTATTTATTTATTGTTTCTGTCCATTTTTTCTTTCCTACTTTCTTTCTTTCTTTCTTTCTTTCTTTCTTTAAGTTTATACCTTTTCATTTTTTCTTTCTTTTCTTTCTTTCATTTAATCTCATCTTCTTTCTTTCTTTGTGCTTCTCTTTCTTTTTTCTTTTTTGATCTTTCTTTTTCCTTCTTTACATACAGTTAATGCTTCCAATTCATTCTCTCTCTCTCTCTCTCTCTCTCTCTCTCTCTCTCTCTCTCTCTCTCTCTCTCTCTCTGTATAACAGTTCTATAGGTTACAGTAAATAAATCCTCCTGAAGACATATTTAGTTTGAACCATACTCCACTTTGGTATTTCTAAAATTCTGGTGCCCCCCTCCCTGTAATATTTAATTCTTACGTGTATGCCCTCCCCCGCCGCCACTGAGTCAGGTTGTGACACAAGGTCGGTTTTTAACGTTTTGACCCGAGTTTCTTCACGTCTTAGCTGGTCATAGCTTGTCCAAGCTGGTCAGAGCTGGTCTAAGCTAGTCTTAGCTGGTCATAGCTGGCCCAAGCTTGTCCAAGCTAGTCATAGCTCTGATACTACCAGTGCAGGTACGGATCCCTGTGACCGGTAAGTATCCGAATGTGTATACCCCTCAAAAGAGGAATTTACATCTCACTCAGAATCACTGGAAAACAATTCACTGTTAATACCTAATTCCCGAATTGCCCCCTTATCTGTTGGTATAGTAAGCCGAAGTGTGTACATTCGACGCATTCACCCAAAAAATATTACCATTCCCACCAAAATATTACCATGCTCAAGCGGTGGATCAAGCGCCCCACGTTGGGAAAATTTGGTCTAAACACTTATCCTTAGCGTGTAATTCACCCATGCCCCGTATCCATAGGGTAATCCATATAATCATATACCATAATATGGTGAAGATGCATTATAAAGAAATTAATATATCTCGTATAACCTTTACTTCATAGTTTACCAGGCAATTACACTAACAATTCTTGAAAAGGTAGCAGGCTAAAATTAACATGCTCACTAGAATTGTATCCGGTATTAACTTATACAGCTAACCACTTTGAAACCAGTGTTAATCTATGCCAAAGTTACAGAAACCTGTGGGAAACAAATGTTGATGTTAGTTTTTCTTCTTTCAAAAATATAATTCTTAAGATCATTTGATTCTAGACCTTCATGTTAATATTATATTCTAACATTATATTGTTGATAAAAGGAAATTACTTGGAAAATAGAAATTGAAATGGAAAAGAAATACGTGTAAAAAATGTTAACTTGGTTTTACGGATTATCTAAAGCCGAAATACATTTTATATTGATAGAATAATCTTTTTTTATTGCGAAAGAATATTTTACTAACAGTTTTGTTAGAATGACACTGATGTTTTCCAAACAGAAATCTTACTATTTAACCCATAACAGCGGGAAAAGATGGATTGACACTTTTCCCCGGGGATTTTCGGGGGTATGTAAATATAATAAACCCGACTGGAATTTGAACTTGGTTTCCCCAAGTTTTTAATCCTACTTGCTATAACCAACAGAATATCCTACAGGCGAAAGAATATATATATATATATATATATATATATATATATATATATATATATATATATATATATATATATATATATATATATATATATATATATATATATATCTCAGATAAAAGATAAATATAGGCGGAGAGTGAAGAAAAATTCTCGACATGATTAAGAAGAAAAAAGAAAGAAAGAAAGAAAGAAAGAAAAAACGTCTGAATTATGCGTGGGAGGAAAAAAGGCGGAAAAAATTGGGACTGATGGAAAGAAGGAAGACATTAAGAAGTTAATTGAAAAAAGACGTAAAGAAAAAATCGAAAAAAGGTAAAAAAAAAAGAACATGAGAAGAAAGAAAGAAAGAAAGAAAGAAAGAAAGAAAGAAAGAAAGAAAGAAAGAAAGAAAAATATTTGTCAGGATCCTAAAAAAAAAACTGGCTCTCATTCAAGTGTCTCTTGAGACCACCAACTTCCGAAATTATCAATTCTGCCTATAAAATGCGATGTTCAAGACATTAATGGCACCAATAATTTAAGAGCGTTCAATCCAAAAGCAAGCAACTCATATTAAAATCTTTCCCGAAAGACTTTTGACAGCATCACTACAACGACAATACTCTTTCGGAACAAAGTCTTTCACGATTATTCTCTTCATCAAAAGAATTTACTTCTTTTAGTCAGACCTTATTTCGGTAAAGACTTCTTATTAAGTTTCCCATGGGCGTGACTGTCATGAAAATGAAGACCATTTCATAACAAAAGTGCCAATATAAATACAAGCAGCTAGAAAAGTGTACAGCTTTGATTTTCGTTTTACTAATTGCGTATTTAGTAACGGCCATTTGGCTTTTTGGAAACAAAGCCCAGTTGCAGAATTGAAGAAGTTTAAACACTGCTGTACTCTGTCAAATTTCAAGAGAATTTATTTTGGCAATTCTTCATTCTCTGTTTTAGTTTTAACTTCTTTTTCTTTACTTTCTTCAATGACTCCATTCTTTTCTCGCAACAAATTTTGCTTTCTTTTCTTCTTTTCCCTTCTCCTCAATTTTTACTTCTTCGTTCTTTTCTTCTAGCGGTTAATCCAAGTTATTACTACCTTTCATTCATTCTTTCTTTCTTTCTTTCATCCTTTCTGTCTTTTTTCTTTCTTCTTTCTTTCTTTCTTTCTTTCTTTCATCCTTTCTGTCTTTTTTCTTTCTTCTTTCTTTCTTTCTTTCTTTCTTTCATCCTTTCTGTCTTTTTTCTTTCTTCTTTCTTTCTTTCTTTCATCCTTTCTGTCTTTTTCTTTCTTCTTTCTTTCATCCTTTCTGTCTTTTTTCTTTCTTCTTTCTTTCTTTCTTTCATCCTTTCTGTCTTTTTTCTTTCTTCTTTCTTTCTTTCTTTCTTTCATCCTTTCTGTCTTTTTTCTTTCTTCTTTCTTTCTTTCTTTCTTTCATCCTTTCTGTCTTTTTTCTTTCTTCTTTCTTTCTTTCTTTCATCCTTTCTGTCTTTTTTCTTTCTTCTTTCTTTCTTTCTTTCTTTCATCCTTTCTGTCTTTTTTCTTTCTTCTTTCTTTCTTTCTTTCATCCTTTCTGTCTTTTTTCTTTCTTCTTTCTTTCTTTCTTTCTTTCTTTCATCCTTTCTGTCTTTTTTCTTTCTTCTTTCTTTCTTTCTTTCTTTCATCCTTTCTGTCTTTTTTTTCTTTTTCTTTCTTTCTTTCTTTCTTTCATCCTTTCTGTCTTTTTTTTTTTCTCTTTCTTTCTTTCTTTCTTTCATCCTTTCTGTCTTTTTTCTTTCTTCTTTCTTTCTTTCTTTCATCCTTTCTGTCTTTTTTCTTTCTTCTTTCTTTCTTTCTTTCTTTCATCCTTTCTGTCTTTTTTTTTTCTTTTTCTTTTCTTCTTTCATCCTTTTCTGTCTTTTTTTTTCTTTTCTTTTTCTTTTTTTTTTTCTTTCTTTCATCCTTTCTGTCTTTTTTCTTTCTTCTTTCTTTCTTTCTTTCATCCTTTCTGTCTTTTTTTTTCTTCTTTCTTTCTTTCTTTCATCCTTTCTGTCTTTTTTCTTTCTTCTTTCTTTCTTTCTTTCATCCTTTCTGTCTTTTTTCTTTCTTCTTTCTTTCTTTCTTTCTTTCATCCTTTCTGTCTTTTTTCTTTCTTCTTTCTTTCTTTCATTCTTTCTTTCTTTGTTCTTCTATTGTTATTTTTATTCTTCAAAATAGTTAGAATACTATACATTTTACTTTCTTTTCCAAATAAAAAAAAAGATAAAATTCTCTTTCTCATTCTTATTCCAACATTTTCTTCCTCTTCTTCTTCTTCTTCTTCTTCTTCACCATTTTCTTCTTCTTCTTCTTCTTATCCTCCTCCTCCTCCTCTCTTCTTCTTTTTCTTCTTCTTCTCTTTTATTTTCTTCTTCTTCTTCTTCTTCTTCTTCTTCTTTTCCTTTTCCTCCTTCTCCCTCTCTTTTTCTTCTTCTTCTGTTTTATCTTTTTGTACTTCTCCTCTTCCTTCTACTCTTTCCTCCTCTGCTTTTCTACATTTTCTTCTTCTTCTTCTTCTTCTTCTTCTTCTTCTTCTTCTTCTCCTCCTCCTCCTCCTCCTCCTCCTCTTTCTTCTTATTCTTCTCCTCGTTCTTCTTCTTTTTCTTCTTTCTTTCTTCTTCTTATTTTTCTCCTCTTTCTTCTTCCTCCTCCTTTCTTCTCATTCTCCTCTTTCTCCTTCCTCTACTTCCCTGAACACATCTTCGATTACTCTTTATCCGGTGCTTCTCGTTCTAGGGAACTCTATAGCCCTATATATCATATAACGAGTTCACTTCGAAATTCCTTGAAGGTTACCCTGATCGATAGCTACATGATGAAGGCCGGAGAGTCCTATTGCCTAAACGTTGTGAAAACAACAAGAAGAGGATAATAATCTGAGAGTAAGAAATATAAATAAAGATAATTCCTAATCACAGACGATCAGGCAGAAATTTTCTTTTTTGTTTCTTATTGCCTTCTCCCCCTCTTTCTTCTTCATCATCATCATCATCTTCTTCTTCTTCTCCTCGTCCTATTTCTACTTCCTTTTCTTCTTCGTCTTTATCTTCTTCTTTTGCGTCTTCTTTTCCTCTTCCTCTTGCCCCACCAACATCACATACTCATTTCCTTCACCCTTACCATTAAACTATGCACCCAATTCAACTGATACGACACTTCTAAAGCCGCAAACTTAGGGACCTTGAAACCACTCCCGTGACGTCAAAGAAAGATTATCTTACTGATGTGAATAAATTAGATCTTGCGAACGAATAGAGAAACGTATTGTCGGGGCTTGCATGCAAACAAAACATTTTGTCACATGTGTTTTTATTTTATGTTTCATTTTATATTTAAGGACATGATGTGTTTCATATTCCGTTGAAAGTCCTGCGTAGGAGTTTATTATTTTTAATTAAAATTCAACTTTATTGGAAAAGCCGAAGAAATAACACATAAAAACAGACATTTCTTAAATTAACTCGATGGTGTAAATTCCTCAGATATTGAAAGCATCCATTTTCACCGCTCTTCACTCAGACTTTACCTGTATCTTCTCAATCTCTCCCTAGTTCCTTCTAAAACAGTCAATATTCTCTTTTATCTCATGCCTCTGCTCGTTTATCACCATGTTTATATTTCCTGTATCTTCTCATTCGAGAGAAAAGAGTATTTTTGAGATGAAAAATATATTTGTCTCCTGATGAGTCGATACCAGAATCTGCGAAAGCTCAAACAGCGATAAAATAACCATTAAGGACGAAATATTTATTACAACGTTTGGGCCTTTCAGTATCTGCCTATATTTCAGAGATGAGGTATTATGTACACTATTTACATTATTCGGACTATCGTCCTCATCTTTGTTGCCATATTTATTATAATGTTTTCGGCCTTCTCCAGGTGGTTGGAATGTCAAAAATGAACCCTTTATTTCGCTCGCTGGGGTACACTGTTCTAGTTCCACGTGCCATGTTTTCTCCTGTTTTCCACTGCCTTAACCGGGTATTGAACTCACACTCTTTGAGTCACTATCTATGTAACGCCTTTATCCACTCTTCCATGTGTCCTTGAGGACATCTGTGTATGAATTTCTGGGTATTATAAACCTAATGTCTTCAGCAACTATTTTTTAACAGTGATCATATTGCAATTTTTTGCTGTTATCATTGCATGTTTTACCAGAGCTCATATTGCAATTTTTTTGTTATTATCGCTTTTCTCTGGCACTTCTTATTACCGGTTCCCATTTCGGCCGAAAGGTTGTAATAAATATGGCGATGAAGATGAGGACAATAGTCTGAATAATGTGAATAGAATTGTATATATATATATATATATATATATATATATATATATATATATTTTTTACTAGACATTTTAATCATTTCACCCTAAACAAGGCAATAAAGACACTAAGACGTAAGAGGTTACTGAGTGTGCAGTATAAGAAGAAAACATTATTAAAGAGAGAAAAAAAAAGAACTATAATTGACAAGACAGAATATAACGATTGACATTGCACTTACATTTTTGAAAATCAAAGTTGAGGAGGAGGAGAAGGGCGAGAGAAAAAACTGTTAATATAGAACTTACTGTTTCATGCAGTAATTTCAACTGCAAAATGATGAGACTTTGCTACCAATCTAGTACTGATCTTAAGTTCATAAAGTCAAGGTACCGTACAGGAAAATGCATCAAAACAATTACGATGAAAAGATTTATAGAAAATTAATATAAAGCCGAGATGTCAGGTCAGGTCAGGACCATTAACATTGCAAATTCTTTGGATTTTAGCAAGAATTTCTAAATAAATAACAGGAGCACCAAACAAGATATTGCAGCAAAATTGAAAGTATGGACAAATGGTAGACTTATAAATATGTAAGATAGATTCTGATGAGAAAAATTGCCTAACACAACACAGTGAACCAACTTGCCTAGAAGCAGACTGATTCAATATAAGCTTCCCACTTCATGCCACGAGAAAAACCATTTATGGCGATGCCTTTCATTCTTTAAGGAAGTATATCAAGCCAAATTTGCCATTATGTAGTCTCTAAGGGAACGAAAACGTCATTGTTACTTCTTTTCTTAATGTGATTTTTACTGTTAGACACACGCAAACATATACCACACATAGATAGATAGATAGATAGATAGATAGATAGATAGATAGATAGATAGATAGATTAGAACAGATTGAGATATTTAGGGAGAGAGAGAGAACTAGACAGAAAGACAAAGAGATAGATAGATAGATAGATAGATAGATAGATAGATAGATAGATAGATAGATTAGAACAGATTGAGATATTTAGAGAGAGAGAGAGATAGACAGAAAGACAAACAGACAGATAGATAGATAGATAGATAGATAGATAGATAGATAGATAGATTTGAACAGATTGAGATATTTAGGGAGAAAGAGAGAGAGAGAGCTAGACAGAAAGACAAACAGATAGATAGATAGATAGATAGATAGATAGATAGATAGATAGATAGATAGATAGATAGATAGATATTTTCATGACTAGAACCCGTGAACGTATTTTATTCCTTACAAACAATCCTGAGGTAGAACATATATTTTACTTTCGCTTCCAAATAAAAAGAAAAGAAAAGATAAAATTCTCTTTCTTTGTTTGATGTTATTGCTAAATCGCTTTTTATTTCCAATGGCCGAATTGAAGTTTTTTTTTTTTTTCTCCGGTGACATTAATGATTGATACTCAACCGTGCGACTTTCAACACTCGTGGCTTTTATTGTCAAAATGACTTTTTTTTTTGTCTTTTGGTCAAACACTCCGACAATAAGAGTCCCAAAAACCAAGAAATTAACTTGACTATCAACTCGACTTTTAGGGGCTTGAGTTGTGTAATTCATCGAGTTGAATCGATAAATGTCTCTAGTCGTTGGCCGAAATATCGATTTTTTTATTTGTGTGTGTTTGTTTGTGTGTGTGTGCGTGTGTGTGTACTTGTGTATCATTGCATATGCATGAGTGTGCTTGTGTATGTGTTCCTCTGTGCTAGTGGGTGATTTCACGCGTGTGTTTATGTGTGTGTGCGTGTTTGTGTGTGTGTTTGCGTTGTCGCGTGTGCATATATATCTGTGCGTGTATGACTATGCTTGCGAATGTGTGTGTGATTGGGTGTTTGGGCTTCTATGTGCATGTGGTACCCCGACAGATTTATCCAAATACCCTCGGCATCTGAGATTTTAATTAAAGCTTTTCAGTCGGTCTATTTTCCACTCTTCAGTAGTTGTCTTTTTTTCCACTAAGCGCCTGCTACAGATGTATCGTTAACAAGCTCCTCCCGGAAATTCGAACTGTACTGAATTCGAACATCAGTATGCCGTAATGAATAACGGCTCGGAATTGTTAATCGCCGAGTTCCAATTCCAGTCGAGTTCGTTAGATTCACTTACGCGCTAATAGACTTGGGAAAACTATGAATCCACCTCTTCCCCCCAGCTATGGGTTAATTAGTAGGACTTGTATCAGTGAATCATTATTATCTAAAAATAAATTCTTACAATCTAAAAATATTTTCTGGCCTGTAAAGTGTTGATAAGCCATAAGAAATAGATCAGATTAAATTAAATTAAAATATACCGGCATTTGATACATAAAGGTACTAAGCCAAGTTTATAAAGATCAATTTGTATTCAATAATCTTCAAGAAATATTGGAAGAGAAGCTTTTATTTAAATATCACAAAATTAAGTTTTATAGATTCCTTTTTACCAAAGGTCGTCTTGAATCGCGATTATGAAACTCTAATAATATGCTTAATAAACTTCTTCTTGGACATAGTGAAATATTGGAAGAGAAACCTTTATTTAAATACCACAAAATTAATATTTATTTAAAAATTATAACATAAATATGTTATAACTACAAAAATAGCCATTTTGTTTCAACACGTCTGGTGTTTTGTCAAGTAATGTTGTTGCAAGTAAAAAAAAAATCGTGTGTGTGTGTATCATTTTTTTTACTTGCAACACCATCACTTGACAAGACACCAGAAGTGTTGAAACAAAATGTTTATTTTTGGAGTGATGTTATAACATGCTTATGCTATAATTTTTTAATAAATATTATTCGCTCTACTCTGTATTGAGCACCTTTTTAAAAATAGTGTTTTTGTTAACTGGAAGTTTATTTCATCTCTACCAACCTTGTGTTTGGATATCACATAATTGACTTAGTTTCCTTTTTACCAAAAATCGTCTTGAATCGAGACTATGGAACGCTAATAACATGCATAATAAACTTCTTGAACATTCAGAACATCACTAGAGAACTTTGCACAAGCCTGTTCCATATTTTATAATCATGAAAAATAAAAAATGTTGCTCGTTTATTAACGGTTTCAGATCCGAAGATATATGTTAACATGTGTTGCGCTGTCAAAATTTATAAATGCTACACACCCTGCGCCATGTTCAGTTAAATATGGAAGCTAATATAATCACCACACACCTATGGAGTGTTTGTTTCTTTCTGGAAATGTTTTTAACAAAAATGCGTCTACGGTTCATTTTCAGCTTTTCTTTCTTTCATTCATTTCCTGTCTTTTCTTTTCTTTTATATCATTTTTAACTCTGGAATTGATTTTTCAAAACTTTTTCTGCATTCTTTCTCTTTTACACATTCCTTCGTTAATTTACTTTTCTTCTATTCTTTCCTTCATTTGATTGTATTCTGATTGAACGACAAGCAGTACGGATTTTGTTCATTTCTGTCCACTGCTGATATCCTGTCATTAATCACAGAATTAGTGTCGCAATAGACAATAAATACATGTAAAAACGATCGCATTAGATATTTCAAAGAACTTTGACAAGGTTTCGTTACTGCACAAGATATGTAATGAGTGGAGGATTTTTCTCCATCATTAAGTCCTTCCTAACGGGTAGGTCCCTGAAGGTAGATGCTGACGGCCAGGGCTCCGATCCTTACTTCCACCAGTTGTAACCTTTACGTCTAAGACCGGCAATGCCACGCACATTGTATCGAACCATCTACATTCCCTTCGTATTCCATTGGTGAGATGTGGAACCGGCTCCCAAGAGAATGCTTCCGCAATCAATACAATCTTAACCTGTTCAAGTCTAAAGTTAACCTTTATCTTACCCACATATCCCCATAAACTGTCCCTCTTATTCTCTAACTCTCTACCTCGGGTGGCTCTTGGGCCTTGTACAGGGCGTACTTTACAGTTAAAACAAATTTCGCGGTTACACATTTCATTCTCTCATTTCGTTTTTGGTCTATTGTGATCCATGTCTCGATGTATTCCCACAATTAGACTTTAAGTTTCTGAGGGGAATTTAAGGAAATTTAGATGGTTGCGAGGAAATACTGATTGTTACTGCGAGCTGGGGTTTTGCTTCTGATTTTTTCTACTGAAAATGAGAGCACGGCGATGGCTGAAGTTTCATTTACAAATCTTTGTAGCTGAAAAGGATTAAGAAGAAAAAGTCGATATTTTATGAAGAGATGTGTATCGATTCCCGTTTATAAAAGGGAATCTATTTGAATTTTTATATGTATGTTGCAGTGTG
Source organism: Acanthosepion pharaonis (assembly GCA_903632075.3). Taxonomy (NCBI): domain Eukaryota; kingdom Metazoa; phylum Mollusca; class Cephalopoda; order Sepiida; family Sepiidae; genus Acanthosepion; species Acanthosepion pharaonis. The sequence goes on along the minus strand of CAHIKZ030001018.1, from coordinate 1,267,897 downwards.
CATGCTAATATGTAGATAGAAATTGTGATAAATTATTTGTATATACCTCTTTCGATCTATGTAAATGCAGTTACATATATTTATATATTGTATCATAAAGTAATTTATACAAAGAATTAATTAGCAATGTTAATGATATTAATGGCAAAATCACTTCGCTAACAAGACTTAATGAAACATTGACTTACTATTAATTCTTTGAATGATACGATCCTTATATTTGAGATGTATATTTGTGTTGCCAGATGGAAGTGACGAACCAAGTACTTTCGACAATTACAAATTGTCATCTTCAGAGCGCATTTTTTCCATATATAGGCAAAATACTAAGACGATAGGTGTAGTGTAAACTGAATATATGTACATGGAAAAACTGATCCCCAAAGATGACAATTCTGCCGGTCTAGAGAATTGAAAGAAAATATGCCTCTCGGCCGGGATTGAACCTACATTCTTTATATCCGGAGAAACCACCTTTTATCCATTTGTGCTGTACTATTTCGGTCAAGAAGGTCTCTACAGCCAAAACCATTTACCTTTTTAAGAAATGAACTATTGTGATACAACCCAGTACATCGATATTTTAATATGTTTATACCATAGCAACAACTGCCATGCGAATTTTGTATTTCATCTAATCGTCTTCTTCTTCTTCTTTGGTAATTACTGAAACCAGTCGAAATTTCGCCATCTTATCAACAACTAACACAAACTGTAAAATTTTTTTACACCTTCAACAAGATACAGAAACTAGTCCGCCAACAAAAAAAAAAAAAACGTATCAAAAACTATAATAAAAATAACTCAAGAAAACTTATTAAAGAAAATCTACCCCCCCCGCCGGTATGATTCAAACCCGTGTCTCTCTTTGTTGGAGAAACCGTTGTTTAATCCGACGTGATTTGACTATTCGGCTACGAAAAGCAACGCAAATGAGCAAGCCTATATTTGCTTTTAAAGCTCATTTACTCGTTCAAATGGTCTCAAAATGTTATCTCGTATGTGCACGCTTGTAGACGAAATAAAATACCGTTTGAAATAAACAGAGCGTCTACTCAAATAGGAGTATCCATTAAGAAAAATAGCGAAATAAAACTATGTAAGATTAAAAAATAAAATCCTTAATTCTTTAGAAATTGCTTTGTTTACGAAACTGATAACTTATGACTTTCGAGAAAATCTGAACGTATAAATATGCTTTAAAGGCAAATAGAGTGTCAAGGCTCGTCGAATTACGACAGTCTTTCCTGCCAAGAGGCAGAAGTTTAAATGCTACTGGAGGGTTTATTTTCTTTAATAAGTTTTCTCGTGATTACTGACCGGTTGACTAAATAAAATAAACGAAGCATCTACTCAAATACGTGTATCCACTAAAAATAACGTCTAATATATATATATATATGTGTGTGTGTGTGTGTGTGTGTGTGTGTAAAAGTGAACATTAAAGTCAACACTCAGAGGCAGCAGGCTGTTTCAATCGTCAGGCCGCGAATGTTGGTTTTTTTCTCGACTATTTATATATATGGGCTAGTGGTGCATTGTGGGTAATCCATTCTGGCGGTTATCTGGGCGGGAATGGCTTCTTTATTTATTTATTTATTTATTTATTTGGGTTATTTTTATTTTCATTTTTTATTTTATATAGTTATTTACTCTTTTCGGTTTTCGTTATTTTATTTATGTAAATTTGGTGGGGGATTTGTTTATGTCGCTTATTTAATAGTTTCTTTTAGTCTGGGAAGATAAAGCTATTTATTCGTCAAATGTTTGGATTGATTGCCGTAGTCTCTTCTGCTATTTTGGCGGGGGACAGATTTTTTTTTTTTGTTTATTTATTTATTTAGATTGATTATTTTTACTTGTTTTTGCTTATTTATGTTTTTTGTTAATTCTAACGATTATTTTAGCGGGAGCGGGTGTTAATTTGTTAACTTATTTATTTGGATTAAGTTTTACTTATTTTTCTTATTTATTTGCTTATCACTTTTACATTTATATTTACATACGCTCTATCTCTGATATCAGTACTTTATCCCATAAATATAGCACACCTTAAGACTATATTTCTTCATATATATATATATATATATATATATATATATATAAGTTGCGACTCCCATACTAGCAAACCAGCTGCCAACTCTATTTAAAAGCAAGAAACAATGCCGGAATAGGACAAAACGCTCGAGACATTATTTATTCGTGACATAGGCTAACAAATTTCGTTCTGAACTGTTAAAATAAAAGCATCCCAAGTGGTTTAAATTCACTATTTTTCAAGATATATAACTCTATTTCATCTTCACGGCTTTAAATGTAGACTGAAATAAATTTACTGGACTTAATTAAAAAGCAATATTATATGTGCAAATGTTGTTGAGGCTAGCTCGGGCAAATTCAGCCTCGTGAACCTAAAACAAAAGGATTGTGTTTATCATTCTAATAACACGAGCCTTGCAAAGAAAATTCTGACAAACTGTTAATAAGCTTCAAATGTTTAATGGTTTTAATTTACTACTTTTCATGCTATTGCCCTGTTACAACTTCATGGGATAAAATCTTTACTTAAATATATCTTGTGCAATGTAATAATGTCATATGAATAAAATTTAACTAAACAAATTCGGGCTCATTGAATTTATCCCGACTCGTTGAAACGAACAAACTGTGACACAGAATCTGAACAGGAAACACCGTTTATTAAAAATCTGTAAATGTAAGCAACGGTTTTCTGTTTTAAATTTTGTATTCAATCAGTTAATGACAATTATTGTGTGAATAAGAATTCGCTCTAATTCAAAATAAAAACTACTTCGCATTTATAACAAATAACAATTTAATAAACTATGATTTTAATAACATTTACTTCATTAAAAAATTATGTATCATTTTTTAAAAGTCATTTAATATGAATTAAATGAATTAAAATATTATATTTTAATAATAATAAAAAAAATTTCTTTGAAATGTTATCAACAAGAATGTGCCGGTGGTATGATGGCTAACGGATCGGAATGAGAAATTGGAGGGAAACTGTGAATTCATCTCCCCCTTAAATATGGATAAATACGATTATTTGTACACGGAAAATCATTGTCTGTCTATATTTCTGAGATGAGGTATTATGTACACTATTTACATTGTTTGGGCTATTGTCCTCATCTTTGTCGCCATATTTATTACAACGTTTCGGCCGTCGTACGCTGCGGCCTTCTTCAGGGACATCGAATTGAACCCTTTATTTCGCTCACTGGGGTAGACTGTTCTAGTTCCACGCGCCATGTTTAATTCACCTCTCCAACTTCTCCACTGGCTTAACCGGGTATTGAACTCACATTCTTTGGATCCTGTCACTGGATCTAAGTAACGCCTTTATCCGCTGTGCCATGTGTCCTTGACGACACCTGTATATGAATTTCTGGGTATTATAAAACTAATGTCTTCAGCAACTAATTTTTTACCAGTGCTCATATTGCCATTTTTTTGCTGTTATCATTTCATGTTTTTAGCAAAGCTCATATTGCAATTTTTGTTGTTATTGTTGCTTTTCTCTGGCACTCCCTATTATGTTTAATGGATGTTAGTTATCAGTTATCTCGTGTTAATTTCCCTCTAAAAATTCTCCACTGCCTTAACCGGGTATTGAACTTACACTCTTTGGGTCCTGTCATTGGATCTAACTAACGCCTTTATCAACTGTGCCATGTGCTTTACATTGTATTCATTTCTATGCTTGGTTGGCTCAGAAGATTTTTGTGGCTTAGCATATGTGCTGATTCCTTAAGTTTACGAATTTTCCAATGATGTCTATTATCTCAACCTGATCCCACAGAGGGAGATGATCCCCCTTCTCTCTCTCCATATGTGGTCAGCCATGTCTGATTTTTCCACTTCCCCTCATGTTACAGCTTTCTGGTGTTCTTGAAGCCTTGCCTTAAGGGGATGGCCTGTCTCCCCTTTATATTTCTTTCCGCAGCTTCTCGAGATAGCGTACAATCTTTAGTCATGTTTTCCACTATGGGTGAGGGGGGTTTCTTACTCGGAAAAGATATCTGGGAAGTGTTGTCCAGTGAGCGAAATAAGGGGTTCAGTTCGACATTCCAACCACCTGAAGAAGGCTGCAGAGTACAACGGCCGAAACGTTGTAATAAATATGGCGACAAAGATGAGGACAGTAATCCGAATAATATAAATAGTGAAAATCATTGTTATTCTTATTTAGGATATGTCTATAGTGTAACTTTATTTCCATGTCTTTCATTCCGGTTACAGTTGCTGTTTTCATCCCTGTATATCCGATTATTCAGATTTAGATTAATCCTTTATCCAAAATTATCATACAAGACAAGATAATAGAATAGTTTGCTATAAAATCTTGCTTGGTATTCATGTTCAAGTAAACTGTTTATTTCTTAACAAATTTTACTTTCTTCTTTTTACTTTCAATGTATGAATGCAGTGTTCGTTCCAATTAAATGCATTGCTGATTTTATTATAGAAAACATCTTCACATGATTTCATGATAGAAATACATTAAAAAAGAAATAATTTTCGTATTTTCTAGTAATCTCTAGCACAGAAAATAATTATAGCATTTTTTTAAATAAATTTAAATAAAATATATCTCATAAAGTTAACCAACATTTTCAAAATATTGAAATCATTTCCCTAAGTTTACTTCTGTTTAAATCAAACATAAGAGACCAAGTTAAAAATGGGCCGGATAAGCTGACAAAACGCTAGTGTGGTCGATTTATTTAGAATATTTCTAAAATTAAAGGGAGGTAATCATGTTCGCCTGTTGTCGATGAATTTAGGTGAATTTTCGCACTGAGTGATTTCTCACTTGTAGTTATTGTAATTATATTGTAATTGAACGTTTATTTTTTTTTTTATACTGAATTTCACATACAAATATGTACGTAAACTAAATTTGGTTTAAAAAATTGTACTGATTCCAAGTAACATGAATGAGCAAGAATCACCACTGATAATCTAACCAGCTTTGAACGTATTTAAACAAATACCTATATTTATAAATAAAAGAATTTCAGCAAATTCTAGTAGCCTAAAATATTCAATAAAAATTAAAACAAAAAAAAACAACATATGAATCAGCCCGAAGAAACAATGGATAATCAAGCTAGAACACAAAAATGAAACCAATTCAAATAAAAACAAGAGGAAAAAAAATAATTTGGTTCACCCCCCCCTCCTACAAGAATACAATAAAAACAAAAATAGGGAAAATATTCTTCAAAATAATTAATAAACACTTTCCTAAAAACAGCAAATTATCAAAAATTATCAACAAAAATACAATCAAAATTAGTTTCAGCTGCATGGATAACATGGAGAAAATAATCCTCAACAAACCCAATAACAATTACAACAATA
>CAHIKZ030001018.1:1192500-1260000 GCA_903632075.3 Acanthosepion pharaonis | reverse complement strand
TGTAATATCCCAAAATAAAGCGTATATATATATATATATATATAATTATCTATTTAAAAAATTTATAACATAAATATGTTATAATATCACTCCAAAAATAGCCACAATTAACAATCCTTCGCAAGTTACAAAAGTCAGAATGACCAATCAAAATACAAGTATAGGGAAATTCAAAAAGCTTGACAACGAAGTCATGTTATAATAGCTATTCAGATCTTTAAAATATGGGTAATATTAAAAAAGAATTTATTCTAACCAATAATTACTAAATTATATGATAAAATTTAATATTAAAATTAAAAACTACCAATTTCAAAATCCAAATTTAATCGCTAATTTAATTGTTGGTTATTGGAATTCATTCCCGTATGCACCAATCATATACTTATATATATATATATATATATATATATATATATATATATATATATATATATATATATATATATATCAGTATGTAAATAATCCACATATATTATATTTATATAAATATGTGTGTGTGTGTGCATAGTAGTATAAATTTTTCCCCACGATTGCCACGTGCAAGAAACAAAATATATATTTATTAATTTAAGCTCTGTTAACGTTCGAACACACTGTTTTATTACCGGCAACACTCACTCTGTGCTATATATATATATATATATATATATATATATATATATATATATATATCAGAGAAAGAGAGAGAAAAATTGATATCTCCACATCTGCTAAATAGGAAAGCCATTGTCCGAAGATAGCGCTCTTATAGTGTTGATAGATATGCCTACACAACTTATAGATACATACACACTGTCTCTAATATTGAATTTTTTTCCACATAAATATAGTATACTTTTATCAAACACACACATACACATATGTATATATATCAACACATAAATGACTCAACATAAAATAAGTCAACATCGCCAATGACAAGATCAAAATCGTGCTGTCGAAAAAGAAAAAAAAACGAAGAGACCATAAAATTCACTACAGCTTCCACACAATTTGATGAGATTTAAAAAAATCGATGAACAATAACTAAACAAAATGAATGCATCCACAAATTAGGCTGCACAACTTATATAATGGTAAACCTTTTGTACCTTACGTCCCAAAAATTATAAAACTTTTCTGACCGACACCATGGATTTTTCAAGACCGACACGTTGGATCTACAACCTAAATACATTGTCATAAATAATCAAGCTGAGTTTAAAATGCAACACCAAAAAACATACAAAGTGTAGAAGAAAATAAACTTATTAACCCATTTACCCACGAAGCCTAACTTGTTATTACGATCTTAATCAGCTCCGGGTACCACGACTATTAGGCCAAAATATTTTTGTAAACTCTTGCTTATGGTACTAAAATATCCCAGCCTATTGTATTAGACTTAATATCCCAAGACGATTAACACGATGAACAACTAGTAGTTGGATATCATGCATAAATGAGTTAAAAATTCTGCCTGAATACGCGATCATCCCAGTATCAACATCAAGTAATCTTCTTCCTTAGTGTCAGCAGCAAACTCTATGATCTTAACAGAAACAGCCTCCTGAGCGACAAGCAGTATGGAATCCAGTGCTCTTGTTCCCAAACTGATGTCCTAAGCGTTATTTTACACGCTATCAATGAGGCACTCGATAATCAATTCATCACAAGATCCGTTATTTAAAATAAAAATGTCAAAACATTCAACCATAATTACCGACAATAATTCTTTAAAAAATCTACTAAAGAAAAGTATTATGTCATATACCTATTTAAATATTCGTATGGAGAACCTACCTCCGAAAATAACCTAAAAAGTTTTATATACATTGTTTTTACCATTAGATCGGAGAGCAATATACGGTCCCATCAAACGTCTACATAATAACCCTGATAATTTACGTCTGATTTTAGCAGAAAATACTAATATTTTATCTCGTTCGAGAAACAAAAATATATTACAAATAATATAAGCGATCTACATTAAAATAAAAAACACCATCCATAAATATTGTTAGCTTCCACAATGGCGCTCACGGGATTAAAACTCTTAACTGCAAGTCAATGACGTGACATCGCAATTTTATTCCAGGAACGGTGTTAACAGACTTAAACAAAAACTTGTAACTTACATCTTTCTATGTCTCCGCCCTGATGATGACCTCTTAATTCAACTATGCACTGTTTATTTACAGATTTCTCTCGAATGTAAAACAATACGATTAGTTGATTAAAAAATCGGAACCGTCCTTCACTGGTAAATAAAAAGATATCCACACACACTTCAGGCCTGACGACTGCGTTGAGCAAGAAAACAAACTGTCATCTTTGGGCGTTGATTCCAATATCCACTGTTATATTTATATACGCCTTATTCCTGATATTGAACACTTTAACCTATAAATACAGCACACATTATATATATATGTGTGTGTGTGTATATGTGTGTGTGTATGCATATATGTGCCTTGAACAATAAAAAAGTTTTAAAAAGGTTAAAATTTCAGACACACTGTAATATATATTAATATTTATATTCTATTATTTAAATTAGGTTCTTCGATTAGTTTCGACCAGCATGGCCATCATCAGAAGAAACAATTCCTGATTGTTAGTAGCAGTGAACTACAGCGGTGAATGACTGTTTCTGAAGAAAGTGAACATTGCCTGTAGTTTTCATGTGTTTTTTATCGTTAATTTTTGACCAGCTCTTGTATTGGTCAAAAGGCTTTTTTGAAGTTCTTTTAAGGAGAAGCTGGGAGATTCATGAGTTTCAGATTTATCTCTTTAGTCATTCTGAGAGCTTTGGTTGCTGAGGAGGGGGTGCGTGCGTTATGTGTAAGTTATTTTTTAGGAGGGTGATGTGTGTATGTATATATATTTGTGTGAGTTTGTGTATGTGGGAGATCTCAACACTTCTGCAAGCATGTTTGAGAAATATGGGTGTAGGTTGATCTATGGGGGATTATATATTAATTCTATCTGTGCTGTTTAGTCTGTTGTTAAGTCCGTCCGGACAAATTGTTTTGAGGAGCAAAATCCATTTGTCTTCATGCTCTTTTAGTATTTTCCTAAGTTTATCTTGTGTCTATTTCTATTTTTTCAATAATAGTGAATTTTGCATGGCTTTAAATATCATGTTTTTCTACGCGAAAATGTTGTTCTACAAGTAATAATCTTTCGTGGGGAGCCGACTTCATCCGATTTCGATAATTATTAATTCTGTAGTGAAGGAGCCATTCAGATTTTCCCACCTATTGTTTTTGGCATAGTGTACACTCTAATAGCTAAATTACGTTATGACTTCTACAGTTAAAGTTGTGGTAGATTTTGAAAATAGTGTTAATGATTGAGCTAGTGAATGAATCGGTGTGTTTTATGTGGCTACAACATAGGCTCCTTTTGTTATTACATGCTTGGGAAAATCCTGCTGTTTTTATTCTTGGTCTATTACGCGTTACTTTTTCATCTGAAATTTGATTATCACCTATGATTTCCTTAAGGTTCTTTGGTCTACGATATGCTAAAAGGCCGAGTTCCTCAAACAAAGTTTTTAGGTCTGGTTTGAGATGTAGTATTTCCCAGCAACATTTGATTATCTGAGATAGTGGAGGTAAAGTAGTATTTAAAGTGGTTACTAGAGGGATGCGTCTGGATTTATTTTTAATTTTATACATTAGGGTGTCTTCTCTAGGTGTGGAAATTGCTTTATTTATTTTTTCCCTGATTAGGTGTTGTTTATAGCCACGTGTTGTGAATTGATGCTCCAGATTTTTAGTGTATTTACTTAGTTCTTCATTGTTAGAACATATCCTTCTGAGTCTAAGTGCTTGTGAATAGGAAAGGCTCTCCTTGAGGTGTTTTGTGTGGGAAGACTCAAAGTGTAGATAGTTGTGAGTGACGGGGACTTTAGTGTGTAGTGTCGCTTGTAGTTTTCTGTTTTTATCGATATAGTGGTGGGAGTCTAGAAATGTTACCCCGATCGTCTTGTTTTTTCGTGGTCGAACTTAATGGTGTCGTGTACTGTGTTTAGGATCATAAAGAAATCAGTTTTTCCTCATTGCCCGTATATATGAAGATGATATCATCGATATATCTTGTAAAGAATATGTAGTCATTACCGATGAAACGATAAATATGGGTCTCCTCAAATTTACCCATAATGGATTGTGGCATATGATAGAGCTGCAACGGGGCCCATGGCACATCCCTTTACTTGTAGGTAGTGTCTCTCATTGAAATCGACACTATTCAATGTGAGTTTGGTTTATTTTACGGTATATCAACCTCAATGGGTTATTTAATGCCGACAAGAATTTTCTTGCTGGTAATATTTTTTTCAAAAAATTATTTCTGGTAATATTTTTCCCAAAAAATATGTTGCTCGTAATATTTTAAAAAATGTATTGCTGGTAATAATTTTTCTTCGAAAAAGTATTGCTAATATTAAAATCTATTTTTACACGTTTTGACTCCAGTTTGAGGGTTAAGTATTTGCCCATAGCTGGGACCCTAACAGGTGCTGCCACTCTGGGCCAAGGTGGACCTGTGAAGAGCAGCAAATTAAGAGGTGGTTCCACGCTCCTCAAAAACTCTTAATAAGAGGCCTCGCTGTTGGATGGAGCTTATAGACATACCCAGGACGAATTCAATGTGAGAATGTGTTCCATAAGTTTTATGATTACTTCAGTGGAGGGTTCTAGTTTTGTTCTTTTAGTAAATGCTTCTTTAAGGGCGATTAGTCCTTCATTGTGTTTCATGTTTGAATAAAATGATCTAACTTCCTTAGTTACTAGGGTTGCATTTTTTGGTATTGTTTGTATATGTTGAATTCTGTTTAGTAGGTCTGTTGCGCCTTTGATGTAGGATTTTACTTCCTTTTCTAGGGGCTGTATATAGAGGAGTATATATATATATATATATATATATATATATATATATATATATATATTGTAAAAATGTTACATACGGACAAACAAGTACTCACGACAATGATGAATTTTTGTTTCGATGTGAACGCATCTCGACAGGTGAGGAACAAAGATGGTTATAAAGGATTCTATTTAAAAATGCTACTTATCTAAGTATGTAGCATTTTAAATAGAACCGTTTATATTTTTACTACGTTACTTAAAAATCGAAAACTGAAAACAAACCAGAATAAACGAAAGTAAATAAATAAATAAAATAAGGAAAAAAAGTAAAATAAATTGATTCAAACAAATAATTAAATAAATAAACCAACCAAATAATACTCAGATTAACAAAGTACGACTACCAAAATACCCGTTAGATATTACAATAGACTACCCACAATACAATAGAATACCCATAATGCATCACTGACATGTATATATAAAAAGTCGGGCAAAAACACAACGCACGAATGTCACTTCTGGGTGTTGACAGCAATGTCCACTTTTATATTTACATACATTCTAACCCGAATATAGAGCACTTAAACCCATAAATATATTTATGGGTTAAAGATCACAGAATACAAACACATTTCGATGTGTGAATGTTGTTTGGGGAACAAACTATGATTTTTCTTTCTTTTTGCATCGCCACAGACAGTATTTATTTCTAAGATGTGTTCCATTTAAGAAGACTTCGTAAAATAGTAAAGGTGTCTTGGAGAGATAGATCCAAGTGTATATTCTAGAAACTTTAGTATAATGATGACAGATAAGCGGATAGCCTATCACCGGTAGACCTGGCCAAACGGAAGCCATATTGTTTGTCAGAGAGTAGGTCGTGAGAGGTAAGATACTTAACAATTTCAGCATTGATTAAAGCCTCGAATACTTTGCCGAAAACCGGTAGGAGACTAATAGGGCAATAGTTAGAGAGGTCAGAAGGTTTTCTAGAGTTCTTAAGAACAGGAACCACAGAGGTGGCTGGAGGATTTACAAATTGGAAATCAGGAAGCAGCGAGCTGTTTATAGATAGATAGATAGATAGATAGATAGATAGATAGATAGATAGATAGATATGAACAGAGTGAGATAGATAGATAGATAGATAGATAGATAGATAGATAGATAGATAGATAGATAGGAACAGAGTGAGATAGATAGATAGATAGATAGATAGATAGATAGATAGATAGATAGATAGATAGATAGTGTTCCACTACAATTTGCCTATGTATATATGATTGTTGCGGCATTAATACTTAACAGAAAGCTTTGATAAGAAATAACAGCTGTAATGCTAGAAATGCAAGATGTTTTCTTTTCTTATTTAAATAAAACTGAAGTTTTGACTTGCACGCCTCTGCAGACATATATAAACGGTGAAATCGCTTGTACTTCCCAGGTCAACAACCGTTTGCTTAAGCGACATTATTACAAATGGCTCGGGATTAAATTCGAAGATTTGAAAAAAAATAGAAAACAAAATCCAGTTTTATTTGAAAATCATTTTATCTCATAATTGTTGGTTGAAACACAACACTGCGGTTATGTTAAAATGAATATATGCAATTGTATCTAATGTGTATGAAATGGATGAAAAGAGAGATGGTAGAAAGAGAAGTTTATGCTCATAAGGACGATAGATAACGCTTCTTACTTGACTTTAAGCGGTTAAGATTGCAGTGTTCCGGGAAGTATCCACGCGGGAGCTTGTTCCATAAAGTAGCAGGTCTTCGGAAAAAGCAGTCTCAGTGGAATTTTTTCTTTACATTTTGGATACGGAAAAATGAGAATGATTCGACTTCGTGGATTCCAAGACAAAAACTTGGCGCACACAATCTTTCTATTCTAAAAGCAGTTTGAACATTCTTCTGTTTGAAAACTGTGTAATACCTATGTTATATAAATGCCATTCAATAATATTAAATAATGTGTAATTAAATGATAATAATATATTAATTAATACGTGATTGCAGACCTTAAGCAAAAGGAGACAAGAAATTAATTAATTTTACTTATCGTTTGAACGTATACTGCTAAACACAGAAGAAAATAATTTTTTGACAATAAAGTCACGACCGATGTACCTCGGAGATTCACAATTTCCCTTCATTTTGATCAATCTTCGGCAGATCGGGGATCCTAGAATCAGTTGGTGTTACTTTTTCTCACTTCTTAACTGTATTGAGCCATGTCATTTTGGAGTAAACTTTTGGATTTTTTAGTCTTCAGTTTAGAGCGACGACGATGGCTGGTCGACTTTCAGGCAATTGCAGATTAAGGCCGATGAACTTTATCCGCTTATCTGCCATCATTATACTAAGGTTTCTAGAATTTACACTTGGATCTATCTCTCCAAGACACCTTTATCATTTTACGAAGTCAACTTAAATGGAACACATCTTAGAAATAAATACAATCTGTGGCGATGTAAAAAGAAAGAAAAATCATAGTTTAATCCCCAAACAGCATTCAACATCGAAAAATGTGTTTGTATTCTGTGATTCCCGCCAAGAGGTGTGATCTGAATTGAAATCAATGTCCCTCAGGAAGTCTTTGATCTATAAAGAGTTGATCTGTAGTGATCACAATATGTATATGGTTGTTGAATTGACTTTTCCGAATAAAACTGACAGTAACAGTTGTATAAATAAATGTAGTTGTAACACGCGAGTTGTTCACCTTCTTCCTTCTTTTGACCTTTTTTTTTCACCTTGATCGTATAAGTATATATATTTATCTCAAGTCCGGTAAGACTGTTCAACAGTGTGGGATATATCCGGTAAATAGAGAAGACGCGAGATGACCTTGATGCCTAACTTCGTCCAAAGGAGTGAATCAAATTTAATCTCCATCTGGAAAGTAAACCTAACATGGGTTGATTAGTGGTGACCCAGTATATATTGAATTCGCTATAAGAGACACCAAATTGTGTACTCAGTGTCATCTTGGAATGTCAAAAATCCTAGAAGGCCAAAGGGCTGATCTAGAAGGTGGCTGCAAAGGTACTAAGCGCAAAATGGCGATTCAAAAGATATTGGATGGTGTGTGAACGTAACCAAAGTACTTGAACCCAGCTGAACTTAGGATAGGGCACAAACGAAAGAAACGGGTCACAGTAAGTTATAAAAAAAAACACGTGATCTACAAGGAGAGACGTAAAATACCTCAAATTCTCGTAAAATAAAGATCGAATATTCCAAGGAAAAACCTGAGGCCACGTAACCTTGATTTGGCCGATGTTAATTTGGCAGAGTCCAGAAGTATTTTGCGTATGAAATATCTATTCTCGCATTCTTATCAGACGGTACGATCATTACAGATTTTTTTTAACCTTCAAAAATAATATTTTATGAACAAGGTCGACCGGTGATTTTCTACATGAGGGGACACATTTTTGTCTGAAAATATATGTAGAATGATTGTAAAGATGCACGGGAAATGCGTCCACGTGCAAATTGCATATTTCTCGTTTCTGAATTTTCATAAGTCTTGTTAACCGACGCAGGAGATAGATAGATAGATAGATAGATAGATAGAGAGAGAGAGAGAGAGAGAGAGAGAGAGAGAGGAAGAGAGAGATATCAGAGAATAGAATTAGATAGATAGATAGATAGATAGATAGATAGATAGATAGATAGATAGATATGAGAACAGAATGAGATAGATAGATAGATAGATAGATAGATAGATAGATAGATAGATAGATAGATAGATATGAGAACAGAACGAGATAGATAGATAGGAAGAGAGAGATATCAGAGAATAGAATTAGATAGATAGATAGATAGATAGATAGATAGATATGAGAACAGAATGAGATAGATAGATAGATAGATAGATAGATAGATAGATAGATAGATAGATATGAGAACAGAACGAGATAGATAGATAGATAGATAGATAGATAGATAGATAGATAGATAGATAGATAGATAGATAGGCGTATTTATATAAATAATCAGAGCCATACTTACCAAGATACACTCGTAAGCTGTTACTTCTCCCGTACTATGGATCCTCACGAGGTCCATATAGAGTGGGTAAGATGAGGAAAAAGACAGAGACAGATATGATCATGTGATGATCTACAGACAAGAATGAAATGTGTAATACGTGTACATGAAAATTAATTTGATAAAATATTATTAATTTAACAAGTTATAACAGACTTTTCAAATACTGGAATGTCCAGACTGCTTATAAAATAGAAAGATTGTGTGTGTCGAACATCGAAGTCATGAGAGACTGAATATTTTTCACATATCGATTGGAATGTTGTCTTTCAAACAATAATTATGAGATAAAATGATTTTCAAATAAAACTAGATTATGCTTTCTATTTTTTTTTTTTTCAAATCTTCGAATTTAATCCCGAGCCATTTGTAACAATGTCGCTTAAGCAAACAGTTGTTGACCTGGGAAGTACAAGCGATTTCACCGTTTATATATGTCTGCAGAGGCGTGCAATTCAAAACTTCAGTTTTATTTAAATAAGAAAAGAAAACATCTTGCATTTCTTAGCATTACAGACGCTATTTCTTTCTGTTAAGTATTAATGCCACAACAATGTGGCATCTCGTCTGCAGTCGCTCTCTCTCAGACGTGCCGTCGCCTCCCTCTGTCTTTTTTAGAAATACTTTCATGGTAACTGTTCCGAGGAGCTACTTTCGCTGGTTCCAAAACTTCATGAATTTAAGCGTTCAACTAGGCTGGCATCTCGCTCTCACACTTTCACTGTCGAAACTGTCAAATGTAACCATCTCTTCTACTCCAATAGCTTCATGTCTCGCACCTCTTGCCAGTAGAACTTCCTCCCCTCTTCCTGTTTTCCTGATAGCTATAATCTCCAACTATTCAAATGTAATGTCAATCGACGTCTCCAGATGCCCTGATCTATCCCCTATCCTTTTCTTCATCCTTTCCTCTATCACTCCTATTTGCTCTCGCTCCAACTCTCTGTGACACCATGCGTGCTAGGGGCTTCCCGCCTTGCTTGGGGTGAAACGCTTAAAAAAAAAAAATGAAAATCATATATGCCAAGGCAAATAAATTGTAGTGGAAAACTATATATATATATATGTGTGTGTGTGTGTGTGTATTTAGGCAGCAATCCTTCTTTTATACACGTTGCATTGAATATGACAGACAAGGTGCTTTGATTTAGTTTTTATACAATTTATTTTCGTAACTTGTCGATAATGCATTGTCAACATGTAAAATAGGCTAAAGATAAGCCTTATTAATAAAAACAGAAATAAAACAACACTCAATAATATCAACTATGAACATGGATACAATATCTTGACCGTGTTTTGAAAATGAAAACATTATATAGATACATATATACAACAATCTATTTCTTGTTAACGTTTAATATAATTCAACCTTGAAAATGGCTAAATGTACAGCCGAAAACGCTCAGAAAAAAATCAATTGAACGGTTTTTATACAATTTAACCTCTGAAAAGAAAAAAGTGATTAAATCACATGAGAAATTATATATAAAAACTAAATCAAAGCGCCTTATCTGTCATATTCAATGAAACGGGCATATACATACATACATACATACACACACACACACATATATATATATATATATATATATATATATATATAAGTGAGCATAGAAGTCAACACTTCTACGACAGTCTGTTTCATGCCATAACCCTGGATCTTGCGGAGAAGGCCGGCGTGCCGAACCCTATCAAATGCTTTGGAGATATCTAGTGCCACGGCTCGGGCTTCCCCGTTATTTTGGAGAGTTCGGTAGACTGTTTCCGTGATGGCTGTGAGCACATCGGCTGTAGATCTGGCAAAGCGGAAACCATATTGCTTGTCTGAGAGCAGATTATTGGATGTGAGGTGGTTAACCACCCCGGTATTGATTAGAGCTTCGAAGATTTTGCCGAAGAGGGGAAGGAGACTGATAGGACGGTAGTTGGAAGGGTCAGAGGGGTCGCCGGAGTTAGATGAAAATTTGCTTATAAAAGTTATATTAATATCCCATACTTTTATATACCTTTTTACTTATATCTTAAATTCTGAACTAAAACTTAGTATTAAAAAAAAACAAATAACTTATGTATTCAACATACCAAGAAAAATTTCCACCTCTTAAATTATTAATTTGCAAAATACATTCATTGATTACAAAACGTGTAGCAATAATTCCAGCATAAATATATGCAATTCAGTTCTGGATTTGTTTTAAATTTAGCAAAAGCGTTTCCAATTACTACTATAACCATCTTTTGAACTGATACCTCCTTTATCTTTCAATGTCTTACTTTCTCCTATTCCCACCTTTCCTCCCGCACCCAACACTCTTAGGACGATTGGAAATGCTGTGCCTAAACCCTTGACCGTCGCTGTCGATTTAAAAAAAACATTTTCGGGTTGAGCAATTATTTTAATACCTCAACAATCCTTCACCAAACTGCTATCAACAAACACTATTGTTTTTCACTCTGTCACCCTTTTGCCTTTCCTATCTTTTCCTTATCTTTCTACGTCCCCTCTTAAAATTTATTATTTTTTTTTAACAAATAGAAAAAAGGAAGTGACTCTCCACGTTAAGCCTGCTTACAAACAGAATTGTTCATAACCATTTTGATTCTCACCAGTCGAGGTGCAACTAAATGCACCGAAACAAAGTTTCATCTTTGTAGTGAAGAAATTGTTTTTGTCTATATGAAGAAATTATAATATATATATGTGTGTGTGTGTGTGTGTGTTATACAAGATTTTTAGCAAACCATAAACAAATAAGCGCCATACACCAAATTTTAACATACTCCTTTCTTGTGATGAGGAAGAGTATGTGTTCGCACGAGTGATAAATGACAAATCTTCAACTCCACCTACGATAATTATCATGAGCTTAAATTACTTTTCATACAATATATATATATATATATATATATATATATATATATACGGTATGCTAGTTATATTGCAAGCCATAAATAGATAAACATCTAACATACTCCTTTCTCTTTCAGGTGTATCTAGAGCATTAAACTGACAGTTCCCAATCCTACACACTATTATTTTAGCGCAATTTTCAGAATTTAAACATTTTGATAGGTCTATCCATTTTGTTTATCATTAACTTCATATACGGCATGTTATAATATCATATAATTATAATTTATAATAACTCTTAACTTTTTAAAATATACTTGTACGTTACTTTACACCATTTACTCTTAAGCTGTGATCTAAATGCTAAGATGGTTACTAATTTCAGGACAGAAAATAAGTAATTTCTAAATTATTAATGGATCTATCTTTAATCTGACATTTTTATTAATTCAAACGTTGTTTGAAATAGATGTCCGTATTTAATTCTTTATTTAAAACAGTTCGTATGCCGAAAGACGTTGTACACGCTGTTTAGAATAAAAACAAATATCCACTAAAATAACGTTTGAAATAATAAGAGTTGAATATGCAAATTAATTATCACAATTAACCAATAGGCGATAAGTTGGGTAAGATATAAAAATACTCGCTGTTGATGCAAGCGATAAACGTGCAATATTGACGTCACAATTGTCCATACACAAACGCAGACAGGTGTCTTGCCTTCGAAGCCTAGAATAAACCTTACAAAGAATAATTCCAGGTGTATTCTTATGAATTCAATACTTACCTATGGGCAAATATGAAAAAGAAATAACCTGATTTTGATATTAAATAAACCATAAAGTTTGTTATGCCATAAAATACCCGAACCGAATACACGCATGGACAAACAACGTTATATATATATATATATATATATATATATATATATATATATATATATATATGTACAGTAAAATTACTGACAAGCGGACTAAGAAGGTTTTCCGTATATGAGGAATTGGTTACAAAGTCCGGATATGAGGGGTTATATTTAGATTAAAATAAAAGAACTGCAATCAGGTTTAACATTTATTTTCAATGTTTTATAATAAACAAAATAAGCTAATGGTGAGTAAAATATAACGGAATTGATTTTAAGGAAAAAGAAATAAATTATGTAATGTTAATGAAAATTCCTTAAATTAAGTATGGCACGTATGCAAAACAAATAATGTAACGACGATTTTTTAATCGCTGTTGCATGATGATTCTTTCTCTTCTAATGTCATTCTCAACTTTTTCCGCATTTCGTTTTGCTTTTGTTCTTGAAATTTTTAAAATGAAAGACAATTTTTTTATTCTGCGTGCGTTATTGCAATCGTCATAGCTGAATGCTGACTTTCTTTCCATAAAACTGACAACCTTTTCAATAGCTTTTTCAATTTCATTCCAGGTTTCATCACAATCATGCACCTCGTCGCTATCTTGTTGCGGATTTGTTTCGTTGTCATCCTTTCCTCTTATTCCCATCATCTTTTGCACTAATACAAGCCATTAGGGTGAAATAAGCATGAGCAATTATACAAAGTAAATTTCCTGAAAAACAGAAATTTCAAATCAGTTCCATATCACCCAAACAATTCAAATATACACATCAACATCATGTGGGATTCCGGATATGAGGGTTTCCGAATATGATAAGTTCTACTGTATATTTACATAATTTTAAGTTTTTCGAACGAACAGCTCTTCTGAAGTTATGCAACTCACATAAACATCAATTACTCGAGTTTGCTTTGAAAAACATTTTGTCAAATTTTAAATGATTAATTTAGAAATCAAAACAAAAGTTTAGTCAAATTTTTAGGTTGTTTAAATTAAAGTTATTGAATTTATTATTAAACTGCAGCCTGAAGTTATTACGCAGTTCCAGAAAATAACTTTTTTACATTTTACTTCAATAACAAGGTAATAAAATCATCAATAGTTGATCAACACTTATAACAGAACATATAACAAACATATTAAAAGTCTTTGAAGCATTTTACACTTTAATATAGTGACACTTCTCAACAACAGCCAGCAGTCTATTATCCATTGATTTTGTTACATTTTTTAATTCAGCAAGTTCAATTTCCGACATTGTGGCTTTAATGGCTTCCTAGAGGTCTGCGTTGCTGTCATATTGTTTGATGCCTTCATATTTTCATATAATTTCATCTTCAGAATTGGCCATAGATTTTCGATCAGATTTAAATCGAGACTTGATGTTGGCCATTTCATTATTTCTTCTCCTGTAAATCTTTTACGCTCAAAAATTAATGAATAAACTTAAATACATGAGAAGAAGCATTGTCGTGCATAAATACACATTTTACTTTGAAACTGGCAGGTGTCACTTTTACCATTCAAAGAAATCATGTCCATGAAATTACAGTGATTATTACTGTTCAGTTTAACTCATTAGATGATTTTGTATTGTTCAATAATGTTTTGACTGACAATTCCAACCATATCATCTCACTGCTGACTACTTACTGCTTTATTTTAGCTACAAGCACATCTGCATCGGATAAAATCTATCCCTTGGCCCATCAATCACGTCTATCGAGTATCACCCGCCATTCGGCCTACAAGATTTCTTGACAGATCCCAATTTAGGAAGTATTATACACTTTTTCCCTTCTTCACTCCCTCATTTCAAGCCTGTTCAAACATCTGACCACAAATCAAAGATGCTTATTCTTGCCCTAACTCGCTTTAGTTTACATCCTCCTCGAGGAAACAATTCTTAAAGCTTTTTCCCTTGCTTCTAATTCTCAATTTAGTTATATTTTCACTAGCCTTCTTTATTCGGTAATCTCTGCGAAGTTCCTTTGATATCTCCAATGTGGACATCCTTTCGCTCAATAACTTTTGTTATTTTACGTTTTTCAGCACTTTTTAGATCCTTTCAACATATAATATGGAAAATGAAAAATTAGTTTTTATTAGATTTCGGAAACCTTAAACTAATATTAGTTTAATTTGCATGATAATCTGCATAATAATTTTAATCGGTATAATAACTTACCTTTATTCAATGCAGAATTTTGAAGTGGTTAACAAAGAAACATTGTTGTAAACAATCCATTTTCATCGTTTGTGATCGTTCCTTTCAAAAATGTATCATTTTCGGTGCATTTATTCAGAAATCAGATGGAACTGTAGTCTATTAAATCTTTTTTTTTACCTTAAAATCGTGTGGCTTCTAATCATGGTATCTATTCACGTATCCCAGTGCTTATAAATGCTTTATAATGAGATATATAGATCATGTTCCGTGTTGTGTGACCTCCATTTAATCGGTGTTTCGAATTGGTGATAAGCAATGACTGCAGAACTGCCACAACGTTTGCCGTCATCCAGATCAAATTTTCCACTTCTGGACCAAGTAAAACACTTACAAACAGTACTTTCAGCTATGACAACATCTCTTTAAATGGTAGATATCTCTTTTTTCTGTTGTACAGTTACTTTTTTTACCTTTCCAGAAATAAAGAAATATCAAGTGAAAATGCATATATGTAGTGAACAATTACGTAGAAGCAAGTGATTCAGAGTGAGTTGCATCTAGTGCAAAAGAAAATAACTTCCTTACCTCAATACACGACACATAGCAGCGGCATTATGTTCCTCGAAAATGGTATGAATATCCCCTCCTTGCGTTAGATTATTCCAAAAGTGAATATTCTGTAACGGTGGTTACAGCTTAGCGTGGTTCGACCAACATCAAATCGCGAGCTGATTAGTCGGCGTGGAGAAGGCCATTTGACTGGGTAATCGAAGACAAAGCTAATTAGTCAGAGAATACTAATTGGTCAGTCGGCCGTGGTGTTGATATGATTAAAAAAAAGGGCTGAAGCAGGGAGAAGCGGGTTCGTTTTTACGTTGGTGACGTGTACGGGAACTGAAGACCGGTGGATTGAAAAAGAAGTATTTAGTGTTGTACGAGTGACGTCAGAGGAATACAAACTCATTTATGCTACAATATCTTTTTCTCTTTTGAATTGTGAGCCACCTAAACATCATCTTGATTTATATATCCAAATATTTTTCAAATGTCGTCCAATAATTTCCATATTATATGTTGAAAGGATCTAAAAAGTGCTGAAAAACGTAAAATAACAAAAGTTATTGAGCGAAAAGATGTCCACATTGGAGATATCAAAGGAACTTCGCAGAGATTACCGAATAAAGAAGGCTAGTGAAAATATAACTAAATTGAGAATTAGAAGCAAGGGGAAAAGCTTTAAGAATTGTTTCCTCGAGGAGGATGTAAACTAAAGCGAGTTAGGGCAAAAATAAGCATCTTTGATTTGTGTTCAGATGTTTGAACAGGCTGGAAATGAGGGAGTGAAGAAGGGAAAAGTATATAATACTTCCTAAATTTGGGATCTGTCAAGAAATCTTGTAGGCCGAATGGCGGGTGATACTCGATAGACGTGATTGATGGGCCAAGGGATAGATTTTATCCGATGCAGATGTGCTTGTAGCTAAAATAAAGCAGCAAGTAGTCAGCAGTGAGATGGTATGGTGGGAATTGTCAGTCAAAACATTATTGAACAATACAAAATCATCTAATGAGTTAAACTGAACAGTAATAACCACTGTAATTTCATGGACACCATCAAGTCTCGATTTAAATCTGATCGAAAATTTATGGTCAATTGTGAAGATGAAATTATATGAAAATATGAAGGCATCAAACAATATGACAGTAAAGCAGACCTCTAGGAAGCCATTAAAGCCACAATGTCGGAAATTGAACTTGATGAATAGTGGAAATGTGGAATATCTATGCAATTTTCCGTGTCATGTGAATTAACCAATTTAGTTGTCGTCATTAATGTCTGAAACCCTGCTGGAATGTACTTTGTCTTCCAGATAAAAATTTCCACTTCTGAACTTTGTGAACCGGTGCTCACAGCTATGGTACCAGCTTCATAAATAGCACATATCTTTTCTCTCTTGTTCAGTTTTATTTTCCTTTCTCGCAGCTCATTTTCTTTTATCTTCCATTTTAATATAAAAAAAAAACATTTAAAATCTACAACCCACACACAAATTTTATAGAAAAAAACGTTGAGATATCACCTTTCATAATATTTATATACGTCACAAATTTCATTCACGTGTGAAATGAAATCACCAGTCCAAACGCCACCTATTGAAAAACAGTACGAATTTTTGTTGCAACCCAATATGTGTGCTTATGTGATTTCTGCTAAATGCGCTTATGGCTACGAGAGACATGTATTACTCACCGGTGTTTATGGAGGAATTATTTTATGATCTGTTCTTCAATTGAGATGTGACGTGAAATTTGCACAGGTTATATACAAGACAGATAATTTCCCTTGATTTTTATGTCTGCGTCTTGAAAATCTTTTGAATCTGTCACTAATTATTAAGCTTATTATATCATACGATCAAAACGATAAGAAACTGGCCAAAATACTTAGCTTTTATTACCGACGGTTGAGGCGGGTGGTAATGATCAAAGTAAGAAAATGATGGCGTCGTTGTATGTTTCTCATGTCTTCCCAACGCATGCGCACTCATTAATGTCAACTCGAGGGCAGTGGTGATGATTAATGATGGCGGGAAGTAGAGAGCCGGACGCTGTCAGACGAAATCGATCACAGTAATCGATCGATCACTGTGAGACTCACGAACAAATTGTCAGCCATTAAAGACAGCTAAAATGAACAAGATTGAGCAAGAAAGGGGATAATTGCCCGGATGAAAGATAGAGAAAAAGAGTCAAGGACTTTGATATTTGATATTTGTCTGTGAAGGAGGTTGAATCATTTGGGGATTCGTCTCCCACATTAGCCGACATATTATCTACGCCATGGATAACATAACCGCGGGTTGGCTATCCGATACTCTCTAAACAAAATTGTAATGAGTTCGATCTTCTGAGATGCTCACCTCTTAAAGCTTTTTCACACCTCAAAGCTAAGCGCATGCGTAGGTTACTTTGTTTTTAAAAATACATTAATAGTTCTTTAAATACATGAAATTTTTTAAATACATTAAAATTTTAAATAATTATAACAGAGCGCGTTCGCGCGTGTTTTTAAAAATCACCATCACAACGATCGCAGTTACAATAAGTGTGTCTTTGTAATTCAACCCTGAGGATGATCTTGGAGGAGATCGAAAGTACTTGGGTAAGAAAAAACTACGGCGCCTTCGTTAAGGGTTTCATCTTAGCATCATGAAATTGATTAGAGGACGAGAAAGGATTATTATAAAACGAAATATACATAATATGCCTATATTATTCAATGAAAATGTTTGAATATACATATATATATATATATATATATATATATATATATATATATATATATAATTATTTATTCGAAAATTATAACATGTGTGTGTGTGTGTCTGTGTGTGTGTGTGTGGAGAACGAAACAAAAGAAATAGACGCACCCTTAGAAAGTCGATTTTTGTATTTTTACCAAGACAAGTGAGTAATAGAATTCGTTTATCGATACAGGGTATTAATGCAGGTGTACATATGTACATTATACAAATCAAAAAGTATTTAGTATTTTGTTGAATCACTTTTGCTTTAATAACGGTCTTAATTCTTCGTGACATGCTATAGACTAAATTCTTTAGTAAGTCAACGTCCTTTGCCAGGCTTTTCCAGCATTTCTTTAATTCGCGATAAAGCTCATCTTCTGTGTTAACTTTCCTATTACGGGCGGCCTTGTCCATTATCCCCTAAACGTTTCCATTTGGGTTAAGGTCAGGGCTCTGACTAGGCCACTGGAAGAGTTGCAATTTACTCTTGTCACGCTTCCTCTCTACATTACGTATATTCTTTAAGGTAATATGTTTAGTATGCTATCGTGTTGAAACGTGAACCGTTGAACTTGGGCAAAACAAAAATTTTAACAGAAAGCCACATTTGATTAAAAAGAATGTTGTGGTATTGATGCTTGTCTATGATTCCCGTTATTTTGTATAAATTACCAATTCCTGCTGCTTAGAATGCACCCCAAACGTTAATTTTTGTATCGTGTTTAACAGTACCCTTGGTAGTCACTAGAGTACTCATTTCAGCGGCGGTACGCCACACACGCATTCGTCCTTCATATCTTAGAGTAAACATAGCATCTTCCCAATCAGATTCAGTCTAGTGTAAATGAGCCTTGAACCAATGCAACCGTGCCCGTCGATTTTTTTCAGATACGAAACGTTTCTTTTTATGTATTGCGAAACAATGTCGTCGGACTGTTCCTGAAGAAACTGTCAAACTAGCCGATTTGGAAACATCTTGTGCTGTTACGAATCGATCTTTTTTGCATTGTCGAACCAAGTTTCTATCTTCCCTGTCGATAGTTTTTAGATATCGGCCAGATCCGCTACGTCTATTATATGTGCCAGTTTAATTTCTATTTTTGATTAACTTGCGGGCACATGACTCACTTTGATTAATCTTATCAGCTATCGATCTATTCAACAGCCCAAGATCATAAAAAGCGGCAACTGGTCCTTTCTCGAACTTAGAACAATGCTTAGGCATGATAATAAATGTAAACACAAATGTAATAAGCTTTAAATTTTGTTCATCATTTCTATGCGAGCGATCATTTTCTGCCTCGTACTGTATATATATATATATATATATATGTGTGTGTGTGTGTGTGTGTGTGTGTGTGTGTGTGTGTGTTATATAAAAGTGGACATTGAAGTCAGCACCCAGACAGTCTGTTTTATGATAAACGCAATATATATATATATATATGATTTTTTTGTTTATATTTTATTTTAATTGATACAATTTAAGCAAATGCTCTGTTTTCAAATAAACAGTATTAATTACATTTACCGATATGAATGTTCAGAAATTTCATGAATAACATCTTCGATGATCTTACTGCTCACGAAACGTACCTTAACGTAAAAATTTACGTTTCATGACCAGATATGATTTCATAATATATATATATGTGTGTGTGTGTGTGTGTGTAATATATTATATATATTATTATTTATATATTATATACGCGGTACTTATTAGAAAGCGCTCAATATCAGACATAGAGCTAACATATTTGGTTGGATTGATGTGAACGTAGTAATCCTTTGATATACAATCCAAGTGAATCCTATTAACACAATATAAAATATTAAATATTATGCATTAAAACGGATTCACACATAGAGCTCAATGTTTGTTTTTTAATAAAAAGGGCAATATATTTCCATACAATCGGAATTAAGATACCATTATGTAAATGATCATTTTCACCTTGTAAAATTAAATTTTCGTTATTTTTCAAACAGTCAATGGGTGATAAATTATTGAAATTAAAACTGGCCAGACAGGGGAAGGAAAGAAAGAAAAGAAGAAAAATTGTGGAAAAAAGATAAATAGAAAGGAAGGGAAGGTAGCAAAAGAAATCAGGAAGTAGTATAAGTTTTGATATGAGTGGTGGTCAGAGGAGAAAGAAGGGAAAAAGAAGGAAAGAAGAGAAGAGATGATGTATTTATTATTACTCAGTAGGAATCAGACAGTTGTTTAGACTTAAAACCTTCAGAAATTAATGAAAAAAATCAAATTATATAAAATAATAAGAGATAAACCCCAAAATATGAAAAAGAGAATATTCCGAATTAAAGAGTATTAAAATAACCAATATATCAGAAAAGAATATTAAGAGAAATATCAACAAAAAAAAGTGACGGGAATATAAATATCTTAGGATGAATACATCCGCATCAACACAT
Source organism: Acanthosepion pharaonis (assembly GCA_903632075.3). Taxonomy (NCBI): domain Eukaryota; kingdom Metazoa; phylum Mollusca; class Cephalopoda; order Sepiida; family Sepiidae; genus Acanthosepion; species Acanthosepion pharaonis. The sequence goes on along the minus strand of CAHIKZ030001018.1, from coordinate 1,239,442 downwards.
TTCAAATTAAACTTATATTAATTAATACCCATCCACAAGGAATAAATTAATATTTGAAATTTAATATATAATATTTTTTAAAAAAAACAACAGTAGTAAGATAATATAAAAATCAACCCATAAAATTAGAAAAAAAATGAATGAATAGTGCCTTTGGAATAAGGAATTAAAAGGTGACTTTAAAATCAATAGATAACACTATATAAAAATTACTAATATATAAATATTTTAATTAATTATTTAATAGTAACAAAAGCTTTTAAATTTATATAAAATATTACAAAAATCAAAGTAAAATATTTAATACAAAAATAAAAACAAAAAATATATAAAACCCAAAAATAAATATTCAAATGTCACAGGAATTCACAGGTAATTTTCAAAGGATGACAATTCATACAAGTTTGATAAGTGTCTACATAAGTTTAAATCTACTACGACATTTAGAAATTAATTCGTTCCTTTGGTTTAAAAGTATATTTGGATTTCCAAATTTAATAATTCTAATTTTCTCTTGTAGGCATAGATTGCAATCTATGCCTACAAGAGAAGATTATATGTGTCTGTGTATGTGCGTGTGTCTGCGTATGTATGTATAAAAAGAAAGAAAGAAAGAAAGAAAGAAAGAAAGAAACGATATCATAAAGGCAACTTGTTATTTCCCGAAAGAAAAAAAAATCGAACAAAATAGCTTTCACTCAACGAGCAAAATACTTTTGTTTTTTAAGCGTTTTACCCCAAGCAAGGCGTGAAGCCACTGGCACACAAAGGGTTACAGAGAGTTGGAGCTAGAGCAAATAGGAGTGATAGAGAAAACGATGAAGAGAAAGATATGGGATAGATCAAGGCATCTGGAGACGTCGATTGACATTACATTTGAATAGTTGGAGATTATAGCTATCATGGAAACAGGAAGAGGGGAGGGAGTTCCATAGGCGAGAAGTGCAAGACATGAAGCTATTGGAATAGAAGAGACAGCTACATTTAACAGTTTCGACAGTGAGAGGGTAAATTCATGAAGTTTTGGAACCAGCGAAAGAAGCTCCTCGTATTTATTAAAGTATTTATAAAAAAGACAGAGGGAGGCGACGGCACGTCTGTGAGAGAACGACTGCAGACGAGATCCCCGATCAGGGCCAATTACATTGCATATCCCTCTCTGGATCTTATCAAGAACCTTGAGAGAAACATAAGGAGCACCAGACCATATATGGCAGCAATACTCCATGCAAGGATGAATGGTTGATTTGTAGATTTGAAGGATCGACTCCGGCGAGAAAAATTTCCTGGTGTAGCACAGGGAGCCAACTTTCCTTGAGGTGGACGAAGCTATTGACTCAATGTATTTGTTCCATCTCAGGTCAGCAGTCAATGTGAAGTTAAGTAGTCGCAAAGAGGAGCTCTCGAGAACTTGAGCGTCAGACATTCTAATGGGGGACAGGGATGGTTCTCTGTGATGAATAATAGAGAGCAGTTTGTTTTTGAGGCGTTAATGATAACCAGCCAATTCCTCTCCCAGTTCGCAACCGATTGGAGGACATTTTCGAGACGAACGGCCAACGACACTAGATTTGTTTTTGAGGCAGGAGTAAGTCGTAGTGTCGTCCTCGTAGATGCCTTGTGGCACCATGCATAATTAGAAAACTGAAAAGAGATATTCATAAATATATGATTTATTTTTTTCGGTTTGTTAACCATTTGATAATTATTTAGAGCTGAGAAATATTTCGGGGTTAGGAATAATTCTTTCTTTACATTTAGGCGATCTGAGAGAAAGAAAGAGGGAAAGGGAAGAGAAAAAGAAAGAAAAAAATAATACGCAAACCGGTCATAAGCACACACGCTCAGCTGACACATAACAGGTGTCAAAAGATATCTAGGTCAAAGTACCTGACCGAAATCCACGAAAAATGGAAGTTTGTTATATTTGGTTGAAGAAATAAAATTTTAGGGACAATGAAAAAAAAATAATGATAAGTAACAAATGAAAAGGATGTCATTGAGATGATAGGTAACAGATGGGGAAGTTTATCTAAGGATATACAGACAATCCATTAATACGAGAACCAGAATTGAAAATACAGGCCCACAGGATGATGATTGGAAAATGTTTTTTTTTTTTGAGATAATTAAGATTTTGTTGTCAAGCTCCGAGCGAAGGGAAAAAGTGAAATATTTTTATTAGTTCACGTTAACGCCACCCAAGGTGATGTTTTTTTTTGTGAGATAATACAGATTTTTATTACCGGCCGGAGGAGAATGAAATATTTTGTTGCGTCCAGAGAGACGCCGACAGGTCTAAGAAAATCCCTTTCTTAGATCGTATCCAATTAGCGGTAGGCTGTTTTGACAGATACCGCGTGTGAAAGAAACCGATAGCGTCATTCGATCTGGTACGAAAAGGGCAATTTAAATTTTGTTTTTTTTAGCAAGGTGTTTCTTCCCCCAGAACAAAGCCACGGATTGTCCACGCCCGATTAGAGACGTCACGAAGGAAGGAGGAAAAATACCGACCAGAGTCTCATTGGCCGTGGGCGGTCACGTGATGTGCGAGGGAGGAGGAAAGATGCCTGACCAGGACCCCATTGGTCGAGAGCGGTCACCTGACATACGAGGGACCAGGGGAAGCGGGTATACACCTCCCCACAGAGGCACAGTAAGGAAGTAGGAGTGAAAGTAAGTTACCGATAATGGAAAATCCCTAATCAGAAATAATACGTCTTTAGAATTATCAAGAAAAACCCTGGCACCGACAGACCCACCCCAGTTTTTGACTGCCTCAATAAAAGCAGGACCCCAATCGACAGAAATCAGTTGCAGTTGTGCCGCGGACAGCGAGGGAACTTGAACGCGGGCGGCGGGCCCGGTTCATTCGCCCCTTTGCGGGCAAGAGAGGCTGAAGAGAGAGTTGGGGTTGCGCCTCGGAAGAAGAAGTTAAGTTGGAGTTGCAGCGCGGACGGCGGGCCCTGTTCATTAGTCCCCTTTGCGGCAAGAAAGGCCGGTTCGTTTGGCCTAAGAAGAGAAATTCGCCCAACCCAAGTCGAAGTGAAGAAATTCGCCCAACTCAAGCCGAAGTGAATAAGCTCGTCCAACCGAAGCCGAAGAGAAGAAGTTAATTCGCGCACTGACGGCGAGGTAAATCAGCCGTGAACGACAGGTAGAGATCAGCGCCCAGTGTTGAAACCAAACCACACCCCGAAATGCAAATTTCTAGAGAGCAAGCAACTCGAAGCCTTAAAGTTGTATGGTAGAAGCTTGGTGCCACGGTCCACAGAACGGGTCGGGAGGTGGGAATAATCTTGTGTAACAAGCAGTTGATATAAAGAGTTGTTACCTTTTTCTTCAATAATTTTTGACCTTGTGAGTTTTTCTTTTTCTTGTGTGTTATCACCCCCGTTGGATTCAGCTTGCATACGGCCCCAATCCCTGTTTGATCCCGTCTGTCTAAGATCTAATCACAACGTGGGTAGGCAGAGCGGAGATCAGTGCAGTTACCCTAGTAACCAGGCGTTGGAGGCGAGTTGGGAACGACGAGGCTGGTATTCATCTGACCAAAGGGTTAGAACGTCACACTTGGAGCAGCGAGGAGCGAACAGCTGACGCCGCGGCAAAGACGTCACAACTGGTGTCGTGACCATAGGATCAGAACCCTGGACCACGTCACGTCACAGTTGGCGCCGCGAACGAGATCGAACGACAGAGTCGACGCTGCGACCAGGGGGGATGACGTCACAAATGGTGCCGTGACCAAAGGATCAACCCTGAGACACCCACGTCACGTCACATCGATCGACCGCTGTTGCTGAGAAATTTCAAATAGGACTCAAAACGACCCGGGACCGAAAGGAACGAGAACAGAATCGTCTGTAAGGTAGGACACTTTATTTTATTTCCCAACCTCGATTATTGCTGCATAGATTGTCTTTCTCTTTAAATATGTCGGACTATGATTCAGATAGAGCAGTGGGGGATGAAGAGGGAGTAAGACAACGATTGTCAGCTGACCTAAGAAGGCTGTTATTTGGACCGAGGGTCCCAGCATTTGACGGCAGCGGGAAAGAATTTAAAAACTGGCTGGCAATCCTGGAGTTATCTACGAACTTTCAGACCACGAAACCCTGTATTTGGCATACGATGCCACAAAAGGGAAAGCGTCTGAATTCGTGAAGGAGCTCTTGGAGAGTCAACCCCACTTATCTTGGGAAAGGTTAAAGGGACTATTGACCAAGGAATTCCATAACGAGTGCACGGCTATAGAGGCCATGAGGGCCCTCCTAAAACTGACACAGCTGCAGGACGAAACCCCGGAGAATTGGGGCCCGAGCAGGGAAGCTGTCATCATTGGCCTTCCCGGAAGTGGTCAGAGACAATGCGGTTATGCAGGCCCAACTAGCGGACCTGTATGTGGAGGCGCTAAGTGACGAGCGTGTTCGTCACGACGTGCTAAAAGAGGGACCGCTGAGACTGTCGGCAGCAATAGAGCTGGCCAAGGAGAGCCAGGGCGTATGGGAAAAAAAGGTGAAGAGGTGTGGGAGAAACAGATACTAGGTCAGGAGGCCGGAAGAAGGGGGTAGGCGGAAGATCCCCGCGTGGAATCAGAAGGTTAAAGTAGAAGTAGATCAGGCTGAAGTATGGGAAGAAGACCCCAATAGAAAGGCATGGTCGACCAGGCATGGCTTTTATAAGCCCACGCCGGGTCGATACGGGCTGGTCTGCTGGGCCTGTGGGCACGAGGACCACAGGGCGGCGGAATGTCCGACGAAGTGGGGTTTTCCCCCAGACTTCGATCGTGACAGGTGCACCAGGTGTGGTAAGAAGGGACACCTGGCGAAGTGGTGCGGACTGAGGAAGGGTGCTCCACCGATATTAACAAAGAAGGCTGAGCCCAAGAAAAGCCAGCGGGCCACCCCGGAATTAAGAGGGAGGGTGGCCCAGTTAAAAAGAAGAGATATAAAAGCTTGGACCAGTGGTCGGGCGAACCGCTTGGATAGAGAACGGGTTCCCCCGGGAGTAGACACAAGGCCAACCCAGTTGAAAAGGAAAAGAGCAAAATGTTGGACATGTGGTCGGGCGGGCCACTTTGCGGCAAGCTGTCCGACAAAAAGGTGCTGGTTTTGCAGGAGGCCAGGACACCTGAAGAGAAGCTGTATCCTTAGAAACAGCCGCGGGAGACTGGGAGAGGTCCGGCCGGGGTCGCCCAGGTGCAGAGGGCGCAGGACTCCACCTCATGAGAAAAATGAAGGTGATTTATTACTACCGGCACCTATGGCTGGGTTAACCCAAGGGTGGGGACCCAGGAAGAGGAAAGCTCAAGTGTTCTCTTCGCTAACGCAAGAGAAAGAACTATCCTGTAGAGCGGAGATAGGGGGGTGGGCGATGAGAGCTCTGGTGGACACAGGAGCATCTGTGTCATTGATGAGAGAGGAAACATACAGGCAGGTGAAACGGAAGAGAAGGTTACAGGAAGCGGACATAGAGGTCACGAAGCAGATGGAGCCCCCTGAAGATAAAAGGGATGGTGAGGCTCCCGGTGAGGATTGGGAAAGTAAGAAGCACCTAAAATTTTTACGTAACCCCCGACCTGTGTACGGAGGCAATCTTGGGAGAAGATTGGCTCCGAAGCCAGAGGGCCCAGATCGAGTTTAATCCTACTGTGTTGGTGGTGAATGGCGAGAGAACGCCATTGGGATGCCCACCAGAGGAGGAGATAACAATAGTGGTGGAGGAAGATGTAAAGCTACCTCCTAGGACGGCGGTGTCGGGAAAGGGTAGGTTAATGTCAGGAAAAAGGGTATGGAGAGGACCTCTACAGTTGGTCCCTGTAGAAGAAAAGGGCCTAGAAGATAGCGAGGTAACCCTCTGCGAAACGGTAGTGGAGGGAGCCGAATTGGTGCCCATTATGATGGTGAACCAGGCCCAAAAGACTATAAAGGTTAGGAGAGGGGAGGAGATAGGGAGTGCGCTTCCCCTACGGACTCTGAATCGGGTGAGATTCGAGGAGGAACGAAGGAAACAAGTAGAGCAGGGAGTAGATGATAAAGCCTATAGAATAGGAGTAATTAACTCTAATAAGCTAAAAGATCGCCCTATGTTAGAATCGGACGAAGAAGAGGACGCCCAGATAATAATCGATCCCTACTGGACAGAAGGAATTGAGAAGGAGCACGCAGACAGTGAAATAGCTGCTCTGAGAGAAAAGGTGAAGGCAGGAGAGACCACCAAGTATACCATAATAGAGGAAAGGCTGTATTATCTCTCAGGCAGGGATGAGGAAGTCAAGCCCAAGTTGTATGTGCCCAAAAGTTTAAGACCAGAGATATTGGAACAGTGCCACGAGAGGTTGGGTCACATGGGAATTGATAGGACATCTGATCTTATAGGAAGAAAGTACTATTGGCCCAAACTGTACGGAGAGGTCACTATGTTCGGAGCTGTGTAGTGTGCCAGTCGCAGAGCAGAAGGCAGGAAATGGCACCTTTGGAGGAAACAGACGTACCAAACTTCCCCTTCGAGAAGATGAGTATGGATGTATCAGGACCATATGGGGAAACTACACAAGGAAACAACTATATAGTGAGTTTTGTCGATTGGCTAACAAATTGGCCTGAAGCATTTGCAGTACCAGACAAGAAGGCCAGAACTGTGGCCGGGTTGATAATAAGTGAAATCTTCCTTAGGTATGGCGCCCCAGTGCAATTGGTAACAGATAATGGCACGGAGAATGTGAACAGCATAATGAGAGAAGTTCTGACAGGTTTGAATATAGAGCACGTAAAAACATCCCCATATCACCCCCAAGGAAATGCTAAAGTGGAAAGGTTTCATAGAACCCTGGGAGATGTATTGGCCAAGCTGGTCAGGGAGAACACTGGAAATTGGGACTTGTATTTGACGCAGGTTCTGGCGGCCGTGAGGTTTACGATAAACGAAACCTCCAGATTTTCTCCTTACTTTTTGTTGTTTGGCAGAGACGTGGTCCTGCCTGTGGATAACCTACTGAAGCCCCGAAGAAGGTATATGGGAGAAGATCATCATCAACTATTGCTGGAACAACAACATAAGATATTTGTACAGGCCAGAAGAAGAATAAAGAGGGCCCAGAAGAAAAGAAATGAGAGAGTGAATGCTGAAAGAAAGGTAGTAGAATTGAAGGTTGGAGACCCTGTCTACTATAAAATCCACCAGAGAGAGGGAAAACTGGACCAGAGATGGAAACCGTACTACCGGATAGTAGAGCAGACGAGTCCAGTATCATATGTAATATGGGATCAAGTGGCAGGACGAGCGAGGAGTGTTCATGCCAATGATCTGAAGAAGGCTGAAATAGCTAACCTGGAAATGAGCGAGCCGAGGCCTAAGAAGACAAGGACAAGGAAGGCAACTCTGGTTGAACCAGGAGAAATGGAGACGGAAGAAGATTCCGAAGAAGATGAGGAGATAGGTCGACTTGACCAGATAGACGAAGCAATCCGAGTGACAGAGTTGGAACCCTCAGCGGGGATTAGCGATGTTCAGTCGTCGACTGAATCGGTGCAGAGAAGACCCTGTGAGGTCGCCATCGCACCCCCATGTCCAAGGAAAAGGAAGAAAAAAAACGAGGAGATCCAATCAAGCAGTCGAGGGCTCTAAAAAGAGGCACCCTGAACAGGACGAAGGGCCCAGCGAGTGGGAGGAGGAGGATCAAATACCCTTTCCCAGCTCAAGGAAAGGATAAGGAACAGGAGAGATTTAGACATAGAGTCGAGAGGTATTAAAGACATTCAAGGCGAAGACTCTAAACAGAAAGAAGAATCAGGGGATGAAGAAGAGGACAAAACACCTCCTGGACGGTAGTTAAACACAGAGAGAAGGTTAGAGGTTGAACAGGAATCACCTCGGAAGATGAGATCAAGGAGGGTGAAGAACCCCAAATCTCAGTAGAACAAGAGGGGCTGTGCAGAATAGAAGCATTTAGTGTCAACAAGATAACGACACTGGCTCATCCAAAAACCTGCTGGCTGACTACGGTGGATGTGGATGGAGGGGATGGAGTCGCGGGCTGCACCTCACGAGGGACGGAAGAAGATTATTGGCATTGTTGATTGGCCATCAGTGGTGTCATGAAGAACGACCTTTAGAGTGAGCGCCACCCACACCTGACCGGACTATTCTGTCTGCTAGAGGTTAGTTAGAGGAGGGAAGAGCTGAACTTAGTAAGAAATTGTAGAATAATTGAGTAAAGAATTGTGGAAGTATTATAATGCACTAGGATGTGTGACCTTGTTATAAAATAGGCGACTATTGGTTGTGATATCTGTTCCGTTGTTAGATAGCGAGAGTATATTCGAGATATACCAGGTTATAAACTTACCCATTCCCTACTCCAGAAGAGATCAAGGTTTGGGAATGATAGCAAGGTGGAAGTAGACTACATAGCTTTAAATTCGGGGAGAACGAAATTCATGTTGCTATCAGCTGAAGAAGCTGGAAGGTGTAGAGATGATGCCCTAGGGACTTGTACCTCGTTAAGCCCTATCTATAAAACTGGTAACCGCAGAATGTGCCTACTAGAATTGTTTGAAGGGAAGGGGGAAGGAATCAAAAGAACCTGCCAAGTGGAGGTATTAACAAACACGGCATTACCACAAGCTATCAGTGTTTCAGACGGAGTGTGGGCAGTAGCCACACAGAAACCTATCAGCTTATCTAGGGTATGTGGGAGAGAGTCCACAAGGACATTAAGAATAAGGCCACCGTTATCCCTGTTGACGCTACCCATGGGATGTTCGGCGGTTGGAATATCCATTTCCTTACCCCCCTACTACCAGGAAGAAGAAAGATATGAAGAGAAAGATTCAATCATAGAGATGATTGGTAGAGGCTTAGTCAATTGCACAGAATTATGGGAGCCGATAGTGAAGGGATTCTCTAATGTTACCTCAAATAAAATGCCAGTATTAATGAAACCGATAGAAAAGATCGATATGGATCAATTGAGAGATAAGTTAAGTGCGTTGGGAAACGAAGGTGTGGCTTGGGAAGACGATGAGCAGATCGCGATAAGTTGGTCAATAGTGATGGGTACATTCCTAGTTATAGCCATCGGGGGTGTATTAATATGGAAGGTTAAGAGTAAGAGGAGATTAGCGAACGACAATCTAGTGAGCATGCAGCAACTCGAGAGGGAGATGCTGAGCAGTGTTCCTCACTCAGACAGGACTGGCGAAGAAATTGCTGAAAGACCAACGGAGGAGGCTGGCGTGAGACCACCACGTGCGGCGGAAAAACCTCCCACAGCGGAGAGGAAAACATTGACCAAGAAGAATAAACCATAGTAACCACATCTGCACCCACAGACACACGCACATATTACTTTTGCATGTAGAACAAAAGAAGATGAAAAGAACATTACCCTTGCATGTAGAACAAAAGAAAATGAAAAGAACATTACATTGCATGTAGAACAAAAAGAAAAAAAAGATGAAAAGAACATCACATTGCATGTAGAAGACGAAAAGAACATTACTTTTGCATGTAGGACAAAAGAAGATGAAAAGAACATTACTTTTGCATGTATAACAAAAGAAGATGAGAAGAACATTACCCTTGCATGTAGAACAGAAGAAGATGAAAAAGAACTTTACAATTGCATGTAAAACAAAAAGAAGTTGGAAAAGAACATTACACTGCATGTAAGAAAGTAGTATAGAATTGCATGAGACAAATGCATGGTGCATGATAAATGATGTAATTGGGTTTAGGTGTCATTAACGGGTAAATGACAAATCGGTTAGGGGAGAATTGTGGCACCATGCATAATTAGAAAACTGAAAAGAGATATTCATAAATATATGATTTATTTTTTTCGGTTTGTTAACCATTTGATAATTATTTAGAGCTGAGAAATATTTCGGGGTTAGGAATAATTCTTTCTTTACATTTAGGCGATCTGAGAGAAAGAAAGAGGGAAAGGGAAGAGAAAAAAAGAAAAAATAATACGCAAACCGGTCATAAGCACACGCTCAGCTGACACATAACAGGTGTCAAAAGATATCTAGGTCAAAGTACCTGACCGAAATCCACGAAAAATGGAAGTTTGTTATATTTGGTTGAAGAAATAAAATTTTAGGGACAATGAAAAAAAATAATGATAAGTAACAAATGAAAAGGATGTCATTGAGATGATAGGTAACAGATGGGGAAGTTTATCTAAGGATATACAGACAATCCATTAATACGAGAACCAGAATTGAAAATACAGGCCCACCGGATGATGATTAGAAAATGTTTTTATTTTTGAGATAATTAAGATTTTGTTGTCAAGCTCCGAGCGAAGGGAAAAAGTGAAATATTTTTATTAATTCACGTTAACGCCACCCAAGATGATGTCGTTTTTTTTTTTTTTTTTGAGATAATACAGATTTTTATTACCGGCCGGAGGAGAATGAAATATTTTGTTGCGTCCAGAGAGACGCCGACAGGTCTAAGAAAATCCCTTTCTTAGATCGTATCCAATTAGCGGTAGGCTGTTTTGACAGATACCGCGTGTGAAAGAAACCGATAGCGTCATTCGATCTGGTACGAAAAGGGCAATTTAAATTTTGTTTTTTTTAGCAAGGTGTTTCTTCCCCCAGAACAAAGCCCCGGATTGTCCACGCCCGATTAGAGACGTCACGAAGGAAGGAGGAAAAATACCGACCAGAGTCTCATTGGCCGTGGGCGGTCACGTGATGTGCGAGGGAGGAGGAAAGATGCCCGACCAGGACCCCATTGGTCAAGAGCGGTCACCTGACATACGAGGGACCAGGGGAAGCGGGTATACACCCTCCCCAGAGGCACAGTAAGGAAGTAGGAGGAAAGTAAGTTACCGATAATGGAAAATCCCTAATCAGAAATAATACGTCTTTAGAATTATCAAGAAAAACCCTGGCACCGACAGACCCACCCAGTTTTTGACTGCCTCAATAAAAGCAGGACCCCAATCGACGAAATCAGTTGCAGTTGTGCCGCGGACAGCGAGGGAACTTGAACGCGGGCGGCGGGCCTGGTTCATTCGCCCTTTGCGGGCAAGAGAGGCTGAAGAGAGAGAGTTGGGGTTGCGCCTCGGAAGAAGAAGTTAAGTTGGAGTTGCAGCGCGGACGGCGGGCCCTGTTCATTAGTCCCCTTTGCGGCAAGAAAGGCCGGTTCGTTTGGCCTAAGAAGAGAAATTCCCAACCCAAGTCGAAGTGAAGAAATTCGCCCAACTCAAGCCGAAGTGAATAAGCTCGTCCAACCGAAGCCGAAGAGAAAAGTTAATTCGCGCACTGACGGCGAGGTAAATCAGCCGTGAACGACAGGTAGAGATCTGCGCCCAGTGTTGAAACAAACCACACCCCGAAATGCAAATTTCTAGAGAGCAAGCAACTCGAAGCCTTAAAGTTGTATGGTAGAAGCTTGGTGCCACGGTCCACAGAACGGGTCAGGGAGGTAGGAATAATCTTGTGTAACAAGCAGTTGATATAAAGAGTTGTTACCTTTTTCTTCAATAATTTTTGACCTTGTGAGTTTTTCTTTTTCTTGTGTGTTATCACCCCCGTTGGATTCAGCTTGCATACGGCCCCAATCCCTGTTTGATCCCGTCTGTCTAAGATCTAATCACAACGTGGGTAGGCAGAGCGGAGATCAGTGCAGTTACCCTAGTAACCAGGCGTTGGAGGCGAGTTGGGAACGACGAGGCTGGTATTCATCTGACCAAAGGGTTAGAACGTCACACTTGGAGCAGCGAGGAGCGAACAGCTGACGCCGCGGCAAAGACGTCACAACTGGTGTCGTGACCATAGGATCAGAACCCTGGACCACGTCACGTCACAGTTGGCGCCGCGAACGAGATCGAACGACAGAGTCGACGCTGCGACCAGGGTGGGGGACGACGTCACACCTACTTGGGAATCTATGACATCAGGAAGATCGTTGATGAAGATAAGGAACAAAGTAGAGCCTAGGATGGAGTCTTGGGGAACACCTGCGTTCGTGGGATAGGAACTGGAAGAGGATCCGTTGTGAACGACCTTCAATACATGGTTTGACAGGAATGATTCAGGCGCACATTTCTTCAAGACAATGGCTGATATCCCATCTCCACCACTAGCCTTGTGGGGGTCTAAATTGGAGATAATGCCCAATACCGATGACGGGGTTATGTGCAACTCGATCAATAGACCCTCAGTTCTAAGGGGGAAATCCTGTGTAGGTACACCGGAAGAGTCGAGTGTTGAATTGAATGAGAATTTCCGAGCAAAGAATTCAGCCTTGTCAGCAGAAGAGGTCAGAACCTCGAACTGGTTGAACAAAGGAGGCATAGATGGTTTGCTATTGTTAAGTACGCTCTTGCAGAGACGCCAATAATTCTTGGAGCCGAATTTGCGAGATGCAATACGTTCTTTCATTCGAGCAGCAAACTGACTTTGCTTCATTAAGGACACGTTTACACTCGTTACGGGCAGAGACAAAGAGACGTCTATTGCAGTCAGACATGCCGTTACGATATTGACCACAATTGTAAAAAAAGACTGCATTTATCTACACTTTGATTGAATACATGTAAGCTTTCTGATCGTTTTGCATTTTCAGCACCATTCTCTTTTATAAGTATAAATGTGCAACGCTTTTAAATTGAAATGCATCCAATATACATAGCCGCCTTACCTTCCAATCTGTTCCTAGCATCGACAATTTCGTTCGGAATTTAAAAAAAAGATATATTTAATCACTTAGCATGTTTTCTTTATCTATATTTATTTCACATAGAATAGTAGGCATCCTTTTATTTCATGAGGTAAATGTAGCCCCATTTCGGTCAAAATTTAATCCTTTGGTATTAAGACATGAGTGACCGCTCCAGGGTACAGGCCCTGGTGATATTTTATGAAAGCCGTACGCTGCCCAGACTACTTTCTTCCATCTCGACGTACCGATAAGATAAAAAGAAATACAGGGCATTAGATTTGGATCAGGTTGGCTGCAAATTTTGCCGAAAAGTTGTTAGTGTTAACAGCCACTGCCAGTATTCTGTATTTCATTCCATAGACATTTCTATCTTTGGATATTAGTCCACGGCAACGGATGTTAAAAAGAAACAGGGTTTTTCTTCCCCTAAGCTGTCGAGGACCATCTACCCGACGCAGCTGGTTATGAGGGGCCAGTTGATAATCTTCGCTCATTCTCCGGCTTGAAGTTGTCAGAGGCTAGTTGAGACACATACCATAGAAGCATTTTATAGACAATGAGTTTATTCCCATTATCATACCCGTCTATAAGAAACCTTTAGAACATATATAAATATGCATATAAATATTATATTCATACACTACGAAACTGAGTAGTCTGTATAATAATAATAACCAAATATGGATAAACTAATTTACAGTAAGTAAAAAATTATTACAAGCACACACACACACACATATATATATATATATATATATATATATAGTACAGGTAATGAATCCGTTAGTATATAATCCAAGTGGATCCTAATAAGATAAAATATTAAAACTTATCCACAAAAAGAATTCAATATATTTATTATAACAGAGCATATAAATTACTCAACAGAAATCCAAAATTACCTCCTGAGTATACTCAAGAGGTAATTTTGAATTTCTGTTATGTAAAATTATATATATATATATATATATATATATATATATATATATATATATATATCAAGAATATTTGGTTGAATAATTTAGACGCATTATGTCTATTTATTTTAGTTTTAATCCTTTCAAGTCCACTAATTCATTTCTTGGTGGCTGTTGAAAATTGATTAAGAAAAATTCCAAAATTTTCTTTTAAATAATTTTTATTTTCCAAAATACTTTTCATCTCATCTGAGACCATCTTCAGTGGTTTCATACCTATGAATGTATTATGCGGTAACTTTATAAACTCAAAATACGTTTCACCTTGGTGCAAGGGAGGTAATCTATGTTTCTCTTTTTTCTTGAAAAGATTTTTAATTCAGTGATGTTATGACTTGGGGTCATGACAAGTTTCGGGTCTTGCAACATCATATTTGTTCGCCCAAGTGAGCCTACCGAAACAGTACTTATTCCGGTAGGTGATCCTGGAGCAAAAAAAAAAAATCCGCCAAGCAAGCAACAATTGGACTTAGTAAATAACTGCCACTGCTGATCTTGAAATTACAAGCGACCAATCGTCACTTCCTCATCAGCCAAGATGATACAAAAACAATAGACAACATGCTCGTCTTTTTTCCATCTTAGGTCCACCAAGCGGAAAGACCCAAATTCTCAACAAACAGCTTGAAATAACAGGTAAGTAATGGCAAGAAAATTTTCCTGTCATATGAAGCGTTGCCTTAACAAAACAAAAAAATGAAAAAAAAAAGTAAACAAAATATCGAACACATTCGTTGGTCATAGGAATTAGGATCTCTGATATTGAGCGCTTTCTTATAAGTACCGCATATGTAATATATAAATAATAATATATATAATATATTACACACACACACACGCACACACACATATATATATATATAAAAACGATCAGAAACGTTTTCTGCTTTCTTTTCCTACCACCACCATTTCTTCTTTCTATTTCTTTCTTTTTACACTCCTCCTCTCTCTCCTCCTGACTTTGAAAGCAAAGAAAAAAAGTTAGGAACACCAAGACGATGTTGCTGAAAAAGGTGAAAAAAATTTAAAAAATAAATAAATAAATGGACCCTCCCCCTAGACAGTGACTTTGGTCATCCCTCTACATATCTCTTTTTCTTTCTTCCTAACTTCCCCACAACGCCCACCAATCTCCGTCGTAAAGCTCCATGGAACAAATCTTTTAATCCATAGCCATTTTGAGGCCTTTTCTGCAGCTTCTGATAGAGCCCTGATGGCCTCTTTTTTTTTTACTCCCCTGACTCCAAGCTGGCTTAGAGTACTGCATACAGATCTTCCTGCAATACCACGGCATCCGACATCAACCGGGAGACAGGTAGTCCGCCATTTGTTAAATCTGCATCTCTCAAGTAGCTCCTGGTATTTTTCCAGCTTTCTTCTTCCAAATTCCCCTCCCAAGGTACCGTAAGTTCGAGCAGACCAATAAATCCAGGCGCAGGGGCGATATCGTTATCTGCTCCAGGATATTCAACTTGTTACCCAGGTCTACTCTTAGCTGCCAATCTCGGGCAGAGGAGAACATACAGGTTGACGATTTATGCACCGTGGAGGAGTTTCCACTGGCCTTAACGAAACAGAACGCCTTAATTTCAGGCTTACAACTGCAATCGCTAATTGCTGCTGTCACTACTTCGGCTAATTTCTTAAGTACCTGATCATGTCTCCACCGGTACCTCCCTTCACCAACTGCCTTCGGGCAAGCGCTTAGAATATGTTTCAGCGTACCTTTCCTGGCGCAGAGTGGGCATGATGTTGACTCGCTCATCGCCCATGTATGCAAGTTTGCAGGACTCGATAGTACATTGTACACGGATTGCACAAGAAATTTAATGCGACTGGCGTCGGAGTGCCAGATCTCCGACCAACTTATCTTCCGCCGTAAAAAATTCTCCCAACGTGTCCATGAACCCTGCTAGCTTAGTCCCACCATCTTGCATATTCTTTTTTCCTCAACGTTGGCTCGTACTTCCTCTTGAATTAGTTGTCGCCTCTGTTTACCTTTAGCTTTCTCGATTCGGGTGCCAGGAAAGAAACCCAAGCCCACATGACCTGATGCCACTGTCCCCATGAGAGCCTTCTGCCTCAAACGACTATGACTTCGTGGGAAAGATAATACAGTGGTTGCCTTCTAAATATTTTGGGGGCTCGTAGCCGTCCTTAACCTAAACTGACTGACATAAGTGGTAAGAGATACCTATTTGCTATTTAACGCATAGAAGAGGGAGGAAGAAATGGATTCTTTCATTTCCAAATGGTATCAATGAGAGATAAACGCAACTTGACTCTCCAATTTCAATTGCCGAGTCGATAACCTTTAGGAATATGTTGGAAATATATCGTATTTCTGAATCACAAGATATTTGATAGCGTTAGTTGATTGTTACAAGTCTCACAAGAAAAAGAGGAAAAGAATGTGGTGGTGTATTTTCATTAGACTGGGAATTGACGCGGGTTTTCCCGGTAAAAAAGAGTTTTCTTCCTTCAGAATACTTAAGTGAGAATCTTTCACTTGGTAGCGATCACTTGGGTCTGCAAGACTCTAGGGTAAAGTATTTTCCTTATTAACTATAATCCGTCACTAAGCAGTAGTCATCAAAATCTCCCTACTGGGGGACAATAAAAATAGCCAATAAAGACTATATGCGTTGCGCTATATAACAACCTTCCTCCTGGTGAAAAGATAGCTGATTTGACTTTCAGTGAGAAATAAAGAAAGTGCAACTCCGATGTATTCACCTGAAGACATACAAATAACAGCCAAAACGTTCCACGACGGAACAACAACCTTGGTTGCCCAAACACAAGTTTATGCCAAATGATATCGTGACAATGTCACAGTCGTATAAAATCCGTCCATGAAATTTAAGCAGGCAGGTAGGAATAACTTGAAGCAAACAGTACGTTTTAAATTGTTCTATTTCTTCCTGTGTCCTGTGTAGAAAGTAAGCGATCATGGTTATCCACAACATTCCATCATTTATAGCTCTTAAAAATATTAGTCTTTTTAATATCTCTCTTATTTCCTGTTCTGCTACCAAAATCTGTTCGGTAGGTTATTCGCTTTTACCCTCCATACCTCTTTCCTTCACGATGCCCTGGGAGTGTCAAATTCTTGAAGATGTATTCCAAAAATTTCAACCGTCTCTTTCCGATTCGAATTATACGTCTTCCCATTTTCCTTCAAACTTACTCGTTGCTAATATGGTGTGTAAATATTTTAACATCCCCTGTTACTCATCTTCATCTGTGAGGAACAATATAGAAAAACTGATATTGCGTAGCAGGCCAGTACTCTTTTCTTTTCCCTTTCTTGTTTATAACGAAATTTCGCTATTTCTTATCAAAATTTCTTATCAAAATAATTATTCTCTAATTACACAAATCGCCATGACAACGGTGGAAATTTATCCCAACTGACGGTTTACGACACATATCCTTGGTTGGAGAAATCAGACATTCTACCTGTAATCAGTCGGGCATTATGGATATAAAAAATGGATTCAGTCATAAAAATATCTATTTCACTATTTGTCTATCAATCCTGAGTTATTGGGCATTCGGGATGTAACGTTCTTAAGGCAGGGAGTATTTCTTAAAGCAATAAATGCAATCAGTTAAGAAAGATGATCGACACCATCTTGAATGGACATGGTTTACAGTAATGTTTTTATAACAGACTTTGGAATAAGAAAATACCTATTTCTATGTTTGTTTACCAATTCAAGAATATTTTTTAAACATTTTGTATTTGACCCGATAAATACGAAGTAATAATAATAACTGTCGTAGCCTGTTAGGGGCCAGAAAGAAAGATATGGAAAGAAGAAGGTACGTTGAGCAAGTATATTGAAATAACAGAATATATACAAAATAAGAGTGTTATTAGTCAGCAGATAGAAGTGTCCGTCCGAACTATCAGGTTACACTGCGTCCCGAGTGCCTCTCCTTAGGAAGTCTCGCAGGTTAGTATTTATGAAGGAGGAAAAGTTCATTCTCATGTAGACAGGTCACCATAACAATAACATTAACGGAAAATGTATAATTCATGTCCTGAAACTATATTTAGAAGTGGTTTATATATTTACTAGCAGTAGAGCCCGGCGTTGCCCGGGGATGTAACAGTAAGAGATAGATCAAGTATCGACCATCATGAAGACTGAAAAATAAAATTGACAAAGATTATTGTTTAAGGTTGACGGACACGCATGTCTTAATTAGTTTTTTTTTTTTTTTTTTTTTTTTTACGAATTGGTCAAACCCAAACTCAAACAAAAACATTGTTTTCAATCGTTATGAGTCTACCGATTGAATAGAATTTTATTATAAACAATTGTCTTGTAAATGGGATTTTTAAAGCATTCTGAATGTAAAAATAAAGAAAAAAGTGTGCAAGACAATAAGAAACACTACCTGCCAAAAAAAAGGGAAGTTTTGTTGAAATCGGTTGAAAAATGTAGGAAATCCGATCCAATATATTAACGTACAGACACACACACACAATCTGCGTTTTATAATAAGTAACATTTTATAAAATTTTATTGTATCTCTTCATATAAAATAGTCTGAACCTCACCCAGAATATCTTTTGAAGGTTAATCTTTGCTGATAATTGACGTTGGCCAATGTAAACCTTCCTCATTAGAATGCTCCACTAGTTTTCAATCGATATTAAAAGAGACAGGGGAAGGTAGCTGGCCACCTAATGACGAGCTTGTGAAAATGCATGTGGGAATTAGAATTTAGAAATGTAAACGTTAATAATAGCTACTAGGGATTAGAAGTTGTGGAACCGTATTGAAACGACACGACAAACAGAAGAAGAAAAAAGCAATTTCGCAGAATTCTTTCTCTCAAATATATTTTCTGCTTTTTGACAATATTTTTTTTTTTTTTTTTGGGAATTATAAAACAATTGTAATTTATTTGTTTATACGCTGTTGACTATATATATATATATATATATATATATATATATATTATGAAATGGACAAAGTCCGACAATTATTTTAAAACATTTTTGTGTTTATACATTCGTTCTCCGACAGGAATCGAACTTGTATCCTATACGATTCTCCGTGGTTCAACCGGCTAAGGCACAAATGACACGATTCCTGTCGGAGAACCATTATTTTCTATGAAAATTTCTCGGACATTCAGTGCGGTAAATGTTATAAATACTGTTTATTATAAAACAGAGCATTTACTTAGATATTTGTATCTATAAAAAGAATGTATAAACATAAAAATGTCACATATATCTATATATGTATGTATCAGTCAACAGCCTATAAGCACATATCCGTTAACAGCGTATTAACAAATAATTTGCACTTGTTTTAAGTCCAACTTCTTTCTTAAATCTTAGATATATATATATGCATATATATGTGTGTTTGTGTGTGTTTACAATTAAAGAATATAATGGTTCAAAAGTAAAACAGATATTTTCATATAGTGTTCAATATTAGAAATATTACAATAATATTAATATTAAAAATAAAGCATTGATAATATTATATACAGAAATATTACTTAACTATAATGAATATCAATTTTTGATGTTGTTTCCCCGACGTCAAGGTTTCTTGGAATTATCTATTCTTCAAGGGGGTCTGTTGTTTGAAACAACACGCCCAATAAAGAATGGATAATTCCAAGAAACTTTGAAGTCGGGGAAATAACATCAAAAATTGATATTTATTACAGTTTACTGTGAAGTAATTTTTATTTATATATTACATTATATATATAAGAATATTGTAATATCTATATAATATTACATTATATATATAAGAATAATATTCATTGGTTATTAGAATTTATTCTGTATACACAATCCTATACTTGTATATATATATATATATATATATATATATATATATATATATATATGAGAAACTATATATTACTAAGTTTATAAAAATAAAATTTACTGAATCAGAGAAATGAAATAGCTATTTTTTACCGTCATTGTCAAAACTTTTCCTTAAATGATATTTAAAAATAAAAATAAAAATGGGAGCTGGTAATAGACATACTTATATTTGATATGAAAAAATAATTTTATATAATATAAGTAATTATGTTACATTTACTTGTTTTTAAAAAGAAATATAATCTATTTGTAATTAAGAGAAAAATATTCTAAAATTGTAGTTAAATAAAACGTATTCTAACACAACCAAACTTAAAAAGAATCTTTAAGTATAAAAGTAAGAAAAAAATCCCGAAAAACTTTTTGCCGTTAATAAAAAAAAAAAAACAGACGACATGCATTTAACGGATGTAAGAATTCGTTGAAAAAAACACCCCTACCCTCCGTAAACTTAGCCTCTTTTTCGAACGTAACTCATAAATGATACAATTGTGAATAAAGATTAACTCGCTACCGCTCCTGTCTGAATGATTGGATTTCTCTGTATCCTTGAAAACAGGAAATTATGAATTTATATGTGCGTTTAAAACTCAGTAAATTTCAAAATAAGTTATTCCAATATTCGCTTGAAGATGAAACGGAACTAATGCTTTTAATTTAATTATATAATTTAAAGTTTTAGCTTCCATTTTTGAAATATAGTTATTACTGTGTAGTAAAAAAACATTTTCAATCAGTTAATATATATATGTATATATATAAAACTGTCGATACGTATGACATATTGAAAATTAACATTGGTGCACATAAATAATGACATTTTAAATTAAATTAAGAAGATCGTAAACTAGACATTTAGTATGACATTTAATTATTAACTTGGTATTGATAGAAATATTATTTACCTGATTAACGGTATTATTCTGATTCAAGTTTATTGTCATTAGAAAATGTTGTGATTCAAATCTTCAGCTTTTAACCTGCATAGAGACCTATTGCCGCTAATATACTTATATACTATTAACAAAATTTACTTTGTTTTATTTTGTTTATATGTTACAATTCATGAATTATTTTTTTTTTATGTTACAACTCATGAATTATCAATATACGATTTTACCAACTTTGGGAATGGAAGAATATCATAGTCTCTATCTTCGTTTCTGAAAACTCTGACGACCTTTGAAGGTCAGCCGAGAATAATAACGATCGTGGTGACAAACTATCGGATTCTGGACAACTTCCAGAGAGTATTGCCAATTGTCTGTTGGAAGGTTGTAGTTTCAGCGCAATTTCCGATCTATTGAGCTTTTGCCGTGGGACGAAGCTTCAGAGACGTTTATATGACAAATTCTATTCTCAGAGGAAGTCTTTATGTTTGAAAAAATGTACTGGAAAACTTTATCTTTGCCTAAAATATTGGTTACCAGGAGACAAAGACTGCCCAATGCTATCATTTAATTTTTATAAAGATTACACAAAGTTTTCAAAGATACATATGGACCAATTAAAATGCTTGGGGAAAAAATGTATATTTCTTAGTAATTCCGGTCGACACTTGCTGCTGACCGTTAAGACTGGCACTGCACCGTCCACCAGGCCATCTCCAGATTTAAGGACTCTAGCAGGGCCAACCTGAAGGAGAAAGGCCGCAGGAGGAAGGACCGGGAAACCTCCGCAGCTATACTAGACCAGACCTTTAATTGCAGTCGCTGCGGTCAGACTTGACTGTCCCATATCGACCTGATTGGCCATCAATGTGCCTGCAGTCGGCGTGGACAGACCACTTCATAAATCTTCGTTCGCGAGGCCAAGTCAAGAGACGGTTTACGTGTTCTGTACATATTGCTGACAGTAGATACGAAATGTTTTAATTTAATTTTTTATCTATTTAATTTTTTTACTTTTAAGGATTTGGTTGATATTTAGTTTACTACACAATTTACACAGTAAGAGATAATTCAAAAGCACAGTATTTACATTATTCGGACTATTGTCCTCATCTTTGTCGCCATATTTACCACAACGTTTCAGCCGTTGTACGCTCCGGCCTTCTTCAGGTGGTTGGAATGTCGAACTGAACCCTTTATTTCGCTCGCTGTGTAGACTGTTCTAGTTCCACGTGCCATGCTTAATGGATATCAGTGTCAGTTATCTCCTGTTAATTTCCCTCTGAAAGTTCTCCACTGCTTTAACCGGGTATTGAACTCACACCTTTTGGGTCCTGTCACTGGATCTAACTAACGCTATGTGTCCTTGAGGACAGATACTGAATTTAAAAGCACAATAGAAAATTACAGTCAACTAAATTTAGTTTGTGTTCATTAAATGATTGTTCGATTCTGCTAATAATTGTTTCTGTATCCAATTCATCTAACAATTCATTTTCAATGGATAGCAACATGTATGATACTTAAATTTCCTCAGACAGCGAATTTCTCAAACCTTTTTTATTATCTTTAGCGTTAGAAAAATGTCTTCTCATATTGAATTTGAATTCAGATGAATTTGCAAGGTTAGTAAAACAGTTGTATGTGTAAGTTTCATTAATTCGTTTTTATTTGATATAAGAGAGCACTCCATCAGGATCCCACATGCCATCAAATTGACATACTGGCCAGTCCGTCATTATATATATATATATATATATATATATATATATATATATATATATATATATATATATATATATATACAAATGACAATAGGAAAACTTTAATAGTTGCCGACGCGTTTCGTCCAATGTGGACTTACTCAAGGCAAAAAACGGAATGAATTTATTTAAACAAAGTAACTAATAATAACAAAAACAAAATGTCGTTAGCAACTGGAAGAATTTAGAGAACGCTATTTTCATATTGTTAACTGAAAATTACGTCAATTACTGTCTTGTGTGGAGATATTGTTATTATTGCTGTATTGACGGATTCAACCATTTTCTTTTGATTTCACGATATTATTGTGTACATTTTCGTTATTATTCGTTACTTTGTTTAAATAAATTCATTCTTTTTATCCGAGCGCTTTCGGCTATACATTTAGCCATTTTCAAGTATTATATTTTAAATGTTAAAATTAGAAATAGTTTGTTGTATGTATATTTTATAAAATGTTTTCATTTTTTTTCTTTTTTTGTTTCAAAATATGGTCAAGATATTATGTCCATGTTCAAAGTTAATATTATTAAGTGTTGGTGTGTTTGTTTTTATTAATAAGGCTTCCATTATTTTTAGCCTTTTTTTGCATGTAGATGATGCTATTATATTAGTGTTGTCAACAAGTATGTTCCGAATAGTGTCCGATAGGTCTCCATGAATATTTAAATAAGATCTAATTGAGTTATGGTCAGAAAGGTGTAGAGTGAGTCTGCGTGTTAAACATGTTGTAGTGTGGCCTATATAATTATTTACGACTATTGATTGATCAGGAATACAATTCCTTAATGAACATTAAAATTCGTAAATTATAATTGCCCTATTTAATTTTGTTCCAAGAGGGGAATTATTATTTTTAACTATAAGGTTAGCGGTTTTAATTTTTTTATAAATGATTTTATTTTTTTGCTCTTGTCTACTGGTGTTATGCATTTTTTATAATGTTCTTAATTCTGCATATATATATATATATATATATATATATATATATAGAGAGAGAGAGAGAGAGAGAGAGAGAGAGGGAGAGAGAGTAGAGAGAGAGAGTGAAAGAGACAGAAAGACAAAGAGACAGAGAGACAAAGAGACAGAGAGAGACAGAGAGAGAGAGAGAGGCGAAACGTCTTCAGGTAAAAGTGGAGATTTATACATATTATTAAAAATAATTAATTTTTTCTTCATGTTCAATGTGAAATGTTCTCGATATGAGACATTCTCTCTGTTTGTGTGTTGGCAATCCGATCGGAAGACGGTCATCGGAGACCAGAAACACGTGTCGTAGTAAAATTATGTAAAACAAAGCATAATATTTTTCTAAATAAATCCACATTACAACCAAAAACGTTTGCAGCACCTCTCTTCTTTTTTAATATATATATATATATATATATATATATATATATATATATATATATATAATTAAATAACAGTAAAATACAAAAAGTAATAGAAAAATAAAATAAAAAACAGAAATAATAAATAAATAATAAATATGACAAAAATATAGTTTTAAGCTATATTTATAACCGTTCGATATCAGTTATAGAACGATATCAGTTATTATATATTTATGTAAATATGAATATCTAAATAAATAATAAAACCAAATATACAGATTAAAATTAAAATTAGAATCAGAAAGTAAATAATTAGATAAATACTGCCATAAAATTTCACGCAACAAATATAAACAAATGTACAAACTCTTACATATCCAAGTTCAAAAATTATATCATGCAACATATATATATAGAGAAAGAGACTCATATAGACATATAAATATTCTCATTAATTATATCTGTTCATAAAATGTTCCTACAGTATTCAAAACAGCACACAAAAAATACATCTTATACAATAACTGACGACTACAAACCAGTAGGATCCATATATGGAACTATATAAATATATAAACCTAACTTCCCTCTCTATCCTATCATATCCCAAATACTCACTCCTGTTTACCAACTAACCAAAGTTATTAATCAACTAATTACACCATATATACCCAATAAATACAGCATTAAATCAACACACGAACTACTCCAAATTTTAAAAAGAGAAAAACCTGATAAGGAAACCATAGCCTCACGTGACGTTGAAAGTCACAAGTTATTAGGGAAATAATAGATATAATAAAAAAGAATATCAACAACAATTAATCTTTCCCGCCATTAAAAATGAGTCTTAATATTTTAAGAATCTAGATGTGCACCACAGAAGTTCCTTTCTACGACCATCAAAATAAGATAGACGTACAATGTGATGGTGTTTCTATGGGTTCCATCGTAGGACCAATATTTAGCAACTTCTACATGACTAACCTAGAAAATAACTTATTTGAAACCGAAAAAAAAAACTCTCCATTTACCTAAAATATGTAGATGACATTCCCATTTTAGTTAATCATAGACAAAATACATAAACTTCAAAAAAACTTTCGTAAAACTCTACTTGATTTCACATACGAATTTAACGACAATAAAATCACCTTACTTGATGTATTGATAGACACTAATAATAATATATTTACTACTTCCCCGTGTAAAAAAAACTCGCATATACAGGTGCACTCTCAACTATAAAAGTAAATGTCTTATTACAAAATAGTTATTATCCGAAACTTAATAAACCGTGCAAAAGCAAACTCTTCAACAAGAATGATTTTCTATATTGAATTAAAAAATAGTAAACAAACACTCATTAATAATTACTTTCCTAATTACATATATTTCTATAGATAGATAGATAGATAGATAGATAGATAGATATGAACAGACTGAGATAGATAGATAGATAGATAGATGGATAGATAGATAGATAGATATGAACAGAATGAGATAGATATGAACAGAATGAGATAGATAGATAGATAGATAAAAAATGAAATCAATTTTCTCCAGTTATTTTAAATGAATGCACTCTTAACGAAGCTCGTTGGTGTGATGGTCTATTTGGGACTCAAGTTCTTCCCAGTCCTCAAATGGAGCTCACATATACGACCCATCGCTAAAGATGCTGGTAAAATCGTCATTTCCTTGTATCGCACCAGAAAGTACTTGACTCCACCGGCAATGGTCTATCTTTACAAGAGTCAGATCAGACCAATTACTCCCATGCATGATCTGGAGCTGCACAATCACTATTTTCCAGTGTTGTTCAATTTTTTTTACGAGGCCCTATTCTCCATATCCTCATAATCTTCACTTACGACTTCCTCCTATTTCCTTCATACCACTTTACTGAATGAATGTTAACCCTCTACCTTAAGTGGCTTAAGCCTTATATTGGGTGAAAATTAAAGAAAAAGCTTGTTACTCACATGCTCTATACATAGTATTTATTCTCAGCATCCTTCTGTAGAACAATATGTATATTGCTTCAAATCCCTTCTTCATTTGTTAAAAGAATCGTGTCTAAAATACATTTCTATTTTCCAGAATTTAATGTGGTCCGGCAAGGTCTAAATCTGGATTATATTTTTTAATTCATAAATGGTTAGTTTATGTTAAGTAACGCTGTAAAAAAATCTCTAGGATGCTAGCTACGTAGTTATTCTGATAAAGTAATGTTGGACGTTTCGGAAATTCTATAAATGAAACATTATAATCTAATAAAAATAATCCTATATGTTGATTAATTCTGTTTTAGAATTTTTAATGACGAAATTAGTAAAACCCTATCCCTCTGCTTGTTTTGGTTAACTGTTGCTCCGGTGAAGACAAACGTTGTTTGATATTTTGCAAACCAAATTTACTCTAAACTTAGGATTAAAATGCTGATCATTAATTTGATATTTTAGTCTGGTAGAAAGAATTAAAACAGTGAATGTCGTACCGTTGGTTCGAAAATAGAATTTGTCGGCAGCTAGTAAATGTGAAAACAGATTTCCAAAGCAAGACGCACTAATGCGGGCAGCATTTTGTCTCAAATGAAGCTAAAGAGAAGTATGCGGATTTTGGAAGCTTCCCAAATTGGATGGCAACAAAATTCTGTCACGGGCCAAATCAAGTTCTGGGAACAATGGCGGTTTGAAGAACAGAACTTAATCTTTCTTGATTAGACATCAACTAAAGATGGACACTCCAAACCGAAAAACGTTGGACAGAGCAATTCGGTCATTTTTTTTTCGTCTTTCTTCTATGTTTTATTTCTTTACGTTTACTTTTTATCAGACATTTTTTCCTTTTCTTTTTCTTTGTCTTTTCCTTCTTCTTTTTCTTCTTCTATTCTCCCTATTCCTCTTCTTTGCTATTCCATATTTTTTCGTGCATGACTTTTTCTTTTTCCCCTTTTCTTTTTCTTTTCCTTCTTCTATACATTCTTTCTTTCTTTCTTTCTTCTTCTTCTTCTTCTTCTTCTTCTTCTATTCTCTCTACTTCTTCCTTTTTCTTTTCTTATTACTTCTCTGTTCTCTTTTTTTTTTCTAGCATGAAATTCTCTTTTTATTATTTTCTCCTTTTCTTTGTCCTTTCTTTCTCCTCCGCATCCTTCCTTTTCTTCTTCTTCTTCTTCTTCTTCTTCTTCTTCTTCTTCTTCTTTTCTCTTCCATTTTTTCTTTTCGTACATGACCTTCTCTTTTTATTTTTTCCCCTTTACTTTTTCCTTTCCATCTTCTATGCATCCTTTTCTTCTTTTCTCTCTGCTTCTCTTTTTTCTTTTCTTGCTTGTCTTTTTCCTTTTCTTTTTTCTTTTTCCTTTCTTCCATTTTTCCTTTACTTATTTTCTTTTTCTTCTCTTCGCTTTCCCTTTTGTCTTTTACTTTTCACGCTTCTATCGCCTTCTCTTCTTCATCTTTTCTTTTTCCCTTTTTCTTTTCCTGTTTCTTTTTCTTTCTCTTCTCCTCCTCACCTCTTCTCTACATCTTTCATTTACTCTTCTTTCTTTTCCTCTTTCTTCTTCGTAAAGCTTTCAATCTCCTTATTTTCGCGCTCTTCTTCCTCCCCCACCCGACCTCCCATTATCTCCAGTCACATTCCCCCACTTCTCTTTATCTGCTATAATTTTCTCCTCCTCTTGCATTTCTTCATTTTCTTCTTCTCCCTGCTTCTCTTCATTCATTTTTATGTTTGTCACCGTCCTCCTCGTTATATTTTTTTTCTTTTTCCCTCTCTTCTTTGCCATCCGTCGTCTTCACACCTATTTTCATTTACTCTCTCTCTCTCTCTCTCTCTCTCTCTCTTCATATTCAATGTCTCCATCATCCTTTTTGGCGAGGATCAGTCATGTCTCGTCTTCGGGAAAGTACAAGTGAAGCGAGTCTGTTATGTCCTGGCGCCAACGGCAAAACAAAGGCAGATTTCTATGCTTACCCACATATTCACATGTGGTCGGCAACATTAAAATGATCTTGCTTATATCGAGTTTAACCTCGGGGGTAGACAAATAAATAAAATTACAGACGTTTCTTTTTTTGTTGTTGTTTTGTTTTCTTGAAGGGTTTTTTTTTTCTTTCTTTCTTTTTCCCCCCTTCTTTGTCGCTTCTCCTTTTTCGCTTTCTTTCTTTCTGTTTCTTTCTTTTGTCCTTATTGCTTTCTCTTTCATTTCCTTCCTATTTCTTTCTTTTCTCCATTCCCTATTACATTTTTCTTGCCTTCTACTTTTCTCTCCATTTTCCATCCCTATCGCTTTCTATTCTTTTCCTTCTCTTTCCCATACTTTTCACCGTTCCCTATCACTTTTCTTTCTTTCTTTCTTTCTTTCTTTCTTTCTTTCTTTCTTTATCGCTTTTTCTTCTGTTCTTTTCTTTCTTCTTTTTCCTAATGATTTCTATTATGTCCTTTCTCTTTTCCTTTCTTTTCTGCATTCCCTCTTTCTCTTCTTTATTCCAAATATTAAATCTTGGAATGAAATAAAATACATTACAGAGAATTACACAAATCAAATATACAACGAAATAAAAGAATAGTTTGATTTTTACAGTATATCAACACTTTGTGGGTCATTTAAAGGCGAAACAGTTCCAGAGGAATTTTTTCTGCACTTACGTTACTGTCTTGCTCTTCGCCATGTTCCAAAAATCAGTTTAATATTGAAGTTCCCGCATCGGAGACGTATCAGCCGACAAGAAAAAAACATTCCCCCGGAACAAAACGTCTAACTTCATTTTTTTTTCTTTCTCGTCTCGCTGAGAAAGGATACAGGCGTGTCAGAAAATTCCAATTTTTAAAATCTTTCTCATTATTTTTCCATTTGGTCAAACGGCCTACAGATATTATTAGTCTTATAATCAATATTATTTTGTTTTTTATCTCTCGAATTTGTTTCACCGGCCTAATATATATATATATATATATATATATATATATATATAGTCTATTTCAAGCCGTTCTGTATACAACTATCATCAGTCTCTAGGTGTCTGTCTCGGAGCATTGTTCTTAAATTTATTTTCAATGTCAGTCCTCCTCTAGTAGACGCCTTGTTAATGAGAATGGGCTTGTGTTAGCGATTGGTGGGGGCGTAAGATATCTTATCCCGGGGGAGGCGGTCTGGGTTTAGAGTCTATTAATGGCCAGGACTTGTTATCAGTTGCTACTATGTGGTGGCCAGGATTTGTTATTGTGGTTTAATATCAGTTCCTACTATGTGGTGTTTCTTATAAAATGTTGTGGATTCAGGGATGAAATCCGGTACCAATAAATAACAAATGCCAAGAATGAATATAGGAAAATAATATATTAAAGTAATAATACAAACTGGTAAAGCAGGTTAGTAGTTCCAAGAATACGGGTTAGTAGCAAAATATCTATACAGTCTTTGGTACTGCAGTATCACTGTATGACTTCTTACTGATTCTTATGTCTCGCTCACTGTGACTCTTGCTCGCTACGTTCGTTCTGTCTATCTGTTACGTTACTCTCACTCTTCCGGTTACCTTCAAACTTTCACTCTCCCTCTCTCGGGTCTTCACGTAGCAGTAGTATATGTATATACTGGGTGAGTCCATTTGTGTAAAAAGGGGAGGACCCCTCAACATAAAAAGCCCTGATGATAGCCGTATACAGAACGGCTTGAAATAGACTATATCTATGCTGTAGTAATTTTTACTGTAAAAAATACATATGCTCTGTTAAAATAAAAAGCACTCTGTGGATCAGTTTTAATAATTAATATTACCAGGATCCACCCAGATAATAGGAAAATAAGGCAACGGGTCGATTACCTGTACTACATAGGTATTCGGATGTCTAGCCGCACTGAGGAGCTGTGATACAGCGAAACAGTTCTCTCTGGTTTTTCCTCGGCTATTTATATATGAGTCAGTGGTGCATTGTGGGTAATCTATTCTGGCGTTTATTTATTTATTATAAAACCCAATGATAAACCACTGTACATACATACATCCTCCAATCACCCGCCTTCGATAATCAAACAGATACCAAAATCGATTAACCACAGGCTTTCCGACAATTCTTGCAACAAAGCCATATTTAACGAAGCTAAGAAAGACTACGAAAAAGCCCTAAAAAATAGGGGATTCCCGGAAACACTCACATACTCACTATAGAGCAGAAAAAAGGCTAACAGGAAGAGAAATATCATATGGTTCAACCCACCGTACAGAAAAACGTAAAAACAAATGTAGGTAAAATATTCTTTAAACTCTTAAACAAACACTTCCGGGAATCAAGCACTCTACACAAAATATTCAATAAGAACACTGTAAAAATCAGTTACAGTTGCACCGAGAACATGCCACAAATATTAAAAAAGCACAAGAAAACTATCAACAAACCACCAGAACAAATTAAATCCACGTGTAACTGTAGAATAAAGAATGAATGTCCCTTAAACGGTAATTGTCTACAAAACAACGTAATATACCAAGCCACGGTAAAATCACCAGATAATGAAGAAAAAGTGTACATAGGGGTAACTGAAGGACC
Source organism: Acanthosepion pharaonis (assembly GCA_903632075.3). NCBI lineage: Eukaryota > Metazoa > Mollusca > Cephalopoda > Sepiida > Sepiidae > Acanthosepion > Acanthosepion pharaonis. The sequence continues at coordinate 1,209,366 of CAHIKZ030001018.1, read as the reverse complement.
CTAGAAACTATGCACACAAAACATCTTTCACAAATAGTAAATACGCGAACAGCACAATGCTTTCCAAATATGTCTGGGAAATTAAAAACAAAACACAAATCACACCAAAAATATCATGGAAAATAAGGAAAAGATCATCAGCCTATAACAATCAATCAAAAACCTGCAAACTTTCCTTGGAGGAAAAAATAGCTATTATTACCTTCCCAGACCAAAATAAAATACTAAATAAACGATCTGAGCTCATCTCAAAATGCAGACACGAAAACAATTTTTTACTACGTTACTTAAAATCGAAAACTGAAATGAATAAATATAAATAAACAAAATAATATAAAAAACAAGTAAAATAAATTAACTCAAACAAATAATAAACAAATTTACAATTCACTCCCGTTAGAATAGACGAAATAAAATAATAAAAATAAAAATAATACATATAAAAATAAGTAAAAATAATCAACCCAAATAAATAAATAAAGTAAATAATAATAGACAAATTAACAGAACAATCCCACCAAAAGAACCGTTAGAATAGACTACAACAACCAATGCAAAAATTGGGCGTAAAAATAGCAATAACTACTATAACAAATGAACAAATTAACAAATCGCCCCCGCTAAAATAACTGTTAGAACTACTATAAATAAGCATAAATATGCAAAAACAAGTAAAAATAATAAATCCAAATAAATAAATTAAAAACTGACCCCCGCCAAAATAACAGAATAGACTACAGTAAGCAATCTAAACATTGAACGAATAAATAACCTTAATTATCTTCCCAGACCAAGACTAATAAATAAGCAACCTAAGCAAATCCCCCACAATTATTTTTGCTACGTTAATAAAACATCAAAAACGGAAAAGAATAAATAATACAAAATGAAAAACAAATAAATTAACCCAAACAAATAAAAAGATAAATAAACAAACCACTCTCGCAAAAATAACCAACAGAATAGATTACCCACAATGCACCACTGACTCATATATATAAATAGTCGAGGAAAAACCCAATATTCGCGGCCTGAGTATTGCGCCTAGCATGAAACAGCCTGTCGCCCCGAGTGTTGATTTCAATGTTCACTGTTATATTTATATTTTCATTAGCTTTATCTCTGATATTAAGCACTTTATCCCATAAATATAGCACACCTTAAAACTATATTTCTTCAGATAGATAGATAGATAGATAGATAGATTCTACTATCTTCTATAATACCACGAAATGCTCTCTTTTGTTTATTGATTTTCTGGTTTATTTTTACCTTCACGTCCAAATTTGCGGAAGTAACATAAACACATAAATGCCATCACGTACACGTAAATGAGCGTATATGTGTGCATGAGGTAAAAGAATGTGTGTGCCTTTAACGATTTTTTACGTATGACTCTGAAATGGACTTTCTTTTGGGGTGGAGGGGAGTCTTCAATTGGTATGCTGCCTAGCCTTACAACAGTCAGCCCGTTGCTAAACGCTTAAACCGACCAACCAAAAACGAACGCAACATGGCGGTGCATCACCGAATTATATCGCCACAAAACAACTGATAAACAGAACGACGTTAGAAAAGTAACGTGAATGAAACATTGAATACCAAAGCTGTTATATTCGATAAATTTGCAATCAACGATTTGGAAGAAGTGACCGCCAGTTACGCCTATCGAGCGGAAACAGACAAATGCTAAGGCCAAGCAATCAAGAAAACACCAATAAAAGACTGAGAGCTACAGAGCAAATCCGAGAAAGAAAAGAAAAGAGTAAAAAGATAGACGTATCGATCGTTCAGCAATTTTACGCACAATTTTGAAAAGGAAAGCAGCGTAGATGAGAGTGGCTTAGAGAAGAACTTACGCCGTTGGAACAGTGAATGGGTGTTTAGAGATATCAAGAACTTTTTTATAATGGCGTTATGATTTCATATAAAACCTTTTCATTCTAAATGATTCTTTTTATGGTCGCGTGTATTGTTGATTTAGAAAAGTAAGAGATAAATTTGATCCTATCAGAATATTTCATATATAAGACCTTACATAGCACATAGTGATATCTAGAAACTCATAATACCATTTGGGAGCCGTCAAGGAAGGAAGGAAGGAAGGAAGGAAGGAAGGAAAAGACTGAAAGCGCCAAGCTTCACAACATGGTTTCGGCAATAAGACATGCAATAGATGTAAAGAGTTCTAACAGCAACAACTACAGTGGCAAGTGCAGACAATAAATATGTTCTTGGATTAGAATTGTCCCATGGGATAATCGTCTAGTAGATAAAAGCGTTGGTTTGTAAATATGGTTATATAGCATTTGTAACTTCAGTATCTTGGGAGTTACTTGGGTCGACAAACTCCAAAAAAAGTAACTGCTCCGATGAGCTGCTTTCGCTGGTTCCCAAACTTCATGAATTTAAGCGTTCTACTAGGCTGGCATCTCGTTCACACCCTTTCACTATCGAAACTGTTAAATGTAGACGTCTCTTCTACTCCAATAGCTTCATGTCTCGCACCTCTCGCCTGTGGAACTCCCTCCCCATTTCTTGTTTTCCTGATAGCTATAATCTCCAACTATTCAAATGTAATGTCAATTGACGTCTCCAAATGTCTTGATCTATCCCCTATCCTTCTCTTCATCCTTTCCTCTATCATTCCTATTTTTTCTAGCTCCAACTCTCTGTAACCCCTTCCCGCCTTGCTTGGGGTGAAACGTTAAAAAAAATAATTAAATAAAATCAACAAAGAAGGAAAAACTATTTGCAATGTAGATAATGATGACCCTTCAGAAATTCCGACAGGAACTCGCTTTTGTTGAATTCAATAGAATTATTACATTATTATAACACTGTTGGACTCACGTCTGAGATTATGAACTGGTGGCTGTTATTATTAATTTCTTTTTCAATCCTAATGAAAGCGATTTAATATAGAAAACTGTTATCTAAATATATATGACGATACGACATCAAGATTATTTAATAAGTTTTGCTAAGCCTGGCACTGTCAAAAGGGTCGAAAATATAGGTAAAAAAATCGTGTTTTGACAGTTTTTTTGTCTACTCGACTTTTTGTTCTCGTCTTACGAAAGATACTGTACAAGTGAAGTGCGTCTGGTACTACCTGATGCCTGCGGTAAAATATTACCGCTGAAAATAATTTTATCTAATCGCAGATTTTACTTGGATTCAAAAGTTAATCTATGTGGTACGTGATGAAGATTAACTTAAGATTAAACTCGGTGATGAAGATTAACTTGAGATTAAACTGGCACCAAGACAAAAATGTCAAGATCGTGTTAGAAAAATTGTATAACAAAAACAACCTGGAGACCTTGAAAATCAGTTTTTACTATTCTCTTTTTTCTCCGACGAAATTTCGGTTTTCAATCTCTGAATACGATCGTCGACTAACGTTTCACGACGCACTGCCCCTGTTTGTACATCTCGAGATCCTTGGCAAAATCCAAAGACGTTATCTGTAATGTAATCGATCTTAATCATGAATCACGCCTTCAGTCACTTTCTCGCCGACGAGAAGTAGCTTGTCTCTCCTGTGTCGTCAATAAATATTTTCATGGCAACTGCCCCAAGGATTTTTTTCCTGGTACCTCGACTACATGAATTTAAGCGTGTTCTTTAATTGGCATCTACGTCCCACCCGTTTACTGTTGAAATAGCTAAATTAGAATATACATAAAAAAACCGCCTCTTCTACTCCAACAGCTTCTTCTCTCGCACTTCCCGACAGTGAAACTCTCTTCTTTCGCTGATAGCTATAATCTTCAAATATTCAAGTGTAATGTCAATCGACATCTTCTGATGTCTTGATCCTGATCCCCGTCCTTCTCTATATTCTTTTCCTCAAACACACGTCTTTACTCTTGCTCTCATTCTCTGTGACCCATTGCGTGATAGTAGCACTCCCGCCTTGCTTGGGGTGAAATGCTTAAAAAAATTACGCAATTATATATCAAAATATTATCATTTTTATGTTTAGCTGTGTGAAAAAGTAAACAGTTTTGCTTTTTGAAAACTAGAGAGATCACATATCGTTAACAACTCTAGTTATGCGCTGTCACGTTGCTTTTGTAAAGACAGTGAAGTGGTTTCCGCTGATTTTTTTCATTGTTTCGAAATCTGATTTGTCATTCTCCTAGACTAGTTACCAACCAATGCTACAGAGCTCAGCCGATTTCGGTTTCCAAACACTAATTTTATCGTGAATTTGGTGAATTACGAAGGTTAGGAATAAGATATAGACTCATGCATTTCTCAAAGTGAGCAAAAACTGATTTGGTACTCCAATTTCAGTTTTCTGCGCCGTAAAACGTTAGTCGACTGTTACATTCAAAGACTGAATGCGAAGCTGAAAACCAAAATTTCGTTAGAGAAAAAAAAAGATTTTTAAAAGCTGATTTTCGAGGCCTCCAAGATCTTTTCATTATAAAATTCGTCTAACACGACCTTAATCTATTTTTATTGGTGCGTGTTTTATCTAAACCGTTTTTCCGTTAAGTAAATATTTTCATCGTCTTCGACAATTGGTCAACATACAATACCTGGTATTCCCAAGCGATCATCCATCTAGTTACTGATCAGGCTCGACGTTTCTTACCTTCGGTGATTGGACAAAAACTGGTGTTACAACGTGATATGGTCGTAAACTCGGCATAATAATAAAATGTTACTTCGAGCTAGAATGATAGGAAGTCATGGAGAGCCATGATCGATCATGTCCTGAAGAGACATTCCATATAAAAGAAGAATTAAATATTTACTTGTTTACCATTGCACAATGGTGAGCATAGTCATTCATCATCATCAGCATCAAAACTGTTTCGATTTGAAATCATGAATTAACATGTTCTCTCATCTTCAATGACATTGTCTACTGATTGGACAATATTTTGCCAGCCTTCTGTGTCCTCTGCGAGTTTAAGGATTGGTTGAAGAACTTCTTTGATTGTAAACTTCTCCAAAGAAAAAAGTAGGATCTTAACTGCCTTGTTCTTTGAATGTCTCGGTTCAGCGTTGTGACTATTGTGGTTCTTGGATGACCTCTGAACTTTTTGAAGTCAATCTTTTCAAGGTAAAACTCCATGGCTTTGTTAGCTGGGCATTCGGGATCCATTCGCTAAATATATCCAAGAAGTTTCCATCTTATTTTCAAAATGAACAAAGACAAATGAGATTCTTGACATCTGCTGTACAATTTCTTGTTGGAGATATTATAAGGGCATTTTTTTCTATCAGAATTCGCAGTTGCCATCTGTGGAATCTGTCTAGCTCCTGCTCTTCTTTCATTGTAAGGTCCCAAGTTCCGCAGTTGTAGGTTAAAACTGGTTTCACCAAGGTATTATACAACTTTAATCTTCTCTTCTCGGTGTCTCCTCTTATCCATAGTTTATAAAGCTTTTCCATAATGACGATTGCTAACTGTTTCCATCTCATGAGTCATGACGTTGGAAGTTCAATAGCGTTTTTCTGGATATAGTCTTCATCAGTATTCAACGTCTTAAATGAATGTTAATTTTTGCTTTTTCCATTAATACTTGTTTGACAATAAATCATCATCATTATCATCATCATCAAAACTGTTTCGATTTGAGGTCATGAATTAACATCTTCAGTAAAATTGTCTACTGTTTCGAAAATATTTTGCCAGCCTTCTCTGTCCTTTGCGAGTTTGCGGATTTGTCGCAGACCTTCCTTGATTGTAAACTTCTCCAAAGAGAAAATGTGATCTTCCTGCCTTGTTCTTTGAATGTCTCGCTTCAGAGTTGTGGCTATAGTGGTTCTTGGATGACCTCGAGACATTTCGAAGACTTTTCAAAGTAAAACTCCCTGGTTTTGTTAGCTGGGCATTCTGGATCCTTTCTGTTATTTGACATTCCTACGTTTTGTCTTGAACAGTGAGCTGTATTACAGACACATGATCTGATACATTCCAGTATCGATGTATATTATTCCTCCATTTACTCTTGACAACAAATCTGATTCTATAATGTTTGCATTCTGCTTCTAAACATATCAGCTGGTGTTTGTTTTTATCGATATTACTGTTCAGACCAGGTCCAATTTTTTCATTTTCCGAATATTGTCTTTCTCAGTATGCAACGTCTTAAATAAGTAGTTACTGCGTAACAGTAACTGGAGCAGCCATTACCTACTCCGTCATTTCACAGACTAATTCGATCCTCAATTAGAGCTCTATGGCCATGTGCCAGACTAAACTTGATATGTGACGTTTCATTTCCCTTTACTGATTTCCGTTTATCGAGTCACATTTCTGTCTTTTTATTGATTATAAATGTTTCATCTTAAATGAATTACAAGTAAAATACTTGTTTCATATTAGTCATTCAAAAGCTTTCTTTTTTCCCCGTTCTTTCGTATATAGTAAGATGTGTATTTTTTCAGGTGATATTATTTATTTATTGCCACTCAATATATTTTATTTTCTATATTTTATTTCACTTAATCAGTCAATGTCTCCATTTTGAGAGCAATTTCTATCCTCTCTCGAAACATACAGATAGTGTGTGAAACAGTTTCATTATTGCTTGCCTTCGTGTATAGATTTCCCCAAGGTACAACTTCCCTAAATACTTATTTTTACACTGATAAATTGATTGTGAATATTTATATATAATCATTGACAGAAGACACGATATCAGATTGACTACTGAATATATTTACAAAAGCGTCGAGCAAATAATTGAATCTATGTACAAAATGGAAATAGTTCAGCACAGATACACTTAGACAAAAGCTCACATCTATACGCCATTTTTCTTCAGATGAATACTTTAACAAAGTAAACGTGTTAGCTTCAATTAAGAATTCCACTACGTCAATGGGTTATTTGAGTAACAATAAAAAATAAATTATTTTGTGTCCAAATTTAACCTGATTAAAAAAATTTAGTTTGTTCTTCGCTTGCAAGAATCAAGAGGGAAAGGTATGTCGATCTTCACCAACTGTCGTTTCATCCTCTCGGCGCTCCAGTTGTTTAAAATGGAGATGTTTAGGCTTAGCAAACTTCCTCGGTAGCTTATCAAGTTGAGACAACCAAGACGGCTACTAAACCGCAGTTTTTGCTGTCCTGGGTATGACGATAAACTACATCAGCGTCCTGGGTAAGACAATAAACTACGTTCAACAGCAAGGCCTCTGATCAGGAGTTTTGATGGTGTTCCCAGATCTACCCTGACCTGGGGTGGTAGCACCGGTTATGAAAGTGTAAAAATAGGTTTTAATACCCCCCCAAAAAAAAAGTTTTAATACCAAAAAAATAAATAGCAGAAGTACTTTGTAAAAAATTATTACCAGCAATACGTTTTTGAAGAAAAATTATTACCAGTTTGAAAAAAAAATTATTACCAGTTTGAAAAGAAAATTATTATCTTGTCGGCATGAAATAACCCATTGAGGTTGATATGCCGTAAAGCAAACCAAACCAAACCTAGCCGCAGTTTTTTTGTGGAGTCGTGTATATTTCTCTTAGATGAACTGAATTTCGCAGCTGGAGAACAGACAACTGGTAATATTTAACCAGACCTAATAAGGGAAGTGAAGTCATGCCTTTCCGAAGTGAACCGAAACTATGTAAATCATTTGAACTTGCTTCGTGAATTTAATTTACCGATAGGTCAACCCGCACCACAGTGAGAAGATAAGATTGATTTTCTCTTCCCATTGTTTTCTTTCTTTTTATGTGCCGTGTCCCTTCAGGACGTAGGCGGTCATGGCTCTCCACTTCTCCCTATCTCTTGTAACTCTCAATAAGTTTTGTCCTTTTCCTACTAACCCCAGGCCATGTTCTGTCTGTCATCCACTTGCTTAAGCCTGCTATGTATGTCATGCGTTGTTTTCCCTTGTCTCTCTTTCCTTCTATTGGACCTGTGAGTATCAGATTCTCCAAGCCCTCCTTTCTCATTACGTGTCCCAGAAACTTCAGCTGCCACTTCCTGATGTTAAGTATAAGCTTCCTCCTTGTTTGCATCCTCTCCAAAACCTCAGAGTATTTCTTTTATTTGTTTCTAATGAAGTCTTCCAGTTTCTTAATAAGATGTGAAGTTTAGCTAAGACATTTGCTATTTCAATGTTCCATTCGATTTCTGTGTTTTATTTTCTATCGTCTATTATGCTACAAATCAGGAGAAAAATTTAAGAAACGTGGACTCATAATCTTACTTATTATAAAATGCAGAGTGTGTGTGTGTGTGTGTGTGTGTGTGTGTGTGTGTGTGTGTGTGTGTGTGTGTGTGTGTGTGTGTTTTCGTTTATATATGCGATCGGATTTCCTATATTTTTCAACCGATTTCAACAAAACTTCACTTTTTTTTAGCAGGTAGTGTTTCTTATTGTCTTGCACACTTTTTTCTTTATTTTTACATAGAAAATGCTTTAAAATTTCCATTTACAAGACAATTGTTTATAATAAAATTCTATTCAATCGGTAGATCCATAACGATTGAAAACAATGTTTTTGTTTGAGTTTGGGTTTGACCAATTCGTAAAAAAAACTAATTAAGACATGTGTGTCCGTCAACCTTAAACAATAATCTTTGTCAATTTTATTTTTCAGTCTTTATGATGGTCGATACTTGATCTATCTCTTACTGTTACATCCCCGGGCAACGCCGGGCTCTACTGCTAGTTAGCAATAAAATGACAAGACGATTTCTACTATACTCTCTCTTTCTCAGTATATGCAAGTTGACCTCATTGTGTCTGGTCGAGAGGACATGATTGTGCCTGGTTGGTAAGAAATGGAAAAAGAAAGCGCTTGGGTTGAATGACATAGTGAAATTTACTTCCCAGTTTTGTGCATAATGTTCAATGGTGAATAAATTCTTTTCTCAAATTAACTATATTTGAAGATCATGATAGTGTCTATGGAATTCTTAACAGGGGAAAATGTCAAAGTGAAACAAAAGAGAAGAAAGCAATAAAATAAAAACAAAACAGTATAAATAGCAGAAATGAGAAAGACGACAGATGTAAAGATATTAAAAGAGAAAATTAAAAGATTTCAATTGCAAGTTTTCCTTTTCCATAGAAGGCGCCAATTATTTCTCTTTTAATAGTTGCTTAATCCATCCTTGAGACGTCCAAATTCATTCCTGTCTCTTCAACTTATGTAATAATCTCTTTTTCAACAATTTGTTTTCCAGTCATCGCCATTTTTATGTCTCTAAATCCTTTCAATTCTTGTTGGATAGTGTCGCTATTCTTCTTCTTTTCTCTCTTGTTTTTGATTTCATGTCACATTCTTTATTTTAACCGGAATCCACTTCTTATTTCTGTTTTTCTTCTTCATTATTTCAATTTTTTCTATTTCGTCTTGATTCCCCAATCTTCTGCTATAAGCCTACTTCTGGTATCAATGTTGCGCTGCACAACAACGAATCTACCGACATATATTTGACCTTGGAATTTAGACACAAATTAAATTAAAATAATAGAATCTAAAAAATAGAGACGCACACAAAAGATGGTCAAAAAGAGATGACAGAAACTTACTCCCATTAACGAAGTTTACAGAAACGTACAAGATATTCTTACCGGGCAAAGCGTCACCGCTAGCATTTAATTCAATGCCAAAAGGAGCTAATAAGTGTGATTGAACAATAAGAATAATTTTGATTATCACTAGTCTCTAGTTGCCCGTTATAGGCATTAGTATATTCCTAATATATTGATATCTTAACATGACAGAAGGAAGGACCAGTATAGCTGAATGAAATGAATGCCAAATATGTACTGGACTGAAAAAGATTTCATCTACAGATGTTATACAAGACATTATATACGAATATGTAGTTTGTCCCAAAAGTTTAAACTTTAATAACTCCCTTATTTTTTAACTAATTCATAATACCATAGTGTTATATAGAGTAGATATAGAAAATAAATTCGCACTATCGGAGAAAAATTAGATCTTTTAATTGGCGTCCATTTTCAAACCTAGTATTGCATTTCAGAAAGAAGATAATTTTGAAGACAGGATTTAAAATCGTAAGACACATGCATTCATTTTGTTATGCTTTCGACTATTGAATCTGTTGTAAGAAGATTACTTTTTAAGAATTACGTTGTGACCGATCCTCGTACCATATTAATAAGCAAAGAGACTATGTTGAAAACTAAAATCGGAAGATGTTTGTGTATATATAAAGCTGTCCTGCTATTAAATCTGTTGTAATTTAAAGGAAAATAAGTATTACTGTGACCTTATCCATATTAATCAATATCACCCCATGCAATGCAGTAAAGACACTAAAACACAAACGGTTACAAGTTGTGGAAGAATTAGGAACAGAAACATTAATAATGAAAGGGAAGAGGAAAGAATAATCAGGAGGACAGTAGATAATGATTGACATTGCATTTAAATTTTTGTAGATTAAAGTTGGCTGGAAAGTACGGGTCCGGAAGGTTTCGTTTGATTTTTGTTTTTTGTTTTACGGCATATCAACCTCAATGGGTTATTTAATGCTGACAACATTTTTAGGATAGATTCGTATGAATAGAGTATGTATTCTTTGATTTAGATTGGTTTGGTTTATTTTGATTTACGGCATATCAACCTCAATGGGTTATTTAATGCTGACAAAATTTTTAGGATAGATTCGTATGAATAGAGTATGTATTCTTTGGTTTAGATTGGTTTGGTTTATTTTGTTTTACGGCATATCAACCTCAATGGGTTATTTAATGCCGACAACATTTTTAGGATAGATTCGTATGAATAGAATATGAATTCTTTGGTTTAGATTGGTTTGGTTTATTTTGTTTTACGGAGTATCAACCGCAATGGGTTATTTAATGCCGACAACATTTTTTATTGCTGGTAATATTTTGTTTTGTCAAAAATCTTTTTCTGGTAATATCTTTCCTTCAAAATTGTATTGCTGGTAATAGTTAACTATTTGCCCATAGCTGGGACCCTAACAGGTGCTATCACCCCGAGTCAGAGTGCAGCTGGGAAAACCAGCAATTAAGCGGTGTTTCCACGCTCCTCAAAACCTCCTGATCAGAGGCCTTGCTGCTGGACGTAGTTTAACGTCTTACTCAGGAGGCGGATGTAGTTTAACCGGAAGGGAGTTTCACAAGCGGGAAGTGAGTGAAAAGAAATTGCTAGCATGGAACTTATGGCTAAATCGAGCCAGATGAATTGTAAACTCTTGAGATCTAGACCCCAGTCTAGAAATGCGCTTAAATTTAAAAAAGTCTATGTACCATAGCGAAGAGCTCATCTGAACATTTACCATGAAATTATTTATAAAAAAGACATAGAGAGACAACCTTAAGACGGTGAGAAAGTGACTGAAGCAAAGTCGCCAGATCAGAACCAATAATATTGCTGATTTTTTTTTTGGATTTTATTAAGGAGCTCAAAGTAAAGAACACTGGTCCATCTGTGGTGGCAGTATTCTAAGCATGAACGAATGGTATTCTTTATATTTTTATCATATTTATGTTGGACACACTACAATAACGTTGTCTTGGCGGCTAAGTATTAATTTGAATAATATGTCTAACATTTCTAAACATTTACAAGTCCACATTCGCAATTAAGAAAAATCCTTGTTGAAAGAGCCTCTATACTTTTTCACGAACAGAAACTAAACATTCTCGAAGCTATTACAAAATTGAAACCAAACCTTAATAAAAATTAATTATCAATACTCCACAAATGTTTGAAAATGCGTATAATAGATAATCTGAAATGCCAAGGTTTGCATGAATAGTTTCTCATTTTACTTCTCATTTCGTAAAAAAACTCTCCAAGCCATACTTATTTGCCTCCCTTTAAAGTGTTGTGCGGTCACGGACTGACGAAGCGTTCCTCAGTCTATTTGTAAGAAATTTAACTTTCAGATAACACAATAGTTTGACAATAATGAATACTACAATATTTATTTTGCAATAAACAATGCCCTAATGATGACAAAGATATGTCGAAAGTGCTTGGAAATAAAAGAAATATGTATCAACACGGCGATTTTTTTCTCGCCCTTCAATAATGAAACCAAAAAGCTTAAAAGATCTTATTAAAAATAATTACACAGAACATGTCTAAACTATTCAACAAAACATATATATATATATATATATATATATATATATATATATATATATATATATATATATATATATATAAGAAGCTTCAAATAGAAAGGATCTAAAAGGTTTCTTTGCTGGCCTCAAGAGCATTTTCGGTCCTCAGAAAAGCGGTGTTGCTCCTTTCTCCACAGCAGATAGTGAAACTCTCTTGGCGGATGTCAGACATTTTAAATCGCTGGAAAGAGCATTTCGAAACTGTATTAAACACCACTTCGGTTACTGATGAGGAAGCCATCACATCAATTGAGGAAAATCCTGAAATTCCGGAGTTGTCTTTTGAACCTACTTATCAAGAGGTAATTGACTCCATCAAGCAAATCTCATCTGGAAAATCACCTACTCCTAAGGATTCTATTCCACCCGAAGTGTATAAGCATGGTGGCCAAAAGTTGGTAAAAAAGTTACATCTCCTTTTTGTAGAGATATGGAAGGCAGGCTGTGTCCCGCAGGATTATAAAGACGTCTCTATCAAACACCTTTACAAAAACAAGGGTTCCAGGTGTGTCTGTGATAATCATCGGGGGATATCACTACTCTCAATTCCTGACAAAATCCTAGCGAGACTGATTCTAAACAGAATCATTATACACCTTGTTGACATGATATTTTCTCTTCGTCAAGTTGCAGAGAAGGTTCGCGAGAAAAACCAGGAGTTATACATGGTGTTTGTGGACTTGACGAAGGCCTTTGACACTGTGAATCGAGAGGCTCTTTGATTCTTGAGGAAACTCGGCATCCCTGAAAACATGCTAAAGGTCATCTCCTTTGATGAAGGAATGAAATCTAATATCGTGTCTGATGGTATGATGTCGGAATCCTTTAATGTCACAAATGGCACCAAGCAAGGTTGTGTCATGGCCCTGTTCTTTTTGCCCTTTTCTCCTCGGTGATGCTGGAATATGCATTTGCAGACACAGAGAATGGCGTCAAGTTTCAGTTTCGAACAATTGGTGGTCTCTTCAATCATCAGCGCTTCAAAGCCAAGACCCCCCTTCGTACGCAAATTATTCGTGATTTGTTGTTTGCTGATGATGCAGCTCTTGTAGCGACATCCTTTGAGGAGGCCCAATATCTAATAAATCGTTTCTCTGCTGCATGTAAAGCATTTGGTCTTACACTTAGCGTGAAGAAAACTGAAGTTGTGCACCAACCTTGTCCTACTCCGAAGCAATTGCGTGGTGAGAAACAAAAACCACCAGTCTAGAAATTTCCAGAGGGACCCCTGAAACTATGCAAAGTCTTTCACCTATCTTGATAGCAAAGTCAATTACAGTGGAACTTTAGATGATGAAATCATGCATCGGATTGCTAAGGCTACCAGTGCTTTCGGCAAACTTCACCATCGCTTTTGGAATGAGCGGGGTTATTCGACAGGATACGAAAATTCGGGTTTACAGAGCTGTTGTACTTGCCATCCTTTTGTATGGCTTAGAGTCGTGGACTCCATACAGGTACCATATACGCCAGCTAGATGTTTTTCCTAAAAGCTGTTTGCGTGCAATCTGTGGAGTTAAGCTTCAAGATAGGACATCTAACGTAGACCTGTTTAACAGGTGTAATATTGGAGGAATCGAGACTTTTATCATACAGTCTCAGTTACGGTGGACTGGTCATGTCTTGAGAATGTCTGATGACAGGATACCCAAGATCCTAATTTACAGCCAGTTAGATCAGGGCAACAGGAGTGTAGGACGCCCATGGCTAAGATGCAAAGACAAGCTGAAAAGCAATTTGTCAGCTGTCAATATACCACATAACACCCTTGGAGCGGGTAGAATGGAGATCAACGTGTTTAGTATACTCAGCAATTTTCAATCAGCTTGTCTGAATCATCTTCAAGAAGCGAGAGCAAGATCTAAAAGGTCAGCCAATCTAACAGTGATCTCATTTCACAATCCTCACAATTGCTCCATATGTGGCCTCCTTTGCAAATCACTAGCGGGTCTTAAATGCCACTTAAGATTATCGCACAAACTTTCATAACTGAATCAATAAGCTGTCAGATTCTCATACGTCGAAACCGACAGGAGAGTCCATTATATATATATATATATATATATATATATATATATATATATATATATATATAATAATGATAAATTTATTAAAATATTTTACATTGCGACACGGAAATTTGTTTTAAGACTTAATGTTTTTATCTTGTTATCAGGCAATGTTTGGCAAATTTGGTAACTTTTTTCCCCCAAAGTTACCTAACATTGCCTGATGATGAGATAAGAACATTAAGTCACGAAACATAGAATTTCTATGTCTCAATGTAAAATACTTTTAAAAAAAATATCATTAGAAAATATTATACTCTACGTTTTATTGAGCACTTTTTAAAAAAAAAAAAAAATACCAGAGAACTGTAGATTTTATATCTGTTTGTTCTTTCTCTTCATTTGTATATATATATATATATATATATATATATATATATATATATATATATACAGAAAAATGTATATGGGATCATTGAATCAAGATATTTGAATATAGACACTTGTTTAATTCAATTTTGTCATATCTCTCTTGATGCTGCCTTTGACCCCCCCCCCGGCCTTCCATCACTGTCCTTCGGTATTCTTTTCTATATCTTCCTTCGATGACGTTCAACTCTACCGGAATATAATGCACCCCTAGGCAGCGAACACCTGGGCATGGCAAAGCGATCGACGCTGGGATAGTCACGTCTCGAAATTTGCCCCGGGTACAATCATTGCCGCGTACATTTTGCTTGCTGACAAAGGTAATTACTTACCCACTGAGAACAGAGAGGAGTAAGAGAAAAGGTTCCATGTAGTGTAAGGAAGCCATATTTAGCAATGGGAAAAGAGAGAAAAAAAAACAGAAAAGAGGAAAACGATCGATAAGAAATAAATAAAAACGGAAAGTTCGGATGCACAATCAAATTTTAGAATGTCCTGTTTAAAATGGCCTCTGGTTTGAGGCAACTATAAAATAATGCAGTATTTGATGTATATTAAATATTTATAAACATAGATATACATCTATGTTATCAGTATCGCCTTCATTATTACTACTAAGTCTACCATACTTTGAATATTACTGCCACATATGTTCCGGTGTTCCAGCTATATATTTAGATATTCTTGATAAAAATCTAAAGAATAATCAGCAATATTATTGGCCCTGACATATCATCATGGCTTCTATCACTTTCTCACCAGCGTTATATGAATTTTTGTACCTTTTCTATAAATATTTTCATGGCAATTGTTCAGATGAGCTCTTCGCTATGGTACCTAGACTTTTTGAATGTAAGCTCATTACTAGACTAGCGTCTAGATCTCAAGAATTTACAGTTCAGCTGGTTAGATGTAGCCGTAAGTTCTATTCTAACAGTTTCTTTTCTCTCACTTCTCGCTCGTGGAACTCCCTTCCGGCTCAATGATTTCCAGCCAACTTTAATCTACAAAAATTTAAATACAATGTCAATCCTATCTACTGTTCTGCTTCAAAACTCCCAATGCAATATCAATCGTTATCTACACTCTTCTTCTTGATTGCCCGTCTATTGTTCTCACTCCTTAACAATCTTTCTCTTTTTTCCCTTTTTTTCACAACTCCCTTGTGTCTCAGTGGCTTTGCTGCCTTGTTTGTGGTTATTTTATAACATGAGGGATGATATAGAAAGTACCTTTAACTTAGAATGATCATATACTGGGTGTCCATAAATTCGTGTGCACTTTAAAATTTATAACTTTATTTGTATTTGCGATAGAAATAATTTGTAAAAAAAAGATTAGAAAGAAGTAAATCTATATTTTTTAAGGTTTTATTGAAATTTTATTTAAGTTTCCACATGTCCTCCATCATTAGCAATACAAAGGGCAATACGATTTTGCAGTTCACGGAAAACATTTGCCAAGTGATTTACAGTAATGCCTGAAATCCCATTAGTTATTTTAGCTATACTTAAAACTAGGTACATTAAACTTTATAACATTTTTACAGATTATTTCTATCACAAATACAAATAAAGTTATAATTTTTTAATGTGCACACGAACTTTATGGACACCATGTATAATAGGAAAGGCCAGAATTGTGCACTTTGACTCGTAATTATCCACCTCACGTCAACGTCGAATTAATGTGGTGTGTCTATATACGTACATATCACCCAATGACTAACATTTCCAGTCCCTACGACCACTTTCCAGGTGATGTCTATATTCACCAGCTCTGTATTTTCAGTTTATCGAAGGAGGTGCGACTGATGGTTTGGAACCCCCAGGCCAAGGATTTACTCAGTTTTAATATAAAGACATAAATACGATATCTTGATCTTAGGAAAGGCTTCAGCAGAAGTACTTCTTCATACGTAAATATTCCGTTCGTTTTTACCATCATAAAAGAAGCAATTAAGAAAGAAGACATTACATTCTTGGATACAAGTTAAAGCCGACGATTCTACAGGATACACCGTAAAAAGGCGGTAAATTCAGAAAGCCGTTGAGACAACCGTTAAAACTGGTGACGATTGATGTGACTGAAAAATTCAGGAAGAATTTCTGCACATTTCATCAATCTCCACGTCGGGTGTTCTTCTTTGAAAAGTACGAGAACTTGACGCTCAAAATCAGTGAATTGTTTAGCCATACGAGATGGTCAAAACGAAAGGCAAAATTGTCTGCAAATAACCTTTAATTGACGAATCACAAGATCGAGTAGCAATTACTCAATCATAAAAGAACCAATTAAAGTTAAG